>CM064501.1:26883417-26908407 GCA_032716605.1 Paralithodes platypus | reverse complement strand
AAGGGCCTCCAACAATTAACTGGCTTCGAACCATCTCACTTAACTCCATTTACTACCACAGATCCTTCTTGAACTGCAGAGAAGCCTCTAAATATAACTAGAATAAAAAAAATAAGACTTCGTCAGTACAGAAAGGGTAAATTATGTATATTACACTTTATAAATTTTTTAGTTGTGTTCTGGAGAGTATTAACCTAAGAGGTGCGCATGGGGGTAATTAGAAACGTCCCCCTGTGCTGACGTATTTGAGCTGTTTCCATCACTAAAATATTAATTTTACCATAAATAGCATTAATACTTATCCATACGTGCCTATTATGGGTTGATTTTAAAGGTATTAACCTGAAACTACAATAAAACTATTGAAAACAGCGTTTGGATGGTCAAAATCGGATATATAGGCCGCGAGTTATATAATGTATGGGTGAGGCAACCTGCTTTCCCGCCAATTTCCCCCAAGGCCACTGAGACACAGTCGATCGATATTCTCTCTCTCTCTTGCACTCGCTTGCTAACACTGATGACAATGCCCTGCTTGCAACTCGCTAATGTTAGCACGAAAATATACCTCAGAATAAGGGAATAACAGGGAATATAGGTGATAACTGAAGGAGGGGAGGAAAGTGGGGAAGGAGGGGAGGTAGAAGAGTGATATTTTGCAGGGCCCAGGGGCCAAAAAAAAATAAATAATTTTTTTTTTTTCGATGTTTAAAGTTTTTTTTCTTTGACTCTTAAGAGTCTTCCCGCAGTCCGCCGGGGAACTCTTAAGAGTCTTCCCGCAGTTCCCGGGTTAACTCATCAGCTGCGCAGCTATGGTATTTAAAAGTGCCCTCTATGCGAAGGAATTTTGGTTCATTCCTGACGAAAATATTAAATTTACCATATATATATAATTAAAACTTATCCATATGCACCTATTTTACTTTAAATATGAATATATGAACATTGCAAAGCAGTAAAACTAGTAACAGCAATTGGCTGGTGAAAATAGTATGTTTTAGTCACACGGTCGTAATCTGCCCCGGACTGGCGAGAGAGAGATACCCTCCCTCTCTCGCATGGTACTGAAAGACCAGGGGAGGTCTGAGACTGGCTCAGAGGGTTGGAAAAAGACTCCTGCATTCTCCCCCCCTCTCTCTCACAGCCATCCTCGCACAAAAATACTCTATAAATATTGGCAATAATAGGGAAAATAACGGATATTTGAGGAGGGGAAGGGGGGGGTGGGACATATGTGTAGGAGTGGTAGCAAGTAATGGAGGGGAATTATCTCACCTATTCACAAATTGCTTTTTGAGTGCCACTGGGATCTTTTTATTTTATTTTTTTTATGCCTTGGATCTTAAGAGTCTGGTCGCATTCACCCAGTAGAACCTTTAGAGTCTGGCCGCAGTCCCTGGGTTAAATTTTGTGTTGACCTATTAGAGAAAGGAAAAGTGTGTGTGGTATTATTCAAAAGTAAATTGTTTGTTTATGCTATTATTGGAGCGAGATTGGCAGGCTTAAAGAATACAAAAGTTCTGAACTTCATAATTAATTAATATGAAGCAAACTAGAACATTGTGAATTGTGTGTACGCTTGTGTGTGTTTAAAAAAGCAAACATGGTACTTACAGTATTATAAATATATATCAGGGAAGGATACAAAAAAAAGTACACAGGCAGCAAAACAAAAACATTAATATATACAGCTATACATGCAGCCCTGCACAATCATTTACTGGGTAGACAATATTAACTGTTTCTATAGTTATTAACCCCTTTGGTGTTGGCCTTCTATAGTAATTAATATGCCCAGCCAGCTACTTTTCCGCTAATTCCACTCAATATATGTCGCCCTAGCATCATATTCGTAATCTTGAACGAATTGAAAGGAGCTTCAATGAAAAGATTGGGTCGAACTGTCCATATGGCAGTCACCACCCCCTCCCTACTTCCTTACACCACCCAGGAAAAGATATAGATTCTTTGTGTCCGAGCAGCTGATCCTGCAGTCTCACTCCCTAGCAAAAATATATGATTTTTTGCATCACTCACTTGTGATAGCTGGATGATATTTATAAATATTTCTAAATTATTTTTGTCTACAAGACAGGCTGGGATGGTGAAATGAAGATTAACTGAACCTCATATTCGTGCTTGGTATATACATGGCCCAATTACATGGAGAAGTGGCCCTGTTTTTGTTGATTTTCAACTTCTAAAACACCTTTATTGCATAAACATTCTCCCTCAACCAAGCCACAGAGCACACTGATCTGAGTGTTTGTTGCAAGGACTGCAAGGTTAGAACCTTCTGGATGCGTCTGGCAACAAGTGGGGTGGGCTGGTACAACCGTCTCCGAGGGTACTACCACAAACTATATGTAAGTCTCCTACAGTATATATATATATATATTTTTGTTTACATAGTTTGTACCATGACGTTGGCCGCAGTAAAAGGGTTAAACAAATGTTTCAGACCCCAATAAATAGGTTATCTTATTATACATGACAAACTAAATAAATAGCTAGATGCAGTTATACTAGTGGTTACTCTTAATAATCACAGATACAAAAGTTTAGTTCCATGTATATATATCGCATTTCTTTCCAAGTCTTAACACCCCCGCTGACATAAAACACAAAGAACAAAAATACAAAACATCCTGTTTTTAAACTTTCCAGGAAAAACGCAACAGGCTTTATATTGCACTAACTCTTGCCATTTTTTCGAAGGGTAGCCAGTACAATGGTGGTGTGAGGCAGGGTGTGGTATGAAGCAATACTGGTATATGGTGTGAAGCAGGGTGTGGTATGTAACAGTACTGGTGTATGGTGTGGTGCGAAACAGTATGTGGTGATGTGGGGAACAGGGTGTAGTGTGGTGTGAAGCAGGGTGTGGTGTGAACCAGAGTATGGTGTGGTGTGAAGCAGGGTGTAGTGTGAAGCAGGGTGTGGTGTGAAACAGTATATGGTGTGGTATGAAGCAGAGTATGGTGTGGTATAAAGCAGGCTGTAGTGTGGTATAAAGCAGGGTGTAGTGTGGCATAAAGTAGGGTGTAGTGTGGTATAAATCGGGTGTATTGTGGTATAAAGCAGGGTGGGTCAATATACAGGAGGCGCTACAATATTGGTAAAAAATTAAGCTCAATAGCATGTGATTAAGCGATTTTTCTCCAAATTGTTGATGTAGGTGTCATTCCCGGGAAACTAACATAATACATATTATATGGATATTTACGTTTTAAGGGTTTGTTTATACTTCTTCTTTTTCGTCTTCATCTGGGAGACTTCTTTTGCGTGACTGTCAGTCAATAACTGAGACATCTGGTGGCGAATGCAATGAACTATACTGGTGGCGTCGTGGCCAAAGTAATCCCCCTACCTAATTCATGCCAAGAGTACTCGAGTTCACGGACACGTGATGTCTATCGACCAATCTGGTGATGCCATGATTTGGAAAACAGGTGGCCCAAGATATAAGCTGTCAGTTTGACTCTGGCCAGCTTGTGTAGAGGGTGTGAGCCGATCAAAGCTTTTTCCACCGTCTTTAAAAAACACTGAGGCTGCTTAAGACCTTTTCGCCTTCCAATAAGTGTAAACTGTCCAAAGTGTAATAACCAGTGTTCCAAATACAGCTGACGAGGACAGCTGGTTTTGAAATGCACATACACTTGTTATACATGGAAAAGTTCGAAACAAAAATCCACCAGCTGTTGACCAAGATGAGTGGTAATCGAGCCTCCAGCGGCCAGCCAGGCAGCCCAGTACCTCCTCTGTTCATTAAGGTTAGTTGGTTGGTTGGGACAACATAAAGGAGCCGGACCACAGCTAGCTCGGGAATCTTAATGGGTCATCGGAAAGTAACAAAGTAAAATTTGTTTTCGCATAGGATTAAACTGGCATGCAAGGGCTAGTTAGTTATACTGATATTTTGGACCGACAGTTAGCCCATCGATCTTTTTAGGCCTAATAGGTCCGGTAGAGCATAGGCTATACATCATTGCTATATATGTCATTAAGAGCTGAAATGTATTATAAGGGAGAACTAAAATAAAATACATAGGCCTACTGTAAAACAATAAGTTTTTCAGCCAGTACCCAACCAGCGGGGGTGTGGGGGCGGCAGCCCCCACCAATAATACTAGGTTAGGTTAATGTTAACTCTATTCTTACTAGGTTAGGTAAGGTTGTTAGGTTAGGCTAATGTTAACCCCATTCTTACTAGGTTAAGCTAATGTTAACTCTATTCTTACTAGGTTAGGTTAGGTAAGGTTGTTAGGTTAGGCTAATGTTAATCCCATTCTTACTTCGTTAGGTTAGGCTAATGTTAACCTTATGAAAACCCAAAAAATTTTTTTATTAGGGTTACTGTGTAATTTTAACATGAACATTAGTAAAATCCGAGCCAAGTTTCGTCAAAACTTGGCTCGTGTCTTCTAAATGTCGGGTTATATGGGTATGGAAAGTTACAAAACCCAAGCCAACATGTTAATAAGGTTACTGTTATTTTCATTTTTAAATTAGTTAAATCCGAGCCAAGTTTCGTCAAAACTTGGCTCGGGTTTTCAAAAAGTCGGGTTTTATGGGTCTGGAAATTGACAAAACCCGAGCCAATAATATACCAAGGTTACTGTGTTTTTCTCATTTTTACATTTGTTAAATCCGAGCCAAGTTTCGTCAAAACTTAGCTCAGGTTTTCAAAAAGTCGGGTTTTATGGGTCTGGAAATTGACAAAACCCGAGCCAATATTTTACCAAGGTTACTGTGTTTTTTTCATTTTTACATTTGTTAAATCCGAGCCAAGTTTCGTCAAAACTTAGCTCGGGTTTTCAAAAAATCGGGTTTTATGGGTCTGGAAATTGAACAAACTCGAGCCAAATTTGGGTTACAAATGTGTATTATCGTGTTCTATAGTGTTCTATACGCTTTTTACCCCTCAATTTCCCTGATCTTCATAGCCCTCCCCACTATCGGGGGGCGTGTCTTTAGATTGATGGATAATGGGTATATGCTTAATTCCCATTCAATTTCATCACTAGATTCGACTGAAACACCAAAATCAAAATACCAAAAAAAAAATACCTGAAAAACACGTTGTTGCGTCTCCTGTATATTAACCGCAGGGTGTAGTGTGGGATTAACCAGGGTGTAGTGTGGTATTAACCAGGGTGTAGTGTGGTATTAAGCAGGGTGTAGTGTGGTATTAACACCTTATTAGCGGCCTAGGCGGTTTATTTATATGTACCGCCCAGCGGGGTGTTTTTGCCAAAATAGGGCTGTTTACGTGATCATTTTCATGCCTAAATAAGACTCAGAACGTAAAACCAGTATCTATCCCTGGAATGGCATAAACAGAGCTTTCGAATGACACCATAACGATCCTTTTATGATGGCTAGTTTTCGTGCAACAACCGTGCAACGCGAGTGCAAAAAGCATGTAATTAGGCACTTTCCCCATACAATTCCGTATATAGCGAGTGAGAGAGGGAGGGAGGAGGTGGGATTCGTGTCAGTAGGTTCGCCGCGGTGGTCTGGAGCAGTCATACGCTCGCTACTCTCCTGCCACCACTTGTCTCTCTCTCTCAGCAACATTACGTGCTGAAATTGCCACACGACCTATGTCGAGCGCCGCCACATAGTCCAGCTTTATTTAACTCTACTTCTGTTGTGCACCGACAGTTAAGGGTTAAGCAGGGTGTAGTGTAGTATAAAGCAGGATGTAATGTGGTATAAAGCAGGGTGTAGTGTGGTATAAAGCAGGGTGTAGTATGGTATAAAGCAGGGTGTGGTGTGGTATAAAGCAGGGTGTGGTGTGGTATAAAGCAGGGTGTGGTGTGGTTTGAAGCAGGGTGTAGTGTGAAGCAGTACCGGTTTACAGTGGGGTATGAAGCAGGTCCTAATGTGTAGTGGTGTGTTTTTTAGGCGTAAAGTAAAATACTTTTCTCTTCGGTTAAAACACCTTTAATTCTACAAATGTATTATCTCTTTCTCATATTTTGTCACAAGGGACTGGAGTTATCGTAAAGGGGTTCCAGTCCCGACGTTTTTCGTGACTTGCAGTGTGCTGGCTTAATTATCCAGAAAGGTTGATATCCTCTGAAATCCTCTTTTATGGGGGAAGTGGTTGTTTATTCTCAACTCCCTTTTTCTTCGTGTTTAGCCCCATTACTTTTTCAGATTTTAAGACGTTCGGTCTATTAGTTTGGCGATCTTAAGACCGTTTACCCCATTCCTTTGCCAATATTAGGATCTATCCTGTCATTTAGGTCTCTATTTGCTTGTAGCGATTGATAGCGAGCGTGTAATTTTAGGAGAAACCGACCTTCAGCCGGTAAATTTTTCTACCTAAATATGAACATACTTGTTTTGACCTTTGACCTTAACTATTACAATATTATATGAAATATGGTATATATGTTATTTAAGTAATAAGCAAGTAACACAGCCAGTTTTCCAAAAAATTAAGTAATCTATGTTTATTAACCCTTATTTAGCGGGTGGTAAGGTATTTTACACTGTACCGCTCAGCGGGCATAATCCCGAAATATTCGCTCAATTTCACTCGCCCTAGCGCCGTTACTATGACTCCAATGCGAACGAAACGATCATTTTTGGAAAGAGCAACTCTTCATCTCTCCATATAAGTCTATGAATGGATGTTATGAATGAGTGTGGAGGGTGGGAAGAGGTGAGGAAGAGGAGGTACTTTTTGGTCTATTTCCCAGGCGCGTTCGGTTGCGTTCGCTTTGGCCTGACTTCGGCCTCTAGTGTGTCTACTATTCCTTCGGTAATCGGTCTTATTTTTCTCTTATTTCTCCTTATTTCTGTATTCTCTCTCTCTCTCTCTCTCCTGTCTGTCTGTTTCTCTCTCTCTCTCTCTCTCTCTCTCTCTCTCTGGCTTGCTCGCTTTCCCTCTCTCGCGCGCTCTGTCTCTCTCTCTCTTCCTCATCCGTATATGTAATTCTCATTATATTTTCTCTAAATCTCTCTCACTCCTCCTGTCTGTCTGTCTCTCTGGCTCGCTCGCTTTCCCTCTCTTGTGCCCCCTTTCTCTCTTCCTCATCCGTATTATGTATTTCTCATTATTATTTTCTCTAACTAATCCCTCTATTTCATTTATTTGCTTGTAATATTTCTGTATTATATCTGTTTCACTCTGTCTTCAGTTCAGTTTCTGTATTCTCTCTATACGGTGGGAATGGTATTTCGTATGAGGGATGTGCAGCACAAATATTCAATCTTTCGTTGTTTGGTTGTTTGTATTACCGTAAGAAATTTACTGAACGCCTGCAAATAATACGCTATAAAATGCTTGCAATCAAACTCTCAAGCAATTTCAAGGTCACATGTAATTATAAATGTAGGCTATAGGTAACCGACCCAGAGAGGAAGAGACAAGAGAGAGAGAGTGTCGTGATAATATAACTATGTTACATATGTATCATATATATATGAAAAAAATAATATATACGGTAGGCCTACATCTGTTCCCCACAATCATATAATGCCAAGCACAAATATTCAATCTTTCATTGTTTGTATTACCGTAAGAAATTTACTGAACGCCTGCAAATAATACGCTATAAAATGCTTGCAATCTCTCTATTTTCTCTAATCTCTCTCACTCTTCCTGTCTCTCTCTCTCTCTCTCTCTGTCTCTGGCTCGCTCGCTTTCCCTCTTCCTCATCCGTATTATGTATTTCTCATTATTATTTTCTCTAACTAATCCCTCTATTTCATTTATTTGCTTGTAATATTTCTGTATTATTATATCTGTTTCACTCTTTCTTCAGTTCAGTTTCTGCATTTTCTCTCTCTCTATCTCTCTCTCTCTCTGTTTCGCTTGCTTTGCAGGAATTTTGTTTTTGTTTTATATATAATATATAATAATTTACTTATCATTACTTACTATATCGTATAAACAATAGTAGGTAGCCAACTTACCATAATACCGATACACCAAACCGATCCGCATGCGGTTTTGTTTATCACCTGTTTACTAAAGTGCCACCATTATCGATTTTCTTGGAGCCGACTAGAGCGGGAGGGTTACCAATTGAAATTAAATCCGCTAGCATATATTGTTAGATGTAAGACATGATAAATACCACTAGAAATATGAATTGGCAAAATCCATATAATATCACTTCGAAATTGTTCTGAAATTTCAAAACAAAACCGCTAGTGTAAGTCATTGCTGCTAGATCGAAGTAAAGGTCTCTAGATCTAGCGGAAGTCGCTATACGTATTGGCAGTACTGCACACTCATTCATTTCATTCATTCATTTTCTATTGAGCTCGTCCTGGAATCTTTACGACTCTGAATCTTACGATTGCCGACGGCAATACGTTGTTGACATTGTTGTTGATGTTCCAGTGGAGGGATGAACAAAATATTGTCCTTGTCCAATAATAGCTATTTCATAGTCCCACAGGACTTATTTTGATATATTTATCAAATTTATTGAACGCCTGAAAATAATACGCTATAAAATGCTTGCAATCAAACTTTCAAGCAATTACAAGGTCACATGCAATTATAAAAAGGTATATTGTAGACCACAATCTTCGCCAAGCTTCGTTGTTGCTTGTATTATCGTGAGAAATGTACCATACACCCTGGTTATCGTGAGAAATTTACCGAACGCCTGCAAATAATACGCTATAAAATGCTTGCAATCAAACTCTCAAGCAATTTCAATGTCACATGCAGTATAGGTAGACCCAGAGAGGAAGACAGACAGTGAGAGAGGGGAGGTCAAAAACATCTGCTAGGTGTGATTTCCCCTGGGAGGGAAGAGATTAGTTAGGGGCGTGCCCTGGCCTACATCAGACAAAGAGAGTACAAAGGAGTACAAACAAAGAGAGTGAGACAGAGAGATAGTCGTGATAATATAAAAATGTTACGCATGTATCATATAATATATGAAAACATAATATATACGGTAGGCCTACATCTGTTCTCCACAATCATATAATGCCAAGCACAAATATTCAATCTTTGGTTGTTTGTATTACCGTAAGAAATTTACCGAACGCCTGCAAATAATACGCTATAAAATGCAAAGGAAATTTCTTGTAGAGTGCAATTTTGAGGACGTAATGTGCTCTGAGAGAGAGCGGAGCGATTATTAGGAGCATAAATTACCTCAAGACCGCTCGCCACACAGGGAATTCTATAAGGAAATTACCGTATTTTAGGGTTTTTGCACTCGTGTTTAACGATCGTTGAAAGACAACCAGTGATCGTAAAAGGATGGTTCGAGTGTCATTGGAAAGCTCAATTTACGCACTTTCAGGATACATAATTGTATTACGCTCTGGGTCTTGTTTATGCATGAAAAAGAGCACGGAACAATCCCATTTAGGGTAAAAAAAAAAAAAAACCCGCTGGGCGGCACAGTGAAATATACTCCACCAGCCGCTCGTAAGGTGATAAAATGCTTGCAATCACATTTTCAAGCAATTATAAAATATAAATTGTACTTACCAACACCCACACCAGTATGTTCTTCGTCAGGAACGTCTCCAATTTGCTCAAGGGTCTGTCCAATATCAACCACAACATCCACCTCACGCAAATTATGCTTGGGGTGAAAGCCTATGATCGGGTTATTTTCGTCTTCCGAGTCATCCACACTACCAAAACTCTCACCCAGACCTTCGATGGTTTCATCCAACAGCTTATTAGAAAGTTCTGAAGAGTTCAGCATGATATCTAGTTTCTGGGTGGTGAGCCGGGCGTGGTTAGTAGGGTGGCGCGACGCACTAGGGATTGGCGGCCACCGAATCGAACACGGGCAAATCTTGACCTTCCATTATGGCTGCTTGAGGGTCACTTAGTCACAGTCACGCAGTGGGGATGTGTGGGTGGGCCCTTGTAGTACACCGCCTGACCACCAAGTTTCGCTTTCCACCTAAATTAGGGCGGGAATACGCCCACGGACTTAAGTCCGACCCCGCCATTTAGTCCAATTTTCTCGTATCGGACTTAAGTCCGACCCCGCTAAATAAGGGTTAATAATAAAAGTTGACCTTGAACTGTACGGACATTGACCTTTATGTAAGAGTACATTGTTTTGGCATTGACAATACCCATTCAAATCAAATAAGCATGCCTAATTTCATTAAAACCCATCAGTTAGTTTCATATATATTAATAGAATAGTTGACCTTGACATTTGACCTTTATATTGACCTTTGTCTTAACATTTATTATATTCCTTTTCAATTAAAGTGCAACTATCGCACCAAATTGTGTGAAGTTTCCATGATAAGTAAAGAAAATAGCACATTGACATTTTATTTGACCTTGACCTGTGATCTTAACCTTTCATATGGAATTGTATAGTTTCTTGTATGACCTTGGCCTAGGTATTCCGAATATGCATGTTAAGCATAGAAAAAATCTAAGTTAGTATAAGATATACTAGTAAAAAACTTATTTTGACCTTTGACCTTACCCTTTAGAGTATTTGTAAACCAAATGGTCAATACAATATCCAGTCTGCGACTGGACACTGAGCTGTAAGGACGTACCTCTCCACCTCTAGTAGCAGTCAACTACTCGCTTATCACCGGCAGTATGGAGCCTCTACGAAACGAAGTGGAGGCTCTACGAAATTAGTTAAATGAAGTGATAAAAAGCCTGGAATTTGCACATGAAGAAATTAACACCCTGAAATCAAGCATACAAACAGTAAATCTAGAAAAACATAACCTAACAAGTGAGTGTCGGTCGCTGAGGAAGCAACTAAATGGAGCAATCCATCGCCTCGACCACATGGATGACCAGTCTCGCAGATTCAACATACAAATCACAGGATTGGACTAAACAAGAGGAGAAAATGCCGAACAGACTGAACATAAGGTTTCAAATTTAATTGTGTACAAGATAGGAATAACACCCAACCTAGAACGTGCGCATCGTGTTGGTAGTCCTGGCAATGGACCTCGAGGAATAGTGGCAAGATTTACAACACAACGGCAACGTGACGCCATTTTGGCTAAGAGGTCGCAGTAAAAGGATACATCAATCTTTTTAAATGATGACTTTGGCCCGGCTACAGTTGATGTAAGAAAAAAACTAGTACCACAGTTAAAATCAACGAGAGCAGAAGGAAAGTATGCCTACATAAGCTACAGGAAACTCATTGTAAGGTCTTTTAATCAAGGCAATGCAAACTCCAACAATAGAAACAAAATGGACTCAAACAAGCAAAAGTCAAACTCCAAGGAGCCGGTCGAACATCCTTCACCACCCAGGAATAAACAGACAGAACCCCGCCATGATGAATCGAGTCCCCAGGAAAGAAATCAATCGCCCAAACCAAATCAAGAGACAGGAAGTACCAAATCATCATCATCAAACGAAACGGCTAAATCCGGAATGAATGAACAACTCGACAATCGCACACCACCTCGGGACCGTAGACAAGAGGATTCGGATAGGAGTCTACCCAGGACCCACACACTGAGTCTACCCAAACCTATCCGCGAGCCATCGACAAGGCCAGAGCGATCACAAAATACAAAATAAATACACATACACGGAAGGTGAATCTGTAAGTAATGGTGGATTTGAACTCTGATTTATTTGTTTTTATTTTTTTTTCCCAGTTTGTTGATTTGAACGATGATGATTTGTTAACCCTATCACGTCCTTGACGCAATTTTGAGCCTATTAGGGATACTTTAAAGCCTTTGTTACCATCAGGGGTATTTAGAAACCTTTAGTTTAGTTACTTCAACCTATGCAGTTGTCTTTGAGTTAGCTGTGGGCAGAAAACTAATTTTGGAGAGGTAATTATAAGAGTGAGAGAACTCTATTTATTTTTGCAAATCTGGCAACCTCTGCGTCATATGGTAGTGAGAGGGTTAAGGTGTATGAACCATAACGATCATAGTCAAGATGGTAATAATATAACTATTTCACTATCTCAAATTAAGTCTATCAAATATGTTCAGAAGTCGCCTTCTGTAGATAATCATTGTGTGAACGATCCAGACAATTTTCTCAATAATTATCTTGGTTTGAACGAAACTATATGTGATTATCACCTTGGGGATTCTATGAGCCAATCTATTGATACAATTAGAAACTAACAGTTTAAAATCTTATCCTTCAATACAAATAGTTTACCAGGAAAATTTGAGAATAGTCTGGAAGAATGTGAAATGCTTTTCCGAAGTGAATTTAATGCAGTTGCCTTCTGTGAAACGAAACTTACCTCAAGTATCGAACTCCTGTATTCTATTCCTAATTATACTATGTTCACAAACAATGTAACTCGAAATAGTGGGGGTTTAGGATGTATGTTTTATCTTCTCATCGACCGATCGAGCGAAATGATTTAAAAAGAAAGGGGCATTATATTGAAACATGTGTTGAAATCAAATCTCACCCTAGGAATATAATCTTAGGTGCTTTATATAGAAGGCCTCAAAGAAACTCTGAACAATTTCTAAACTCGCTGAACTCCATACTCAATATAGTACAGTCGTCAGGATTAATTAGTTTCATTTTCCCTGTTAGTAGCACTGCACGGTGGAGAGGTATCCCCTCTACCCCCTTTCTTTGTTAATATACCTCAATGATATTACATATACAACAAAACAATTGAAATGTGTACTTTTTGCTGACGACAGTACTTTCTATTTAAGCCATAGCAATATAAATTATCTTACAACTACCTTAGATGAGGAAATAACTAATATTGTAGAGTGGATATCGGCTAATAAACTAACATTAAATATAAATAAGACTTACTTTATGGTAATTCATAGACATAAGACAATTAACTACAATGTCCAAGTAGCTTTCAATAATAATAGAATCAAGGAAGTAACCGAAACTAAATGCTTGGGTATATTAATAAACACTACTATACAATAGATTGACGTGGAATAAGCATATCATCCAAATAAAAAATAAAGTGACAAGGTTAATTAATGGCATTGTATATCAAACCAGGAATGAATTAAGCAAACTATCATTAATTTTGATGTATTATGCATTAGTGTATTTACATTTAATTTATTGTCAAGTGATATGGAAAGCGGCAAGTAAATTAAACTGCTCTAAAACCTATAGCAACTTCTCAAAAGCGAATGAGGACACTTGAGGGAGTAGGCCGCTATGATCACACAAATTATATAATTTATAATATTTAAGTACTTAAGTTGACAGAAATGAATGTGCTGGTATGCACTGACTATGTGTACAAATGAATGTGCTGGTATGCGCTGACTATGTGTACACATGAATGTGCTGGTATGCGCTGACTATGTGTACAAATTAATGTGCTGGTATGCGCTGACTATGTGTACAAATTAATGTGCTGGTATGCGCTGACTATGTGTACAAATTAATGTGCTGGTATGCGCTGACTATGTGTACAAATGAATGTGCTGGTATGCGCTGACTATGTGTACAAATGAATGTGCTGGTATGCGCTGTCTATGTGTACAAATGAATGTGCTGGTATGCGCTGTCTATGTGTACAAATGAATGTGCTGGTATGAACTGACTATGTGTACAAATGAATGTGCTGGTATGCGCTGTCTATGTGTACAAATTAATGTGCTGGTATGCACTGACTATGTGTACAAATGAATGTGCTGGTATGCACTGTATATGTGTACAAATGAATGTGCTGGTATGCACTGACTATGTGTACAAATGAATGTGCTGGTATGCAGTCTATGTGTACAAATGAATGTGCTGGTATGCAATGTATGTGTACAAATGAATGTGCTGGTATGCACTTTCTATGTGTACAAATGAATGTGCTGGTATGCACTGACTATGTGTACAAATGAATGTGCTGGTATGCACTGTCTATGTGTACAAATGAATGTGCTGGTATGCACTGTCTATGTGTACAAATGAATGTGCTGGTATGCACTGTCTATGTGTACAAATGAATGTGCTGGTATGCACTGACTATGTGTACAAATGAATGTGCTGGTATGCGCTGTCTATGTGTACAAATGAATGTGCTGGTATGCACTGTCTATGTGTACAAATGAATGTGCTGGTATGCGCTGACTATGTGTACAAATGCATAAATGGATTAGTTTATAATGATTCGATCTTTGTGCCCAATCCACCGACCAGATACCCCATAAGAAATAATGAACGTCTAGTTGTACCTTTCATGTCATCTTCACAATCTCAAAGGAACATTAAATATCATGGTGCAAAAATATTAAATTCCTTACCAAATGACATAGTTAACAAAACTACTGTAGAAAGCTTTAAAATTTGCCTTAAAAAATACCTAAAATTTTATGTAAGTACATAGCTACCTCTTAACATAATCCATTACCAATTAACCGTATACAAAATTTATTTATATGACTTTAAACTCATTAAAACAAATAGGCCTACATGAAATTTATGAAAGTTTGAAATATGCTATAGATTTTTCTTTATAATAATATCACAACATAAAATCCCTCCTACACCACTTCACTCTAACAAAAAATAGTACAAATTATTATTCTGATTGACTACAACAATATTCTAATACATTATATACAATTTGTTAAACATATCTGCCGTTTTAGATAGTATTACTGTAATATTATTGTTTTCTTAGTATCCAAGAATAAACCAATTTGGAAGAACGTACATATAATATTACCTAACTGGCTCTTAAAAGATGTTACCTTTCATCAAAGAGCTAGGTCAAATGGTGTATTGTTAAAATGTATTGTAATTGTATTTCTATAGACCAAATAAAAATTATCATTATACAAACAAAACAAAAAATCATTAAAAAGGTTACCAATAACTTGTATAGTGAAAATGAAAACATTTGAGTAAAAACTAAAAATAAATACTAAAATTTGACCTTTGACCTTGACCTGTGACCTTCACCTATATGTAAGAGTACATTTTTTGGCATCGGCATTGCCCAGAAAAATATTTAAGCATGCCTAATTTCATTAAAACCCATCAGTTAGTTTCATATATATTAATAGAATAGTTTTGACCTTTGACCTTTATCTTGACTTTTTTTGTCTCAAAATGTATTATTTTAATGTTCATCTAAAGCACAACTATCTCACCAAATGTATAGTTTGCATGAAAATTAAAAAAAATAGCATATTGACCTTTTGTTTGACTTTGACGTGTGACCTTGACCTTTCATATGAAACTGTATAGTTTCTTGTATGACGTTGGCCTAGGTATCCTGAATTTATATGGTAAGCCTAGTGAGAATCTAACTGTATAATACTAGTAAAACAAATTGTTTAACCTTTGACCTTACCCTTTAGAATATATATCCAAAATTTGGTCAATACGATATCAAGGTTACCAGTAACTTGTATAGTGAAAATTAAGCCATTTGAGTAAAAACTTTAAAATATGAAATATTGACCTTATTTTTAACCTTGACCTTTGACCTTAACTTTTAAGCTAAATGGTAAATTACTTTTTAATTGACCTTCGCATTGACCAAATATATATAAGTGAAATTTGGTGAACATCCATTAAACGGTCTAGGAGGAGTTTCCGAACAGACGGACGACGACAGACAGGCTGGCTGGTGGTGCACATTACACGGGTGGGATTAGTGTGCACGATACCACTCTGCTTCGCAGAGTTGATAAAACTGCAAATACTGTACCAAATTTAGTATTTTTAAACAAACGAAGACCTAAAATTTTCAGTATTCATTAAAGTTTGCATTTAACACTCAAGCCGCGGGGCCCGAAATATGTCGGGCGAGAGAACCATGGCCATCACTGCGGGGCCCGACATATCTCGGAAGGGATGTTGAGCACTTTATCGGCTCTGAGAGAAAGTCCACGCGTTGGGAGGACGATAGGCGGGCTCTGACCGCTCGGCATGGACCTAGTCCCGCCACTGACGTAACCTCTGCACCATCCCACACCCCAGGCCTTGCGAGAACAAGGAAAATCTAGGGAAATTACCGTATTTTAGGGTTTTTACATTAGTGTTGCAACATCGTTGCAAGATAACCTGTGGTCATACAAGGATGATTCAGGTGTCTTTGGAAAGCTCTATTATCACCCTTTCACGGATACATAATTGTATTATGCTCTGGCTCTTGTTTATGCATGTAAAATAGCATGGAATGAAGCTATGGAAATATGCCCGCCAGACAGGTAGAAGTTACAAACATCCCTGTTTGACACGGGTTAATACTCCACAAACATTAATGATGTCAAGAACATCTACATTTCAGACGAGAGTAGTACAAATACATTATTGCAAATAATATGAATATATTAAGAATAATCATAATTAAAGACAACATGAACGGCTAAGCCTATTAAATGCTAATTCAATTTAGATTTTGTCAATATTGATCAAGTTGCATATTTTGAGCTTAGTAATTAATAAACAGCCGAGTTCCATAATTCTATTTAGCTAGGCCATAGGAATGGATTGATCAGTTGTTGGTGTTACTGAATGAGGCTTTGAGCCTCTGTGAAATATAGAAAATAATTAATATTTTACTTTGATCAAGTTTTGAATGTGAAAATTGTCATAAAATGAGTTACTCAAAATGAAGGAATTATCGCATTCCCAATTAAATATATCTGTAAACTAGCATGATAACACCACCTTCAAATCGTAAACTACTGTCCAAGACTACAAACTATATTTGTAACTGTTATTACCCTTCTACTTAGGTTAATGCATATATATATATATATATATATATATATATATATATATATATATATATATATATATATATATACCCGGTATATATATATATATATATATATATATATATATATATATATATATATATATATATAATTATAATGCTATCAGTAGTACCAGTATATATTAATGCGATATTTATCTTGAAAATTTGGGGAATTATTTAATTTAAGAAGGAGAAGGGAGTTTAATTGTTTTTACAATTTATTACGTATCTAGTTTATTGCGAGAACATTATATTATGAATACCTAATTACTTAACTGGTATATGCAATAATAATCTCACGGGTCCAGGAATTCAGATTTAATGATATAGATCTACTGACTCGGAATTGAATGTGGAATACAACCTAACCTGAATCAATTTATATTTTGAATACAGGGGGTAGAGAAACGCAGAATAAAATAGCGTGTACTAAATAGTTATAATAATAATAATAGTAAAAATAGGCGTACACGACGAAGTAGCACTTGGATATATATACCTGATAAGGTAGGAAGGAGTTCTGAAAAAGTTAACAGATTCCTATAAGGAATACAGAACGAATTAGCGTTGTATTCGAATGGTGAAATACTTAGATAAAAGATCTATACAAAGCTAGAATTCCTAGAAGAGATGGATCGAAATTATCCATTTCATAACAGAATAAGAACATAAGTTATTCGTAAATGGATAAGTTGACTCACAAGATTACTAAGCGTAATTTGGGTATTTGAAGTAATTAGATTCAAATTAAGATCTCTAATTAATAATAACTATAAAGTAACGAGAGTCTGATTTTAATTAAATTGAGCGTAGGTTCTAGGTGACTGTTGGATTTGAACAGGGAATAACTACACGATATATACTTCAACTTCGACTTGAAACATGCACAATAGAATGGGCATATACAGGTAAAATCTGAGCGTATTCGGCTAGATATTAGTTTAACACGAGTATGTAACTTATGCGTATTATGATTTATATGATTGAAGACACAAGTTAAACTTAGATCCTGAACACAGATCTACTCAATAATTAATATGGTTCTGAAGGATGAATATATAACGCAATAAATAGCGATCTTGAACACATATCTACATAAGAATTAGCTCTACAATACTCGCATATTTCAGCTTACCTTCACATCAATAATCACAACGTAAGACACTTAGAGACACTTAGGGTAGGTTTTGGGAAGGTAGTTGTTAGGTACAAGTCTGTCCGACGTGGATCGTATATTCGTCTGGCTGGACGTCAACGGGAACTGCCTCTCACGATCAGGAATCCAAGGTCCTGGTATCAGAGGGCAACAGTAGGTCTGGCAGGAATCCAAGGTCCTGGCATCAGATGACAACAGCAGGTGCGGCTGTAGTCTCGAGGGGGGATGGGTAGGCAGCTTCTATCTTAATTAAGGTGGCAAAAATATGTGTGTGATAACCCGGGTTCGAATCCCGGTGGATCATATATACTTTAATTAATTTCATTGGGGGTGTGGTGGTGAGATTAATAAAATAATATTATATACAATGTGCTTTTCAGCCGTGATGGTATTATTGCCATAGAAGTGCTTACTTTCTCTAGATTTCAGTGAGGCTATGTTTGAGTTATTTTGTATGTTTAACTTATATTAACTCAATTTATTAAGGACATAGTGAATGGTTGTGATGTGATTTCCGAAGGTAAAACTTAGTCTAAAAATACATGGTGGGTATAAGGTTGTACATATCTATTTTAATTATTTTATTTAATATCTTCTTTGGGGTTACGAGGTCTAGATCAGAGATAATTGCAACTTTAGTTATTGTATAAGAATTAGGGGTTATTCTTATTTAGCTAATTATCTCTGTGAGTTTCTATGTCCCCCGGATTACTTATAGTTATCCGGAACTGTATTACAAGGGAGATCCTAGTATCCCCACTTGATTCGATAGCATTCCGGTCTCTGATGTTTAATTTGCATAAACATGTGTTTGTTGTATTGTAAGTCTGGCTGCTGGTCGAATGAAGGCTGGTGATAGGTCGAGGTGGTTTGAAAGCTTGCTGGTGATTGGTCCAGTTCTCCCGTCCTTAGTCTGGGAGACTGACCTAAATTCCTGGTTCTTAGAGTACGGGAATGACCTGATGTTAGGGGGCACTCCTCTGCTCCGTTCTCCTTTAGAGGATGGGAAACTTGTATACTTTCCCATTTCTCTTGACTGCTTTTCCTGTCTTTTCTGTTGTCTTGTATAGTAGCAATCCTACATGTCTTTCTCAACCCCGTTACTTCAGTGATTATGGTGAGAATGTGTGGGTGGTTGTTGCGTGCGTTTATATATCTTTAGACAGTCATAATACGTAACGCCTTTACGATTCAGCTTTGACAAATGATGAATGGTTTTGACATCGTTCTTAACACCAATTACACCCCAAATTAAATTAATAAAAACATGTGATTCTCCTAGGATTCAAACCCAGGATATCACTTACATGCTATAACCATTACACCATCATGACAGTTTAATATACAATATAAAAACACCTGCTTAAAATAGGTCATAACTTTAGTAATTGCTTGTAAATTATACAAAAATACACTCATTTGTAAAGTATATGTATGTATGTAAGTATGTATGTATATACTCAGGCCCAATCCCCACTTACCCAATTTTTTTTTTGGTGGGGGGGTGGGGACTCAAGACAGAGCCCGAATAGAGACAACACAACAGAAAACAATGAACACACAAAAACAGAAAACAATGAACACACAAAAACAAAATACAAATTAACACACATCTAGGTCATCCAGGAGAAGACCCAGAGACCAGGGTCACCAAGGTCCCTCCAGCACTCCCTCGAACCCCGACCACCCGGAGAGGTTTAGATCTCAGCAGGCAGACATACAGCGAAGCCCGCCCACCACACTACCAGGCGCACCCTTCATATAAGCCATCTCCCCAGGCCCGGTGACTGATGGACTATTATCTAGTCCAACTTGCGCCCGACCCCTTCCCCCAAATGACCACGTGTTCACTCACCTATTCACAAGCATTTTCCATTCATTCCTGTGTATTACCACTTCCCTTGCCTAATCTATAGTCATTCCTCTATCATCCAAAGCTTGTCTTACACAGTCTCTCCATCGGGGTCTTCCTGCCCTTCTATTTTCTATCTCCCCTTGTATCTTACTCACATATTTTCTTTGTAAGCCTTTCATCTTCCATTCGTTCAACATGACCATACCAGCTCAGCACCCTTCTGTGACAAATGTTCCTTGCTGCCCTACTCTCCTACGTATCTCTTCATTTCTCAATCTGCCTCTACGAGTAACTCCACACATACTCGTCAAGCAGCTCATCTCCATGACATCCAGCTTTTTTCTCTCCCATTTCCTTCAGAGCCCATGTCTCAGCCCCATACATCACTGTTGGCAAAATAATTCCTTGATTCATTGCACTTTTTACTTTCATTCCGAGATTTCTCACCTTCCACATACTTCCCATTGCTCCGAAAACCTTCTTTCCTTCATACACTGTGTTTTACCTAAATGTCCATACCTCCACTCATGCTTATCGTTCCTCCTAGATATTCAAAACACTCTACTTGTTCCAATATTTCCCCATCCAGTCTCACATCTAGAATCATGCTACGATCACCCCTATTACACACAATTACTTTACTTTTATTGACGTTCACCTTCAGTTTCCTCCTCCCACAAACCACACCAGACTCTTTGACTACCCGCTGCAGTTTCTCCTCAGAATCCGCCACCAATGCTGTGTCATCAGCGAACAGCAACTGATTCAACTCCCAATCTCTACCATTATTTCCTACTAATCCCAATCTTATTCCCAATCTTATTCCCATAGTTCTCATTTTCACCTCCCTCACCACACCATCCATAAATATATTAAACAGCCATGGTGACATTACACAACCCTGTCGCAAACTTACATGTACCTCAAACAATTCATTCAACTCGCCATTTCCTACTCTAACACATGCTCTGCTTCCTTCATAAAAACTCTTAACTGCTTTTAACAAATTTCCTCCAATTTCATAAATCCTTCCACATTGTGTCACGATCCACACGATCATACGCTTTTTCCAAATCCATAAAAGCCCAAAATATCTCCTTATGCTTCTCTAAATACTTCTCGCATAACTGTCTTACTGCAAAAATCTGATCCACGCACCCTCTTCCTCTCCTAAAACCGCACTGCTCTTCTCCTATTGCAACTTCCGTACACTTTATTATCCTCTCTATCAACACCCTGCCATACAGCTTTCCAATTACTGATGATAAACTACAGTAATACCTCTATAACTTTAACACTCCTGCCGATATCCCTTCCCCTTGTACAACGGCACACTACATGCAGTAAATTATATAATTATATAATACGAAGATCTGCATGGCAATATGGTATTAGGAGAAATATTATTATCACATGCTAAATACTTGGGTTCCAATTTAACTATTATTTTTTTACCAATTTATTGTCATTAGCTTTCATTGGGCTGTAGAGTGTTTTTCTCTTTATATATATCCCGGATAATGTTGGGATGTTTATAGTTCCTCAAAGTTTCTTATCTTGGCTGTATTGCTAACATCATATACATGATAATCGGAGACCAGTAATATTACCATATAAATTCCATAATAAGTATTTACATGTAAAGAAGGAAAATAAATACTGGAAGTTGAAGGAAATGTAAATAGAGATACAGATGAAAGGTAAAGAACAGATAAATAGTAAAGGAGAGATAAAGGAAAAGGTTAGATGAAAGCAAACATGAAGTGGAAGGTAGAGTTAGTATATTAGTTAACAGATGGCTTACCTCCTATACAAAGTAATATTATGTAACTGGTACATTATACAATAGCACGTTTGGCATACTGTTTACGATACCAGACATACTACTTTTGAAAATGTAAACTACCCTATGAGGATAGGTCATAACTTAGAAGCATAGAAACAACACTTTATCTCAATCGAAATACTGTACCTCCTTATTTTGCATTTGCCACAGCTATGCACATATTAAAGTTGAAATTACTTCTGGCACAATGTTCGAAAGTGCCACACTGTATATGTGTTTTTTTTTGTCTATGTGTATGAAGGAGATAAAAGGAAAAGCTGCCTGCAACAAGTGTCTCCCCCAAAGTTGAAAGAGTAAGAAAGCTATGAACTATGCGTATTATTATATATTATTTATTGTTACTTCACTCGTAAATAATTAACTACAGTTTTGTGAAACATTGGGTAAATATGAACAATCACTAATAACATAACAATTTCAAAATATGGGGGCTCCTGGGTGGGCACAGCTGTAAAATGGGAAGGCCGTGCCCCTTCTTACCCTCCATGTTATGTGCCTGCCACCACCAGCAACGTTATACATGAGGTGAGCTAAAACACCACCAGCAGCCAAGATACACACTAAGTGAGCTAAATTACCACCACCAGCAAAGCTACACTTGAAGTGAGCTATATAACCACCATTAACAAAGTTACATTACACATGAAATAAGTCTCAAAACCTTTTCAGGAGCAAAGTTCATATGAAATTAACACTATCGTCACCCCATTTCGATCTTCAGCAGCCCGATCCCTAGATGAGCGAAAATTAATATTATGGCACTGAAGGTATCTTTGACAAGATTGTGAGCCCAACCTCAAATTGTCACATACTATTTTTGCAGACTACCCACCAACTTTACATGACTATTTAAAATTTAACCAACACACCTAACTTCTTAAGATGCAGCAATCGCCGCCCGAAATGTTTTTGTTAGGCTATCACTAGGCCGGGCCAAGATTCGGACAAGAGTTTCTACGCTTACGAGGCAAATACTCTCACCACTAGACCAATAACGATTTTCTGCCTCCAGTTCCATTTAATCTCTCTTCCACAATTGCCGACATTACACCAAAGAGAATTAATGGAAAGAGGAGAAAGTGGTTATTTCCTTCCGCAAACTAGGGGTGTCAGCGCTATCGTGGGGCATAATGTTATTACCAAAAGGCCCCAGAGGAAATTCCTTATTAAATACTCCTTGATCTGCGTGCCTGGCTTGTCTGCAGTGATACCACAGTTAGGGAAAGTCCGCATAATGAGGGGGCGTTAGATTAAAGAGGGAACGTCTTTAACCCTGCTCAGGTAATGTTCCAGATGTGTAACGAAATTAGCAATGTGGCCCCATATGGGGACCGGCACTTTAAACGGCTCTCACCTGAAAACTGATTGATGGATTTTAAATTTCTTGTTACCAATAGAAACTACAATTAACCCTCTCCGACATATGACGCGATTTTGAGTCTATTAGGGATACTTTAAAGCCTTTGTTACCATCAGGGGTATTTAGAAACCTTTAGTTTAGTTACTTCAACCTCTGCAGTTGTCTTTGAGTTAGCTGTGGGCAGAAAACTAATTTTGGAGAGGTATTTATAAGAGTGAGAGAACTCTATTTCTTATTGCTAATCTGGCAACTTCTGCATCATATGAGTCTGAAGGGGTTAATGCTTAATATTATGTTAAGAGCAAATTACACTACTGTAAATATTAACACTCAATGAGCAGCCTAGGCGGTATATTTAACCGTGCCGCCCAGCGGGTTTTTGTTTACCATAAATGGCATTGTTTCCGTGCTCATTTTCATGCATAAACAAGAGCCAGAGCGTAATACAAGGATATATCCCTGAAAGGGCATAAATTGAGCTTTCCAATGATACCTGACCCATCCTTCTACGATCACTGGTTGTCTTGCAACGATCGTGCAACCGAAGAGCAAAATCGCTAAAATACGGTAATTTTGTTACATAATTACGTGTGTAGCGAGTGAGAGAGGGTGGAGTACATGTCAGTGGGCCCACGACGGTCGTGGCGAGCGGTCATGAGGCAAGCTACGCTCCTCCCACCGCTCGGCTCTCTCTCAGAGCCAGTATTGCGCCAAAATTGCACAAAGACTTAATTAAGTCGGGCCCCACCACATAGTCCAGGTTTTTAGATACGGACTTAAGTCGGGCCCCGCTAATTAACCTCTGAAGTGCGCATGGGGGGTATGAGACACCACACTCCTGTGCTGACGTATTTGAGCTGTTCCCATCACTAAAATATTTATTTTACCATAAATAGCATTAATACTTATCCATATGCGCCTATTATAGGTTGATTATAAAGGTATTAACCTGTTACAACAATAAAACAAGTGGAAACAGCGTTTGGATGGTCAAAATCGGCGATACAGGCCGGGAGTTACACAATGTATGGCTGAGGCAACCTCCCAGCCCACCACTTTCCTCCACCTCTGGAGAGAGACTGTCGATCGATACTCTCTCTCTCTCTTGCACTCGCTTGCTAACAGTGATGACAATGCCCTGCTACCAACTCGCTAATGTTAGCATGAAAATAGACCACAGGAAAAGGGAATAACAGGGAAAATAGGTGACATACTGAAGGAGGGGAGGAAACTGGGGAAGGAGGGGAGGTGGAAGAGTGATATTTGGCATGGCCTAGGGGCAACATTTTGTTTTTTCTTTTTTTAGTGTTTTAAATTGATTTTTTTTCCCCTGACTCTTAACCCGGCAAGCGCGATAGGCCTCACGGAAGGTTTCCTATAGGGAACGCGATAGGCCTCACGGAAGCAAGACCATAAAAAAAGCCTTCCAAAAAAAAAAAGGGCCTATCAAAACAAAGGAATTTGTCTCTAGGTGAGATAATTCCCCTCCAGTACTCATCCATGTAAATCTCACCCACCCCCCTCCCCTCCTTCCCCACCTTATTCCCCCCTCCCTCCCCTCCTCAATTATCACCTATTTGTCCTCTTATTATCATCATTTATCGGTTATTTTTCTCTCCCGCGATAATGTAGCACAAGTGGGTTGCAGAAAATATCGTTATGTAACACCCAGACACCGGCCCACACCGCCCCGCTCGTCTCAGTTACCTCACAGACAGCGAGAGAGGAGGGTTGCCTGTGGCTCTCTCTCGCCTGAGATTATGACCGGGTGGCCAATATCTTCGTTTTTCACCACCCAAATGCTTTTCCCACTTATTTTAGCACTCTTGAAGGTTCATATATACATCATATATGTAAAATAAAAGCATACCGAAAACAAATAATGCTCTATATTGTAAATATAACTAATTCTGTCAGAATCCAAGGCTAGAAATGCACAAATAACTACCCTAGCCCCTAGGTCTATATCGCGCTTGTCAGGTTAAGAGTCTTCCCGCAGTCCGCCGGGGGAACTCTTAAGAGTCTTCCCGCAGTTCCCGGGTTAAGGGTTAAGTCATATATAAAAAAAAGTAGTGAAAAAAAGGGTCAACAAAG
>CM064501.1:26679967-26883317 GCA_032716605.1 Paralithodes platypus | reverse complement strand
TTGAATGTGAATACAATCGTCTAATAGTAGCCAGAATAAACTAAAATGGACGTTGCCAGTACAGAAGGGGTTAAGTACAATGCCTTAGTCTAATCATGTTCATTGATGCATAATAGCTACCCTCCCACCCCCAAAAACAAAATATATATATATATATAATTATATACATATACTGTATAAAATAATAATTGACAACAATTATATAACGGAAGATATAATCAATCATTAAATCATTTTGAAAGGTAATGGCCTGAAATTATATATACAGTATATATATGATATTTAAGTGTTTGCAATGTGGATATACAAGTTTCTGATATTAACGTTGATCAACGCACACTGTTATCCCCGTGGATGTTAACCCCTTATGTACCAGTGGTGTCCTTTTAACTTTATTCTAGCTACTAAAAGACTATTTTATTCAGTTTATAAAGGGCCTCCCAACAACAATGAACAGGCCTATAACTATCTCGTGTAACCCTATTTACTACCACAGATCCTTCTTAAACTGCACAACATCGTCTAAATATAGCTAGAATAAACTGTGGAAGACGTCGCTGGTACAGAAGGGGTTAACATGGCATGTTCACAACGGAAACAAAACTCCGGTTCGATTCCCAACCAGCACAATACGGAGTTACCTTAAGAGGGTAAGATTGTAGTTTTGTTGGCTCTCCCCTTCTCCCTTATGTTTAGCCCCATTAGTTTTCAGATTAATTAGAAGACGTTTGACCTATTAGTTTGGCGATTATAAGACTGCCCCATTTCTTTGTCAATCTGAAGACCTTTTGTGCCATTTAGGTGTAAACATTTTTCCTGGCGAGCGATAGCGAGCTTGTATTTTAAGAGGAACCAGCCTTCGGCTGGCAAATTTTTCAACCGAAAAAAACCCACACATTAATCAAGGAGGGTGGTGTTGGGGATGTTATTTTAAACTTGATGGAGGTCTATTGAGGAAACTAAAACAAATAAGTAAATACGACTAGTAAATAAATCCTTCCCCCTTAATCCTATACGTTTATACTATACATGTATGCATTTCTATTATACATTTATACTGTACTATTAACTACACTTCGCTGTTCACCTAGTACCAAGTCCTTATCAAAGGGAGAAGGGATTATTTTGTGGTTGATTTATTCATATATTTATTATTATTTTAGTTTTCTCCCTAGACCTCAATAAAACTTTGAAAATATCCCCAAAGCCCCATTGTATATACAGATATGTAGTCCAATTCCTCCTAAATGACAGGATTGCAATAGCTCACCAGGAAAAAATCAACCGCTAAATGGCACGAAGGGTCTTAATAATGACAAACATTAGAGGCGTGGTCTTGCCACTAGACTGGTAATCCAAAGGACCCGGGTTCAAATCCCGATATGTCAATGGAAAGATATTATTGTGATGGAATTTGTGCTGTACCTAATTACCACAAAGCCCATCGAAACTCCAAATAAATACACTCCTTGTTCCCTGATTAAATGACACTGTATGAAGATTCCCATATTCAAAATAGGGTACACGGGGACAATGCCTAGGGAGTTAATTGCTCAATAGGTGGCGTTCTGAGAGTGAGGGTCCGAGTCTAGGAGGTGAGGCACTGGAGCGAGGCAGCTTCAGAGATGGCTGCTCTGAGCCGTGAGTGGGCAACTAAGCCCATTGCATCCTGCGAAGGCAAGATGGCATGGGCTGGTTGCAGCTAAGTGCTTCACATATCTCACCCCTTAAACTAGAACGAAACTTCACAGGCTTCACCGTTCAAAGATTAGCGGTTGAATGTACAGGCTCTCAATATTTTCCCGTGAGAGAGTACAGTAGTTGGAATTTAAAAAAATATAAATGGGATTAAAGTTCTTAAAATCGTCAAACTAATGGGCCCAACGTTTTATATGAAATGTAATGGGGCTAAACATGAGGGAGAAAGGGGCAGAAAAAACCCCTTAAGTGGACATTTGTGACTTACAGTACCATCTGGATAGGTATACTGTGGTAACCCTTCTGTTTAACCCCTTCAGCACCATGACACCTTCTTTCCTTTGATCCTGGCTAAAGTTAAACGATGTTCTGCAGTTTAAGAAGGACCAATGTTATTAAGAGGCGTTATTGCGATCGTATTTAGGCTTAAGACAACTGTCTAATGGTAAGCAGAAAAGAATGAAAATTACGTAATGCTGGTGAAGGGGTTGAGGGTGGGTAACGTGCCTACCAAGGTCTCTAAGGGACAAATCCACATATTGCCATTATGAACAATCTTCCATTCTCATAATTACAACAACCTAAATATAAAACAGATCATTACATATATTTGAAACGGATGCCTGAAGAAATAATACATATTCATTAAATACATACATCATTATCACACGCATACACACACAATAATTGTTTGAATGTTTACATTGCAAACAAACTTCTAATAATCCAATAGTGTTGCGGTTATGAAATGAACGAACGGATGTGGTACACAACAACCATAAATTGCATATGAGGATGTTTCAGTTTCCAGGAAATCCATTAAAGTTTTTTAATATCCCTTAACAATTTAAACCACGAGATGGCAATCGATGTGTGGGAGTGTCACCACACCATCCACACATAGTGAGCCTTTTCATCACTAAATTAGACTAGTAAATTGGGATTCAATATTGCTCTTGTGAGTTGTGTTTTTATAATTGTTATTATTGTGTGTGAACCTATATCTATTTTTGTATAAATAAGTGTTGTTCAGTACCTATTGTATTACTTAACTTTGTATGTGATCGTAGTTCTATATATATAATACTAAAGTCTCCCGTTAGTAGGACTCGCCAAATATCATATTTGCTCTAGCATATTTATACCTGTTAAAGATCTAACAGTCTCAATTTCCTGTTATCAGACTCGCATACATTTTGACCTAACTTGCACCTCTCTCATCACTGCAATACTATTTATAGTTACGACTGACAGAGGCTTCTAGTCCTTGGACTAACACAGACTATTAAATACACAGCACCTCCGTAGCCTCAACGCGTAACACAGCCTATCCCAACAAAACAGAGCTCATTCGCAACTTCCAGGCTCTCTGGGGACCAAAGGTGCACACATTCCCCGAACTGGTTCCGTTACACAAATAATGCAAACAACTGGAACCCCTAGTTGTGGTGAAAAGATATCTCGAGCCACAACTATCAACAACACTCAGTACCGAATAGCAATACAGAGGAAGATCCTTTCTAAGCTGCACAAAGAAGAGAAAGCTCCGATTGAATCTACGTTAATAAAATTACGTTAAATACATGCCAACATTAATGCCAAAATAATGAAGGAAATATCAAGCATAAACAAATTAATCAAGGATGAAACAAACACCTGTCAACCACCACCCACCTAAGCTTATCCTAATAATCGTTGAGGCGTCCTAAGCCGACTTCAACTCAACGAGTTTTTATAATTGTGCGAGTAGAGAAAGAATACCCAGGTAGGCACTGCAACACCACTATAAAACGCCACAATCTATGTTTTGACCGAAGTAATCCACCCTGTAACTGACAGACTATAGAAGTCCACCATCCACTACTTAGAACAAAGCAACTCCAATAGCCTCGACCCCTAGCTAATAGAATGCACAGGAAATAAATACATATCGGCTGGAATAAACACAAGTCACTGCAGGAATAAATATAAAATAAGTAAGCTCTTCGGTCAAGCTACTATGCCAGCGATAAATAATTCTCATACTCCTCCACCAATACTAAAGTATACTGGCTTACCTTAACAAGGCCAAGGTTGCGGCTCTACACAGACTAGTTAAAACAGAAAGGAAGAAAACATATACATTTGCAGTAAAGCGGGACAAACCCCACCACGCACACACCCTTAGAGTCAGTCTAATAGTACGTTAAATATGCCAATGAATAAGTAAAAGTAAAATAATAATGATAAACAATTGCCAATATGAGAGCAACGAGAGCTAGTTGTTGCTCTTTCAAATGTTAAATGCGGACTGACCCGTGTCCAGCTGGTATCCACTGACACCACCAGATGGCTCCATATGAACCAGCTTGGCAGATGGTTCCTTATGCACAATGTAAGTCTTACTTAAATAATGCAAGTAGGACCACATAGGACTAAACTACTAAATAAAACATGATTACACAACGCATAATATAATATGCGTACTACATCAATATACCATACAAACCCATTAATAATAAATGGGTTACATCATTTCGCCACAATTTAGAGAATTGGAAAATCTTAGAGACCACGTCATTGAACGAAATAATATGAACGAAATAACATGAATTTATATGAGGCGATAATATACGGATAAATATCGACGTATAATATGAAGCAGGGTTGATCACTGCTTCACGCACTAACGGAATTACCGCCGGACAGAATTATATAATCACCATGTGAATATATTATGACCAATGCTTATAGAAAGTTACGAACATATATTAACTAAATGAAATTTAGGATGGTGGAACATCCTAACAGTATACTGTGAAGAAAATAGGTAAGGACATCCCTTAAAGTGTGTATTTACCCCTTGGATTCTGTGGTGATTAATGGGAGATGGGTCGTTTTTCTAGATCCCCTTCTCCCCCATGTTTAGCCCTATTAGTTTTCAGATTTTAAGATGTTTACCCCATTAGTTTGTCGATTGTAAGACCATTCGTCCCATTTTTTTGTCGATATTATTACCTATCGTGCTATTTAAGTGTCAATGTGTTTCCTGGCGAACGATATTGAGCCTGTAATTTTAGAAGAAACTACCGATTTTTTTAAAAATTAATCTAGAAGGGGGATCTAATGGATTATTTCTTGAACCCTAGAAGGGGAAACGTCAAGATCTGAAACTTAAACCTGAAACGGGGGTCGGTTTGACCCCCACGGGGGAAATAATCGAAATAAATATTTCCAATGCTTTATTTGTGCCCAAAAGGCCTTAACACCTTACGAGCGGCCTATGCGGTTTATTTATATGTACCGCACAGCGGGGTGTTTTTAGCCAAAATAGGGCTGTTTACGTGATCATTTTCATGCCTAAATAAGACCCAGAACGTAAAACAAGTAGCTATCCCTGAAAGGGCATAAACAGAGCTTTCGAATGACACCATAACGATCCTTGTATGATGGATAGTTTTCTTGCAATAACCGTGCAACGCGAGTGCAAAAAGCAGGTAATTCGGTACTTTCAGTACATAATTGAGTATGTAGCGAGTGAGAGAGGGAGGAGGGAGCTGAGATTTGTGTCAGTAGGTTCGCCGCGGTGGTCTGGAGCAGTCATACGCTCGCTAGTCTCCTGCCACCACTTGTCTCTCTCTCTCAGCCACATTACGTGCTGAAATTGCCACTCGAGTTATGTCGAGCGCCGCCACATAGTCCAGCTTTATTTAACTCGACTTATGTTGCTCGCCGCTAATTAAGGGTTAAATATACTTGTACATTATGTTACTACAGTTTATCACAGTCGTTGCCTGTATATCCTGAGTTTGTTGAGTATAAGGTAGTGTGTTATGAAAGTTTCGTGGACGAAAAGTAGGGTCCACGAAAATATTCACCAAAAAAAAAAAAAAAAAAAAACGATTTGGCTGAGACTTTGGTGGGTGAGGGCCAGATGATAGTGCAACTCCCTCCTAGGACCTGAGCCCCCTAGGCCCCAGGAACAGACCTAATCTGGAAGAAAGAAAAGAGAGGTACTTTGTAGTCACATAAAATTACACCATTTTGTATACTCTCACATAAAACCCCAAAAGAGGCCCTGAATCATGTGTCTTCGGGCTGAATCTCTGTAATTGTATAGACACATGTATAATAAGTAAATTTTGTAAAAACAAATGAGTAATTAGTGTTATTTTAGTACCCAGACACCCCACCATCCAACATTTTCCCCAAACGGCCCCCTGAAATTTACTTGCACCATGCTTGCTTGACCTTGAAACATGACAGAATGTGCTGAAATTGTGTTATTTTATACTTAGATGTCTAATAATTAACCTGGGAACAAAATAATTATATTTACCTAAGCGGGGAAGCAGTCATTGCAGACGAAGTTGAAGTGAAGGGAGCACATCATACAGGTGGTGCTCGTCTTCCTGTCACTTTCCCTGGGGCAGATGGTGCATCGTCGTCTGCTACCACCACCATGACGTGGAGTAAGTGGTGCTGGAGGTAGTGCGGAGTAGTGGAAGGCATCCCTGATGACATTCTTGACTGACGTGTGCTGCCCTGTGAGGTTGAGTCTGTGCGAGGCCCAAAGTTCAATGAGCGAAGAGCCGAGTTGCTTCATATAATCCCTTCTGGACATTTCTTTTTTCCCTTCCCTCTGTTGGCGGTTGTTGAAGATGATGTTGGAGTTTATACACACAATGTTAATCATGCCCATGAAAATACACACGGGCCAGCGTCGACTCTGCCTGAAACAGCTGTGATTAGCACACAGCTGATCGAACGTATCAACCCCACCCTTGTGCTTATTGTAGTAGAGCAGTGCAGTGGCCTTGTTGTGTTCACCTATCTTGGGGGTGTGATGTAGTGTTGAGAGGAGGGCCACGGTTTTGTCCTTTTTGGGTTTATATGATATGGCAGTGATATTGTCTTGGAACAGGAACGCTGTAGTTCCAATAGGCCTAAGACTGTGGTCTTTCTTGGAGTCAGTCTTGAGGGGACCAAAGATGGAGGAAGGTATATTGAGCTTCTTCCTGAGTGTCCCCACTATCGTCATATCCTTCTCCTTCAGAGCCCTGGCCAACCCAATGGAAGTGAACCAATTGTCTGTAGTTATTGTCCGGCCACTCCCGTAACAGTCCTCCAGCAGCTTCGTAGTTAGGTAGTGACCTTGGTTCGTGCCTGCCACCACAGGTACTGAACCTTTGCCTAGGTAAGGATATGCGTTGAACATATATTATGTTCGGCAGTCGCATGCGAGGACCAGCTTGATACCATATCTGTGAAGGGAAGAAACAAATGATAAATACTTCAAATTCCAGGTAAGGTACGTCAATAAATCGTGAAGGTAGGTAAGGTAAGTCACTAGTGAAAGTAGGTCAATAAATCATGAAGGTAGGTAAGGTAAGTCATTAGTGAAAGTAGGTCAGGTAAGTCATGAGGCGAAGGCAGTCATCCGGTGGTCAGGTAAGTATATATTTGTAAAGGTAATTCATTGAAGGTACATCAATAAATAACATAAATTACATAAATATAATGGATTAAAACATAAATGAAAAAGGTAATGTATTATATAAGGCAAGTCTTTCATTCACTTTCACTTTCTTCCCCCACCCCCTGTTACGAACTGGCACTCGGGTACACAAGGGCTCTCAATCAGGACTCGAATAAGGCTCGCTGCCACAACGGAAACACACATTCCAAACCCCTGAGTACTGCCAGCCGAACAAAAAACACCAATACCCTCCAGAGTTCAATCTGCTATAACGGGGTATACAAGAACGCGGTACTAGTGTTCAACAACAGACTAATAAAGAGACAGGAATTATCTAGTCTGGTCAACAATCAAACAATGAAGTAAGAAACAACAACACAAAAAAATAGTGTTGGCCGAAGCCGAAGTAATCCACCCTTGACTACGAACTTAAGAAGTCCACCACCCTCTACTTCGGATCGGCACTATTACGTTACGTTAATTAATAGTCCTTAAGCATCGAGCAAGGAATCTTCTGAAAAAAGTTAGATGCTCCTCGGATGCTCGTAAGAAGTACGTATCGGATTTTGAACAGTAATTCAATAAGCAAAAACACTGGCAATTAAATACTATTAAAGGTTTAAATTGGCATAAGAATAATTAAAAGAATATGCAATAGTAAATGGCAAACATTAAAAGGAAGTACTCCGCAAATGCAACGGCAATAGTCTACTCGGATTGTGCTCATGGGCCACTAATCACTAAAGTAGCCAAGCTTGCAACACATGAAATCAATAGTGCATAAACAATATCATACATAAGGAAAGCTTCAATACTATTCTGTATCTACTAATCGAGTAAAGTCTAGCTGGGGTACTGTAGGCAAAAGGTAGCAGTGACTGAGCAAAAACGGCTTGTAGCCTAGCGAAGTCCTCACAACTGTTTAAAGTATTACGTTAAAACTAACAAGTGCACTTTGAGAAATCCAGATCCCTTGTATCTGATTTTCTCCCGGCTCCTTGACAAAGTAAAAACAAACTGTTAATAAAATACAGGGTGGTTAGGCTCTTGTCCTCACGTCAACACAGTCAGCCGCGAAGACAACCTAGGCTTCACTGAACCGAAACGAGTATGCAGGTTTATCGCTTAACCACTGCATCAAACAACAACTCGTAAAACAGAAAAGCCTTACCCCAGTCTAGCATTACCTAGACCAGCAGAAAACAGGAATAATAATAATAACACACAGGGAAATGCATATACAAGTGCAACAAACATAAATCAATCCTATTCTAAGTCAACCCTTCCAAAATAGGCTATCTAATAGGCAAGTATCTCGTGAGAACTCAAGCGATAATACGTTGGCTGACTAGCTCTGCACCAACGGGACCATGGAAGTTATACAGGGCAGGGAAAAGAGGAAATAAGAATGTAAGGTAGTAGAGAAAGTTCCCATCAGTCAGAAGAATATAAATAGTTAGCAAGGGAAATGAGAAGTCGCTCTGCCTAATGAGTTCTGATGAAAAAATGGCTAGACTTCCCTTTTATACCCGGCCCTCTAGTGAGCCCAACGTGAACTACTAAAGACCGCCCACTGACAACCATTACGTAATTTCTCTCTCTCCTCTGGGATACACAAAGGCTCCCCCTAGCACTGAGGGAGGGAGGAGTGCTAGTGAGTTAGGCCCACCTCCCGCCTGGCATACCCACTGACACCCAACTGTGGCTGTTTCTCTTCCCATCATTACAAATAAGTTTTACACATAATACTTATAACTAATGATATAAAATAGAACTCGTTGACTCAGATGAAAACAAAATACATATTCATAATACTTATAGTACAACGGCTCACATGAACTGAGTTAGGAAACTCTACATAGACTACAGCCAAAGTTCCTGCCCAGACGATCCTAGCGAGAGTGGGGTATGACTAGGCGTTCTGTACAGCATGCTCACACGTGGACATGCGTCACACCTCCCCCAAGATTTTACTCGCTCAACCCTGAGCTAAAATCTGACAAACAAGAACCCCATCAAGCCCCTCACACCCAGCGACCGCATGGCACTAAAACAAAGCTGAGTTTATCACCAAAACACATCTTATTATTAAAAAAATAAAATCACATTTTATAACTCCTCCCAACAATAGCAAAAAGACACAATATCTTGCTCCCAGAGCGAGCTTACAGCAGCTCAGCCGTTTGATAGTTTGTGGACTACTCAAACTCTATAGGCTATGACAAACTTATACGATTACCTATATCAAAAGAAAGAGTTTTTTATATGATTTTTATATTTTAATATGTTTTTCCCGGCTGCACTATAAGGGCAGCCTATTTTCCTCCACTCAAACCCACACACCTGTGATAGCCTACGACTGATCATCCACCCTTGATAAACAATCCGCGATCACATTGTCACATCCAGCAATATGACGGATGTCCAGGTTATACTCCTGCAACATCAAAGATCACCTGGTCAGTCTCATATTGCGATTGTGAAATTGATTCAGGAATCTCAAAGGGTGATGATCAGTGTAGATAACCACGACTGGGCCATAGGCTGGAACATACACCTCGAAGTGCCTGAGCGACAGCACAATCGCCAGTAATTCCTTTTCTATTGTAGAATAGTTCTTTTGTGCAGCATTGAACTTCTTAGAAAAGAAACTTACTGGGTGTTCCACACCTTCATTGTCTGTCTGTAGCACGACGGCACCAGCCCCTACACCACTAGCATCTGTTGCCAGCTGAAAAGGCCTGTTAAAATGTGGGGCCCTGAGTATCGGGTGAGTACATAGCAAATGTTTCACCAAAGTGAAAGCCTTTTCACACTCAGGTGCCCACAAAAACTTTTTGTCTTTAGATAACAAATCTGTGAGAGGTGCCAACACCGTTGAGTAACCTTTTATGAAGCGTCTGTAGTAGCCTATCATACCCAAGAATCTCATAACCTGCTTCTTGGTTGTTGGGTGTGGAAATTTATTGATAGCCTGTACCTTGTTCTGAGGAGGGCACACCTGTCCCCTTCCCACTACAAACCCAAGGTACTGCACAGTGGCTTTTACGAAGTCACACTTTGCCAAATTTACTACCAGACCTGCTTCACTAAGTTTCCGGAACAAGGTCTCAAGGTGCTCACAATGGCTCTCAAAGTCGTCATCATAAATGATTACATCGTCCAAATATACGGTGCAATTCGGAATGTCCTTTACAATTTCATTCATCAGGTTCTGAAACGTTGCTGGTGCATTCTTAAGTCCGTAAGGCATAACATTGCACCGGTAGGTACTCCCGTCTACAACAAAACCACATACCTCTTTAGCATGCTCGGACAAAGGTACTTGCCAGTAACCTTTTACTAAATCTACTTTAGACAAAAAATGAGCATTACCAATTTTGTCAACACTATCATCAACCCGAGGAAGAGGATATGGGTTAGTTGGAGTCAAACCGTTTAACCTACGGAAATCAATACAAAAGCGTACCTTGCCATCTGGCTTAGGCTGCAGTGTTACGGGGGAAGTCCACTTAACTGTGCCTTTCTCTATCAACCCTCTACCGAGCATATACTCCAACTCATCCCTCAGAGCTGGTAGTTTTATGGGGGGCACACGGTACGGGATTGACTTAAAGGGTAGATGGTCCCCCACGTCAACATCATGCATAGCCTGAGATGTGAGGCCTGGGTGTTCAGCAAATACAGTGGGGTATGAACCGAACAACTGACGGATAGCATCAAACTGCGGCTCAGGCAAATGAGCTATAGCCTCGTCAGCCCTTAGGCTCGAGTTCCCCGCCCACTGATCCGCTGAAACATGTTGATCCCAGCTATCCTCCTCTGAAGCTTGACTGTCCCCCTCTCCTTCTCCACCACGGCCGCAACAAGCCAACACAGGGACAGTGAGAAGCTCAGAGGGGCGCCTCACATACTCTTTAATAAGGTTCACGTGACATAACTGGTTCTTTTTCCTCCTGTCTGGAGTGGCAACAAGGTAATCTAAGTCTGAAATTATTTCTACAATTTTATAAGGTCCAGTGTACTTCGCAGAGAGGGGGTTACCAACGAAAGGCAACAAAATTAATACCTCTTGTCCTATAGTGAACTTCCGGAGCCTCACTTTGCGATCATACCTGTCCTTCATCAAAGCTTGTGATTCTGTCAAATTTCTACCTGCCATCTCCAGACTCTTAAGCATGCGCTCACAGCTTTCAAGCACATACTTTAATAATGGACAAGGCTGCACAGTCCCCTCCCAAATTTCTTTCAGCATGTTAAGGGGGCCCCTGACACGGTGTCCAAAAATCAGCTCGTTTGGACTAAATCCCAGGCTCTCACCAGGTACCTCCCGAGCAGCAAACAGCACATAAGGCAATCCAAGATCCCAATCCATACCGTTGTCAACACAATAACACCTGAGCATGCTTTTAAGTGTAGCATGCCACCGCTCAAGCACCCCTTGACTCTCAGGGTGATACGCTGACGATACTACTGCTCGTATCCCATGCTGTTGCATTGTTTGCTTGAACATGTTGGAGGTGAAATTAGATCCCTGATCAGACTGAATCTCCTCCGGGTACCCGTACCTTGAGAAGTACCACAACAAGTTACTGACTACCGTCTTAGCCATTCCATTTTTCATAGGGTATGCATCGGGGTATCTAGTGACAACATCCATTATGGTTAACAAAAATTTATTTCCAGCCTTAGTGGGAGGGAGTGGACCAACCATGTCAACAATAATTTTACTAAAGGGTGGCCCAATCACAGGAATAGGATGTAACGGAGCCTTAGGAATAACTTGGTTCGGTTTCCCGACACGTTGACAAATATCACATGCGTTTATCCATGACTGCACATGAGACTTCATCCCCGGCCACCAAAACAATTTCCCCAAAGCCGCCACCGTTTTCTTGGCACCCAAATGTCCTGATAATGGAGAATCATGAGCCAACCTAAGCACACTTTCCCTGCAGCCCTCTGGCACGACCAGCTGGTCAACTGTACCTGATCCGCCCTCCCAGTTCCTTTTAGGATCTTGATATCGGTGGTATAAAATTCCATTAAAGAAAAAAAAATCCCCTGCCTTTGCATCCCTATCTTCTTCTAACTCCACAGCTCCATCGGTACACTGCAAAACCTCTGTATCCTCTAATTGCAACTTTCGAATGTCTGTGGGAGCCAATATGTCTAACTGCTTGGTCAACAACTCATGCCCTCCCCCAACATCCAACTTAGACATCCGGTTTTCTCGCTGCAGGTCACGGTGTTGTCTCTGAGTCTCTGCCTCCTCAACTACTTTATCAACGGTGTTAGGCACTGGAGTTACAACAGACTCGGTCAAAGGTGCTGCTATTGGGTCTTGTGGGAGAGCCACTGGTTCTAAACTCTTCAAACTTTTCCCAGCCTTCCGCTTCTCCTTAATTCCCTTCCTCCGCTGTTCTGTGGCCTGGGAAATAGGCTGTGATACCTTAAATGCTTGGGAACGAGTTACCACACATGCCATCTGTTGGCGTTGACAACTCACTACCCACTCTTGTTCCTCCCTACTCACGTCGGCCGGCCTCTCGGCAACGACTAAGGGTGGAACTTCTAAAGTAGGCACCGCAAAGTCGTTGCCGAGAAGAAGGTCGACGCCCTCCACTGGCAATTTCTCAACGATCCCAACATCTAAGTCCTTAATCACACCATCAACTTCCAGCTCCACACGAACCAACGGGTATGACCTGGTCGCATTAATACCCTGAACAACAACCACCCGTGCCGCATTAATTGGTCGCCCCGTGAAATTCTTCAAAAGTGTCTGTGAAGCTCCAGTATCACGCAAAACTTCCACCTTATGCTGGCAACCCGCCCAACTTACCCTACCAGTCCCTCTATGGGCGCAAAAGACATCACGGACAGGGGACGAGCCTTCCTGAGTCTTATACATAGCCTGTGACCCTGCCGCTGGCAAACTACCCTGGGTAAATGCAGACGACATTTCAGCCACACCTATGCTGCGCACCAAAGACACGGCTGCAGCTGGCGGCTTACTAGGACAAGATTTTGCATAATGCCCCTTCTTTCTACAATGAAAACATTCCACTTCCCCTATGGGTCTCTTCTGATAAGGGGCGGAGTTCTGACCCTTCTGTAATGGGACGGCTGTAGTCTTTGGTTCAGTCCTGGTATCTTGGCTTTTAAACTGAGGTTTATATCTATAGTGATTGTCCTGAGCTCGAGGGTTTGGAGTATCGCGCCCCTTGGGAACTGCATCAACACGCTTTACAGATTCACATCCCCTGATTAGCGACAACCTGAGGTCAGCCATCTCAGCTGCCTCTTGAAGAGTTCTTGGGTTCTTTTCTTTAATAGTTAAAGTCATTTCTGCACCAGTACACTTATAAAACTGCTCGAGCAGAAACAGCTCAGTCAACTGTTCTGCCGTCTCAGCTTTCTCAGAACGTGTCCAGTTTTTAAGTGCATCTTTTAAGTCCCGGGCATGTTCAAGAAAGGTCGCCTCCCTAGTCTTTGTAACACCCCGAAACTTCAATCGATATGTTTCGGGTTGCAACTCGTATGCCCGTAGGACAGCTCTCTTCAATTCTGGGTAGTCAATGCAAGACTCTAAAGGCAGTGCATCATAAGCCTTCAGACCCTTACCCGTAAGTCTTGAGGAGACTAGAGCTGCCCACTTCTCTTCCGGCCAATTATGCTCCCTACACTTCTTCTCAAAACGATTAAAAAATTCTGTGACTTCAGTTTCACTAAATACCGGCACCAATTTGACTAATTGGGCCAAGGACTGTTCTCTTACTTGGCCCTCACGGCCCATCCGAGTCCCTGTCGACTCTGCATGAGTCTTATCTAAATCTAATTTAGCACGATATTTCTCCGAGTCGTACCTAAGCTCAGCCTCATGCTTCCTAACCTCAATCTCATACCTCCTCGTCTCATCCTCCTGCCTCCTGGTCTCATCCTCCTGCTTCCTAGTCTCATTCTCCTGCTTCCTAGCCTCAATCTTAGCAAGCTCAAGTCTAAATACCATATCTGGAGACAGGCAGGAAGAGGGAGCTGCCACTACTGAAGGAGGGGGGCAAAAACTGGGGAACCACCACGTGCACCACCAGAGGGCACTCTAATCTGCCAATTCTCATCCCTCTGTGGGAGAGTACTAACCTCCGGTAACTGAGTGGACGGCACTGTGGGAGTCGAGTAAGAGGGGATCTGGGGAGGAACCCCCCCAAACGCCCTCTCCTCCGAAACCCCATGTCGCCCACGCAACACCCAGGAAATCAGCTCCCCCTTGGACATCCCTGCTACATTGGAAATGCCCAAAACCTTGGCTATCAGGTGCAAGCCAAAAACATCCACCCCAGTCAGCCTCTCCTCCGTCACGTGGCACCGCTTACTCACAGAAACTCTAGCATCCTCCTCACTGGTTACTAACGGCACACCTTCAAATGACATCTCTCGCTCATCATCAGTGCTAATGCACGACATACTGAAGTCCACAAAAACATTCTCGAGACAAAAGTGTTAAACTTCCTATGCAAGCACTAATTACTAAATTAACTGGAGTCTCTTAAATGCTTTACTAATTGCCATACAAAAAACAAAATTCTTCAATATGCACGCTAAAATACAAACAAACAAATGTTGTACAACTCTGCAAAAATGTATACTGTTCACAAAATCCTAAGCAAGGTCGCCATTTGTTTCGAACTGGCACTCGGGTACACAAGGGCTCTCAATCAGGACTCGAATACGGCTCGCTGCCACAACGGAAACACACGATCCCAACCCCTGAGTACTGCCAGCCGAACAAAAAACACCAATACCCTCCAGAGTTCAATCTGCTATAACGGGGTATACAAGAACTCGGTACTAGTGTTCAACAACAGACTAATAAAGAGACAGGAATTATCTAGCCTGGTCAACAATCAAACAATGAAGTAAGAAACAACAACACAAAAGAATAGTGTTGGCCGAAGCCGAAGTAATCCACCCTTGACTATGAACTTAAGAAGTCCACCACCCTCTACTTCGGATCGGCACTATTACGTTACGTTAATTAATAGTCCTTAAGCATCGAGCAAGGAATCTTCTGAAAAAAGTTAGATGCTTCTCGGATGCTTGTAAGAAGTATGTATCGGATTTTGAACAGTAATTCAATAAGCAAAAACACTGGCAATTAAATACTATTAAAGGTTTAAATTGGCATAAGAATAATTAAAAGAATATGCAATAGTAAATGGCAAACATTAAAAGGAAGTACTCCGCAAATGCAACGGCAATAGCCTACTCGGATTGTGCTCGTGGGCCACTAATCACTAAAGTAGCCAAGCTTGCAACACATGAAATCAATAGTGCATAAACAATATCATACATAAGGAAAGCTTCAATACTATTCTGTATCTACTAATCGAGTAAAGTCTAGCTGGGGTACTGTAGGCAAAAGGTAGCAGTGACTGAGCAAAAACGGCTTGTAGCCTAGCGAAGTCCACACGACTGTTTAAAGTATTACGTTAAAACTAACAAGTGCACTTTGAGAAATCCAGATCCCTTGTATCTGGTTTTCTCCCGGCTCCTTGACAAAGTAAAAAGAAACTGTTAATAAAATACAGGGTGGTTAGGCTCTTGCCCTCACGCACTGTAAATTATAAACTCAACACAGTCAGCCGCGAAGACAACCTAGGCTTCACTGAACCGAAACGAGTATGCAGGTTTATCGCTTAACCACTGCATCAAACAACAACTCGTAACACAGAAAAGCCTTACCCCAGTCTAGCATTACCTAGACCAGCAGAAAACAGGAATAATAATAATAATAACACACAGGGAAATGCATATCCCAGTGCAACAAACATAAATCAATCCTATTCTAAGTCAACCCTTCCAAAATAGGCTATCTAATAGGCAAGTATCTCGTGAGAACTCAAGCGATAATACGTTGGCTGACTAGCTCTGCACCAACGGGACCATGGAAGTTAAACAGGGCAGGGAAAAGAGGAAATAAGAATGTAAGGTAGTAGAGAAAGTTCCCATCAGTCAGAAGAATATAAATAGTTAGCAAGGGAAATGAGAAGTCGCTCTGCCTAATGAGTTCTGATGAAAAAATGGCTAGACTTCCCTTTTATACCCGGCCCTCTAGTGAGCCCAACGTGAACTACTAAGGACCGCCCACTGACAACCATTACGTAATTTCTCTCTCTCCTCTGGGATACACAAAGGCTCCCCCTAGCACTGAGGGAGGGAGGAGTGCTAGTGAGTTAGGCCCACCTCCCGCCTGGCGTACCCACTGACACCCAACTGTGGCTGTTTCTCTTCCCATCATTACAAATAATTTTGCACATAATACTTATAACTAATGATATAAAATAGAACTCATTGACTCAGATGAAAACAAAATACATATTCATAATACTTATAGTACAACGGCTCACATGAACTGAGTTAGGAAACTCTACATAGACTACAGCCAAAGTTCCTGCCCTGACGATCCTAGCGAGAGTGGGGTATGACTAGGCGTTCTGTACAGCATGCTCACACGTGGACATGCGTCACACCCCCAACTCCCAAAGTGTCACCACACTTCCCTTCACCCTTCCCACTTCTCGTTCATCTCCACTTTCACCCTAAACAAATATAAAGTATACTTACTTAGCAGGTTTGTTGGGGATGTAGGTCTTGAAGATACAACGCCCTCGGAAGGCCAGGAGTTGCTCGTCGACGGTGACAGCCTCGCCAGGGATGTAGTGTTGCCTGCAGTGGGTTATCAAGCTGTCCCACAGCTCCCGAATGGCCGCGAAGCGATCAGTTGCTCTTCTCTCCACATGAGTTGCAGCGTCGTCAAACCTGATGCACCTCATCAGAAAACTGAAGCGGGTCTCTGACATGGCACATCTATATAAGGGACACCCTAGATCGCTGCTAAACATCTCCTCAGCAGAGATGTGGTTGTCCTTCTTAGCCCCGGAGATTATCAGAACCCCAATAAGAGCCTTGAGTTCTGTCAAACTAATGTCGCTGTAGGTATTGGTGGCCTTCTTCATTCTGTCCCTCACTTTTCTTATGAAGGAGTTTGTGTGTACACACATTTTAGCTAACATAGTAGCATCAAAAAAGAGCATGAAAATGTCAGGTATGGTGTTTGCATGGAAGGTGTGTGGTGTGGGGCCCTCCACGTATCCCATGGAACTTCTCTTGCATTTGTGTCGGGTGTTTTGTGGGTTCTTGCTCCAGCTTGTGCTGTCACGGGCATTAATCTTGTTTCTCAGGCCAGGAAAACAGTAAAGCGGATCAAATGGAGGGACTGTAGGGGCGGCAGGGTCTGCAACAGGGGCTGTGGCATCTGTAGGGGCCGCTGTAGGGACTGCCGTGGGGACTGGCCGGTCTGGAGAGTCGTGGTTTCCAATAGGAACTGGTGTGCTAGCACGTGGTGAGTCTGGGGGTCTGGCAGGGGAGGGTGGGGTGGGTGGGTTTAGCCCGGGGGAGGGTGGGTTGGCCGGGAGGGGAGGGGAGGGAGGTCCCCGATTCTCGGCCCCATCGACCTCTTGTTCAGAGTCGTAATTTGGCCCGTACATCTCCTCTAGGCCTTCGTTAATCGGTTCTATGATGACATCTTCCCCACAGTCCACAAATTCCACAGTGTCATCTTCCTCATCTTCGAGTTGCTCGAGTAATGATGAGATTTGTTCCTCTGTAAGCGGGTTTGGTTGGGCCATGGCGGTCTGTTCGAAATCAAGAAAGTCGAGAATTAGGACAAATATTCATAACAAATAGTAAATATGCTCAAATGTCTATCAATTGTGTTGGGCAAGCTAGGTAATATATCTCTCCATCATTGAAGCACTAGCAGGCATAAATTGGTACATAAACATAGGTGTTACAAGCATGAAAGTACAAAAGACCCAAAACGGAAAAACGGACCTTGGAACCTGAATGGTGGGGTCAGAATGACCCAAGAGGTCTAGTAGAGCTAGAACAGCTAGAGCGAGCGAGGCGTACGTCTGCACTATGAGGCAGCAGGGTGTAGACTGCCTTTTGCTCACCCCACAGCGTCCCTGTCAGCCCGCATCACGCCACTACATGCTAAAACTAGTTCCTGTGCGCTCTCTTGGGGTCACTGAGGACCCCACATGCCCCTTCTAGGGTTAAGTTTGATGAGGTCTAGGGAGGAAACTCTAAACAAAATATGAATATAATGAAATAATCGACCAAAATATAAATGCCAACCCCCCTTAAGTTACACAGTCTAGTACTCAGGGGTTACTGCGTGTTATCTACTATGGGTTTCAAAGGCCGTGTTGCATCGTTTTTCGGGAATAACTTATTAACAAACAGTTGGATCAGTATGATATTTTGCCAGAGCTTATTTCACACCATCCCCTAAATTTTTGTTAATATAGTACATTACCAAAAGTGGAGAATCAAGCCACTTGTCCCTGAGTAATGAGGTTAAAGTCACACCTGAATGACTAGGAAACGGACAAGGCTACCGTGACGTATACCTATGAAAACCACCAAACCATTATTGCTCTTCCATCAAACACAGGCGTTATCACCCAACCCTACTATCATCTTTACATTCAGGTTATCTGTCACTATCATATAACAATAATTTACTCTAGATAAAAGAGGTTGCTTTCACAACAAACCATGAATACTTCCCCTTGTATAAAATTATCTTACATTATCAGACTTCGTAATATTTAGCAAACTATATCTAAAGAATATAACATATCAGTATAAAACAATTATAAGTGTGTAATCATATTATCAGTGTATACCCTGGTCTATCAGTTATTATCTAATAACCCGAGTTTACATTAAGCTTGTTACGATGTTCCACCATCGTAGGTTTACTTTCGTTAATTTATGTTCATAACTTACTATGTTGCATTAGTCATATATTCACATGGTGAATATATCATATCGTCTTGCGGTAATTTCAATACTGCGTGAAGCAATGATCAACCATGCGGCGTCAAGCAATGAGCGATATGTATCCGTATATTATCGTCTGATTCAAATTCATATTATTTCGTTCAATGATGTGGTCTCTTTGATTTTCCCATTCTCTGAACAGTGGCGAAATTATGTAACCCATTTTATTATTAATGGGTTTTTCCGGTATATTGATACAATATGCATATTATATTATACGTTGTATAAGCATGTTGTATTTAGTTGTTTAATCCTATGTGGTCCTACTTGCATTATTAAAGTAAGGATTAACATTGTATACAAGAACCATCAGGCTGGTTCAAATAGTTCCATCTGTTGCCGGCCTTAGTAAACTCCGGCTGTAGGAATGTCAGTCCGATTCCAACTATTAACCTAAGAAGTGCGCATGGGGGGTATGAGACACCACACTCCTGTGCTGACGCATTTGAGCTGTTCCCATCACTAACATCGTTATTTTACCATAAATAGCATTAATACTTATCCATATGCGCCTATTATAGGTTGATTATAAAGGTATTAACCTGTTACAACAATAAAACAAATGGAAACAGTGTTTGGATGGACAAAATCGTCGATACAGGCCGGGAGTTACATAATGTATGGCTGAGGCAACCTCCCTACCCTCCACCCCTCCCTTTGTCTGGAGAGACACTGTTCCGCATAGTCTCTCTCTCACTCTTTCCCACGCTTGGTAACAGTGATGACAACGCCCTGCTACCAACTCCCTAATGTTAGCACAAAAATAGACCACAGGAAAAGGGAATAACAGGGAAAATAGGTGATAACTGAAGGAGGGGAGGAAAGTGGGGAAGGAATGGAGGTGGAGGAGTGATATTTGGCATGGCCCAGGGGCAAAACAAATTAAAAAGAATACAAAACAAATTTCTTTTTTCTTTTTTCGGTGTTTTAAATTTTTGTTTTTTTTCCCTTACTCTTAAGAGTCTTCCCGCAGTCCGCCGGGGGAACTCTTAAGAGTCTCCCCGCAGTTCCCGGGTTAAGGGAGTAACGGTTACCTCTCGCATTTCTCTTTATTGTTTATTTGCTTATTTAATTATTTCATCCGTGGCATTATTCTTTATTTATTCATTGGCTTATTAATGTAACATCAGACGGATTCTAAGGGGTGCGTGTGGTTTGTTTGTCCCTCCTATTGTGACTGCAGATTTACTTGTGTTTTTCCATATACAGTACTATGTTTCTACTCTTTTGTGTTTAGCCACACCAATAGAGTACAGAAGGATAGAGCTCAAAGCGTGACATCACACGGTTATTTTTCCGCGCGTCCTAGGGATTTGGTGGCAGCACTGTTGTAGGGAATACAACCAAAACACCTCAGTCGTTTTTCCTTACTAGATACTCCTTGATATCTGTGCGCCTCGCTTGTCTGCAGTGTTACCAAAGTTAAGGGAAATTCCGCAAAATGAGGGGGCAATAGATTAAAGAGGGAACGTCTTTAACCCATCGGATCTGGAGGGCCTCATATGATCCCGATCGCTGTGTCCGGAGCCATTTTCGTACAGTCAAGCTTCATAATTCAGTAGCTACTGATTGAGACCACCTAGAGCACTCATTTGTTTTTGCAAATTGTAGATTGTTTTGTTGTCTGTAGACTGCCGTTGAGATGACATCGCTACGACGCGTGGTTGCCGAATTATTATGATTTTAGCGGCGATTTCTAGCCGCGCATTTTGCCTCATATGAGGCCTCCCGGATTCCGAGGGTTAAGAGGGATTTAATGTTGATAAAAACACTTTTTAATTATTTGAAATAAATTAGATATATAAAAACAAGAGGAAAATATTAGGAATACATATACAATATAAAAAATACTTAAATATGATGTAAGCTGTATAACTACAAACAACACAACAATATTAGTTACATGTTATGTAGATGTTAATTTATAAAGTTGCACTAAAACAGCACATTTCACGAAATACGTTCATAGGTTATACTTATGACATCTAGGGATATTTTGGCCCAGCATGTTTGACGTTGGCAACTCCCCACTCTCACAACAACAATGGTGGGGGTAGAAGAGACGTGGCTGTCAACCTCCTTATAATGACGACAATTTCACGATGATATGGCCTTTACAGTAGCCTCTACTTAAGTCTATTTAACTCTGTCATGTCTATAGAGTCTCTGAATAGCCTAGAATTGATCATTAATAGCGTTATTAGTACAAGGTAGGGATTATTACGAATTAATGGGGACCCTCCCATTTTCCTTTGCGATCATGCTGCAATCTCTCGTACGCGCGGCACACTTTTTTCAGATTTGTAGCGTCTCTCTTTCCTCTCTATCCTTCTGTACTCTATGGCCGCACCCTTAGCTTTGTTAACCCCTTATTGGCGGCGCACGACATATGTCGAGTGAAATAAATTTGGACTATGTGGCGGTGCACGACATCTGTTGACTGCCATTTTCAGCACGTAATGTTGCTGAGAGAGAGAGCTGAGCAGTGGGACGAGCGTAGTAACCCTATGACCGCTCCGCACGACCATCGTGGACCAACTGAACTGTATCCCACCTTCTTCCCCCCTCTCACACTCGCTACACAGGGAATTATGTAAGGAAATTACCTTTTTTTAGGGTTTTTGCACTCGTGTTGCACGATCGTTGCAAGAGAACCAGTGGTCGTACAAGGATGGTTCGGGTGTCATTGGAAAGCTCTGTTTACGCCCTTTCAGGGATAGATACTTGTTTTACGCTCTGGGTCTTATTTAGGTATGAAAATGAGCACGGAAACAACCCTATTTAGGGTAAACAAAAACTGCTGTGCGGTACGGTCAAATAGACCGCCTAGGCCGCCAATAAGGTGTTAAGGGAGCTAGTATACTTCGGTATTGGTGGAGGGGTAAGAAGATTATTCCTCGCTGGCAAAATAGCTTTATAATTGTATTTTATTCCTGCAGTGGCGTGCGTTTATTACCAGCCGATCATTATTTCTTTTATGTGCATTATTTTAGCTAGGGGTCCAGTCTATTGGGGAATGCTTGGTTCGAAGTAGAGGGTGGAGGACTTACATAGTCTTTCAGTTACAGGAAGGATTACTTCGGCCCAGGCTAACTGATAGATTGGACAAATTAGACTGTGGCGTTTATAATTGTGTTACAGTGCACTGCAGGTAGGCTGTGTTGCCTACCTGGGTATTATATCTCTGCTTAGCAGGAGCACTGGCACAATTATACAAACACGTTGAGTTGAACTCGGCTTAGGACGCCTCAACGATTGTTAGGATAAGCTTAGGTGGGTGGTGGTTGATAGGTGTTTGTTTGATCCTTGAATCATTCGTTTATGCTTGTTACTTGCTTCATTATTTTGGCATTCATTGTTGGCATGTATTTACCTTAATTTTATTAACGTAGATTAAAATCAGAGCTTTCTCTTTTTTGTGCACCTTAGAAAGGATCCTCCTCAGTATTGCTATTCGGTACTGAGTGTTGATGATAGTTGTGGCTCAAGATATCTTTTCGCCACAACTAGTGGTTCTAGTTTTTGCATTATTTGTATAACGGAACCAGTTGGGGGATTGACTGCACCTTTGGTCCCCAGAGAGCATGGAAGTTGCGAATGAGCTCTGTTCTGTTGCGATAGGCTGTGTTATGAGTTGAGGCTACGGAGGTGCTGAGTATTTACTTGTCTGTGTTAGTCCTAGGACTAGAAGCCTCTACTTTCCGTCGTAACAAGTTACTCATAGTTTCATTGTTAAACATTATTTATCAATACAACATTTACTATATGAATCGATAAACACAGTGCAACCTCTCTCTCTCTCTCTCTCTCTGAGAAATCAGACTTGGCTCTTCTGTGATACCAACAGATTTTTCATGTACTTTTGCAATTATTGTTTTTATTGTTTCTAGGGTAGCACCCATCTATTATTAGCATTCATCTATAGTGCAAGTTAATCAGAAACAATTTGATTGGTACTGAAGCTGAATAGTTAAGTTCATAGAATTTACCCTGACACATGTTGTTAGGCTTTACTAGTAAGAAATGTGTATTTTTAGCAGTATATGTTTTAGTAAAGACTCTATATGAAGATCCATACTAATCTCAACCTAATGTCAGATAGCAATAAAGGTGAAACGAGACTCAAACTTTGCAGTATGGGGGAGGAAAGGGGTAGTTTAGCTTCATACAGGAATATCGACTTTACATCACCATTAACAGAAACAAATTGTGTATATAAGTTTAAACACTGTTGCCAGCTACTCTTACTATTATTATGTTCCTTCCAACAACCAACTATACTCCTAAAATCGATTAATGACATTTTACAAACACATGTGGCAGTCCGTGGATTCGAATCCAGGAATACCGATGTTCTTAATGGAAATGGTTTATCAACAAATTTGCCTCAATATTGGTTAATATATAATTATATCAGACATGCCATACCTCTACCATTTGGCTTAATGTATTTATATAATCATAGGCAAGGTTTTCTTTCTGGCTACAGGTAATTTAGAATCATGATAAACATATATTCGTCTTACCTATGTGTAAATAATATTATCAAACCTAATGAATCATGATCAATTTTATTAATATCCCACCGACTCAGTATTTACTGTGACTCTCATGCTTGAGGGAAGTCATCCACAGATCAACATATGTTCACACTACAAAGGTAACTTATCTAAATTATAATACCTTACTACTTCTGTTAATCTAATTTGTCACTAGTTTGTGGTTTGCTGACATAAGATGTATGTTATATATATATATATATATATATATATATATATATATATATATGTAATGACCTGTATAATATTTGTGTATACCAATAAAGTAGGTGGAGAGAGAGAGACGCTTCAGTTACTGAAGAAGGAAATCTACTGCTCATTACGAATTAGTTTCGGGAACATTATTTATAAATAAGTAAATCAGTGTATCATTCGTCACTGCATGTTATAAAACGTCATCAGAGAAAGTATAAGGGAGATAGGAATCTTCCTATGCCTCCCATTAAAATAAATGATGCCATAGATAGCGGTGTCTAGCATCGATTTGAGGCTGCAACCAACGCCATCTAGTGTATGGACGCGATACTAATATTGGTGAACAAAAACTAGTGGATTTGTCTTCATACTTCACACAGCTACTGTATTCAATATTGATCGTTTGCGATAGGCTAAGCAATCCTCCCTACACACTTTACTAATGTCAGAATCGCAACTGTTATATAACATACCAAATGATAGTACCTTTTCATTGTTTGTTCGTTATGAAAATAATTGCCAACTTAATGCTTTCATTACCTCTACTATAATAAGTCTATTACTCTACCATGATAATACGATACTAGGCCTCTAGTCTGGTCGAAACTACATTTTCGCAGTTATATGATTATCAAGCGTTGCTCAGGTTGATTCTACGCATTTGAATATGGCATTTACCAAGACATTTTCTATTCATAAATGACTGTAAGAGGAATGAACACATAAAAATCAATTAGAAAAGTTTATTCGCTATCATGATATTCAAAATTAACTGCGAACACGTAATTTCGGACTGGCAAAGTATGTATTGGATAAAAAACACCATCTGAGGAAGAGCACTTTATTGACAACGTTTGTTTCGCAGATAGCTTCATCAGGTCACTAACAAATGCTGGTACATAGGAGGCCTTAAATATCCGTCAAGACAGGTGGCGGGGGAGGAGTGGGAGGTGGGGGTTGGGAGGGAGGAAGGAGGCAGGACAGGGAGGGGGCAGAAGCATGGGGGGAGGGGAGGCGGAGCCTATAAATGGGTCAAAATAATACATCAGTAGGAACTAGCAAAAACAGATATACAAACATGCGTACAGGGTAACAATTCTACTAGTACAAAATAATAAACTAACTATAACAATACTAATAATAATAAAAATAATAATAACAATAAAAATAATAAAAATAATAATAATAATAATAATAACATTAATAATAATAATACAGATGATAATATTAATCGTAACAATTATAATGAAAACAGTGAATATAGTGCTAATATAATTTATAGTGGTACAGTACTAGCAATAAAGAACATAAAGAGCATTTGTTAGTGACCTGATGAAGCTATCTGCGAAACGTTGTCAATAAAGTGTTCTTCCTCAGATGGTGTTTTTTATCCATTCTGTCTACTTTTCAAGTACCACTCAACAAAGTATGTATTGTAGTGACAAATGAAAGAACATATTCATATAAAGCGACCAGTAACATTATATTGAAATTGTAGCCTATAGGATCGAGTTGGTTTACATCAGAGTATTATGTATACACCTAATCAAATTAACCCATATTATATCATTAGTACGGGCAGGTATGTAAGCTTGGGTGATTATCTTTAAACTTGAAATTTTTTAGTCATTGTGTATTTGGTCATTAAATATTTAACGAGGTAAGAGTATATTTAATTTCCTCACATTTAACAATTGAAATTCACCACAACGAATACTTTATAATTTATGTATATGTCTGTAATGGGAATATATAATCACGAAACATATCCTAAACAGCTGTGAGCACAATTATATTATAACCCACAAGACTGCATTATTATGCTATATTGTATATTGCGTTTAGCACATCATTAAAAGTAGTTTCATGTCGATCCCTATTATAGCATGGTAAAGGATAATAACACATAATACATATATAATTATTGTTCAGTTTTAGATTACAAATTAGTTTATGGATATATATGATGTGTGAACTCCTCAGCTGAACACTGGCACAACTCCACAAGTTACACCGATCTGTGGATACAACAAATAAAGTATTAGGTAAACATGGACAATGTTAATAGAGCAGGGAGATATAAGAAACATTACTGATCGAGATAAACGTCACCCTGAGTATTTCACGATTAGCCTAATGTTTACATTGCCTGCCTTCAGCAAAATCTAACTTTCACTTGATGTAGGGAAACTATAATTATTGTGTCGTTTCTTTCCTCATATATATATATATACATCTAAAAGAGAGCCTTGGTTTTCGGCGAGACATAAGGACCAGCATTAATCCCTCTTTCAGGAGAGATAAAGAAAATATTAACTTAACATCGACATCAGCCCTACCTCCGTGAGTCCGAGTGGCGTCTGCTGAAATGAATGGTTCTTATTTGTCAACATTATTTTATTCGTCTCCCAATATAATTTATCTATATTATTACGATAGTTATCTTAATTGGGAATCCAAATTTATGTGTGCATTTCAAGTTCAAACTTTATGCATTGCCTAATTATATAGCTAAGCTGATGACATGCAGACAATGCAGATCGGCACTAACGCCATCAAACATATGGACGCGGCGTGAGCTCGACAACAACGACAACAACAACAACAACAACGAAAGTATGAAAGTTATCCTACACTTGGCAAGCCCATGTATCACTCTTCTTGCTCGGTTACCTCTCATGGTGTTCTAGGCTCGTTGACGTCATCAACACCGTAATAACTGTCAGGGAATGCTCACTAACGGCAAGCTGCGCCATCTATGGAAACAAAATTTGCGATTGATTCAGGGAGGGGAGTGTGAGATCTTACTATATTCAGAGCGAGCAAACTACACAACAAATGTTCCCAAACCCTACGACTTGGTGGCCCACGCAAAATTGCGGCCGAGTGTACAGTTTTCAGTATATATCAGGGTACACCAATTCGTATCTTTGAACCTTTGAAGCCAAGATCTGAAGCATGTGGCTGAAGCATCTGGCTATAGTAAAGCATTATATTGTCGCGTTTGCGTTCGATACTTGTTCATATGGGTGTGTCGACGTTTATGCTCTTAACTGTAATTATTAGAATACATAGAAATGAGGCACCATGTATTAAGCATTCACTTATAAACACAGTCACCTAAGATGGCTATGAATCCACAAGAAAAGTATAAATGCATACTAATATTCACACACATGAAAACAACAATAAATATTACACAAATGAACAAATAAATAATACATGAAAGAGTAAACAAGTGAATTAAACAAATATTATATCATTATTGTATCTACAGGCATGGCAGGCATGACATACAGTGACTCAGAAAAGTTGAAATGGTATTTTTTTCTTTAAGCAATTACAGACGCCTTGGAAGGCATGTATTTTAATGTACACTCACGCGTACTAAAAGTTGCTCAGGGGTGGGTCCTTCGTCCCCCTCCTCCACCCTGGGCAGGTGGAAGGGGGGATTAGTGTCCAAGTCTACCCCCACCTTCCTCCCCCAAACTATCCCCAACTCCCCCACCTTCCTCCTCTAGCTGGCAATTAGATGATTAGGCACGTTTGTTCTCGTGTCTTGTATATTATAGCTAAATCATCATTGCACACGCTTACAATGGCCAACATAACATTTATTATCAATGTATTAATACAATATGAAATTGTATTCCCGAAATTAGTCTCTATACACACTACTTGAGTTGCACGAATCTTGACTGTGGTTGGCTTCGGCCTATCTCTCTCTCTCTCTCTCTCTCTCTCTTAATACGCAGACTACGAGGTAAGCTCATTGAAGATATTAAAATACTTAATGGGTTTGACAATGTGGGTTACAGCAAAATGTTTAGCCTCAATATAACTCACAACCATGGCTGGAAGTTAAAGTGAAAAAGTTCAGCACTAGTATTATTTTGTGAGAATTTGTTCACAAATAAGATCTGTTTTACCTGAAACAAACATCCCTAAGATGCTGTTAAAATTTCCTTAGTAGAGCAGTTCAAGAAAATAATAGATACTATATTTCACAATCTGTTATGAGTGTAGTGCACTAAACAACGTCTTTCCATCCACCTCGAGTAACTCCCGTCGCATTCCATGCACATGAGTTATATATTAATTATATATATATATATATATATATTTTCTTTAATACATACGAGGTTGAAAGAAATGGCAATTTCTGCGTTGGACATTTTATTATTCAAAGTTTCCAGGTCTCTGATGAGTTTTCGCAGGGTGGCAGGAAGTAGATGAAGGAGATGAGCAAAATTCATGGTGGTACAGGGTTACATTAAAGTACATGAAGATACAGGATATACGACGCGTTTCACTGGACAACCAGCATTATCAAGTAAGGAAGGAATGATATAAAAGGTAAACAGGAAGGGTATATATAGAGGGTGGAGGATCAGAGGAGGCGGAAAACAGGGGGCAAAAGTCTGCGATTGGTGGAAGGCTAAACTAGGAGAGAGAAAGGGGGTAACCGCTTCACGCATGCGCACTGGATGCGGGATGGTGGTCGATAGGTGGGGTCGAAGCTGATTGGCTGCATGTCGAGAGGCGTGGCCTAAGTTGTGTGGCACCTGCAGAAGACGAAGCTGAAGGAGGTAGCGCGGGGGGCTGCGTCAAGGGCACCGGGGGGCGAGGAGGGGTGTTAGGTCCTGTAGGGTAGTGCCTTTTGGCAGAAGGGAGGATCTGAAGGTCCAGAGTTTGGTTGTTGATGTTGGGATGTAAGGCTTGGATATATAAAGCTTCGAGTATAGGTAATCTCCTTGGGTCACTTTCTTTATCGAGTATGGTGGTGTGTTTCTCTAACTCGTTGCGTGTGAGGTGAGGGTGGTTAGGGGTGAGATAGTGGTCTTTGATGGCTCCAGCCTGAAGGTGAAGAGTTAACCGACGTGAAAGACGAGTCTGCGTCATACCAATATAGGAATGAGGTCCACAGTCCTCATAATTACAGGTATGTTGGTAAATGATGTGATCGTCGGTCATCGGGCTCTTTATCTTGGTGGAGGCTGGTTTGTTGCGGAGAACGAGGTTGGAGGTCTTGGGGGATTTGTAATAAATTATTAATTTGATTTTGTTTTCCTGGTTGGTTGGGTGGACATGCTTGGAGATTATTTCTTTTAAGACGGCCTCGTCATTTTTGTGTTCAGAGGACATGTAATTGCGGTAGAAGATCTTAATTTCAATTGGGCGATGGGCAGCCCCCTAGGAGTTCTTTTTGCGAACTTTTTCATGGGTACCATCGAGGAAGAGCTCCTAGCTGCCCAACGACCCGCCGTCTACTGTAGATACGTGGATGACATTCGTGCAAATCAAGGACCTCCACGAACTACAGGAACTCCAGCGTCGCTTCATGACCTCCTCCGGACTTAACTTCACCTTTGAAAAATCTAACAATGGACAACTCCCCTTCCTCGACATCCTCGTAGCTCTGAACGACCATGGGTTCAAAACCACCGCCTACATTAAACCTACTAACACAGGACAATGCCTCAACAGCGATAGTGAATGCCCCCGCCGTTATCTTCTATCCTCCATCTCCGCCTATGTTAGGAGAGCCCTCACGCACTGCTCTACCTTGGCCGACACCCACCAGGAACTAGAAAGACTATCCCAAGTTTTAGTAAATAACGGATACTCCAACTCCGACATCTCCAGCACCATCAACCACCATCTTGAAAAATGGTACACCCAAAGCCCTCCCAACATTGACCCCCCCAATGAAATTAAGATCTTCTACCGCAATTACATGTCCTCTATACACAAAAATGACGAGGCCGTCTTAAAAGAAATAATCTCCAAGCATGTCCACCCAACCAACCCGGAAAACAAAATCAAATTAATAATTTATTACAAATCCCCCAAGACCTCCAACCTCGTTCTCCGCAACAAACCAGCCTCCACCAAGATAAAGAGCCCGATGACCGACGATCACGTCATTTACCAACATACCTGTAATTATGAGGACTGTGGACCTCATTCCTATATTGGTATGACGCAGACTCGTCTTTCACGTCGGTTAACTCTTCACCTTCAGGCTGGAGCCATCAAAGACCACTATCTCACCCCTAACCACCCTCACCTCACACGCAACGAGTTAGAGAAACACACCACCATACTCGATAAAGAAAGTGACCCAAGGAGATTACCTATACTCGAAGCTTTATATATCCAAGCCTTACATCCCAACATCAACAACCAAACTCTGGACCTTCAGATCCTCCCTTCTGCCAAAAGGCACTACCCTACAGGACCTAACACCCCTCCTCGCCCCCCGGTGCCCTTGACGCAGCCCCCCGCGCTACCTCCTTCAGCTTCGTCTTCTGCAGGCGCCACACAACTTAGGCCACGCCCCTCGACACGCAGCCAATCAGCTTCGACCCCACCTATCGACCACCATCCCGCATCCAGTGCGCATGCGTGAAGCGGTTACCCCCTTTCTCTCTCCTAGTTTAGCCTTCCACCAATCGCAGACTTTTGCCCCCTGTTTTCCGCCTCCTCTGATCCTCCACCCTCTATATATACCCTTCCTGTTTACCTTTTATATCATTCCTTCCTTACTTGATAATGCTAGTTGTCCAGTGAAACGCGTCGTATATCCTGTATCTTCATGTACATTAATGTAACCCTGTACCACCATGAATTTTGCTCATCTCCTTCATCTACTTCCTGCCACCCAGCGAAAACTCATCAGAGACCTGGAAACTTTGAATAATAAAATTTCCAACGCAGAAATTGCCATTTCTTTCAACCTCGTATGTATTAAAGAAAATTTATTACCTGGCTTTACCAACATATATATATATATATATATATATTATATGAGCTATATATTAAACCTAATCTTTAGTTGGGGATTTGTAAAGGTGAGAGGCTGGCATCATACACCCAGACAGAGGCGGGGGAAGTGAGGGGCTCGATAATTAAACCTTACTATAAGTTAACACCGACTTTGATCGTAAGTTATATTGAGTTCTACATTAAATTGATTAAAAATGAGTGCATAAACCACATAGATTGTTTATATGTAGTATTTAATAAATGGAAGAAACTGAATGAAATGATACACGAAACAATTAAAAACAGTCATAACACTATTCCAGCCAATCTTTGCGTTTTGTCTTTTCCTTTTATGTTACAAAAAACCCGAATGTGATTTGAAAAACTAGGAGTATTCGTAGAAGGCACGTTGATGTGTATGATTATGAGGGTAAATAATTATGTTATCCTTAATACTGTAGGAGATTGGGTTTAATTACACCATTATAATATCAACTGACAACACCTTGGTCGTCACAGCCGAGATTCGTTGTGTGTATAGAGACTAATTTCGGGAATACAATTTCATATTGTATGAATACATTGATAATAAATGTTATGTTGGCCATTGTAAGCATGTGCAATGATGATTTAGCTATAATATACAAGACACGAGAACAAACGTGCCTAATCATCTAACTGCCAGCTAGAGGAGGAAGGTGGGGGAGTTGGGGATAGTTTGGGGGAGGAAGGTGGGGGTAGACTTGGACACTAATCCCCCCTTCCACCTGCCCAGGGTGGAGGAGGGGGACGAAGGACCCACCCCTGCGCAACTTCTAGTACGCGTGAGTGTACACCCATTCATAAGAGAAAGGTACCCCCCTGATCGAGAGATATGAAGCCTCATGCTAGTTAGTTGTGGTAACCATAGAGTAAGAATAGGAGAGAGGAGTCTTGGAAAATCAGCCGTGTTAATAGTAGTTGGCCATTATTTACAGATTTGGCTGGAACCCTGCACTAGATGGCGGTAGCGCATAGCTCCTCCCTATCGCGGGAAAATACTTCTGTCGTCTGTTAATTGACAGTTCCTCTCCCTTGCTGCAATGGTGTACACGTGTCTCGTGTAGAGTCTGTAGAAACTCATGTAACTTGTTTGCTATCACCGTAGCTCCCTACTCCCTCCCTCCCACAATCCACAGTCACCACCCACTTACGTGCCGTCGATGGTTCAGGGCCAGTGTTACCACAGCTAAATAGCATGAGGCTTCAGATCTCTCGATCAGGGGGGTACCTTTCTTTTATGAAGGGGTGTACAGTCACTCATACAAATTAATGGACCCCCACGTGAACGCGTCAACTAAATTGGATTGTCTTTTGCTTGGTACCCCTTGAGCCTGGATGCCAGCCAGAGGAAGGGGAGGGACAGAGGGGGGGGGGTGTTAGAGAGGGCAGGGTAGTACGGTAGTTACCTTACCCCTACTTTCTTCCCCTAAACTAAAATTCCACACCTCTCTCTCCGCTTCTCTCTCATATTATCAATACAATACGCACATCTATGATTGCCCTCTCCCTATCTCTACCAAATTATATAAGTTATCTAATAGCACATACACTCCTACATTATATGTTAGTGTGTTTGGTTTTATTTGCCTTCTTATGTTTATTTATGTGTTATAAGAGTTGCGACCAAATGTTATTAATTTTCTGTAATTCACTTCCATTCTCACGTATATTATTAATGTATTTTTTATTGAATATTACCTATTGTCACTATGTCCATTTCCTTTATCCGTATAGTGCTTTTCTTCGTATAATGCTTTGTGTTTAGAACGTGGCGGCCAGCTATATATGTGTTAACAGTTCTACTCAGTCTTCCCTAACTATTTTTTCCTAAATCTATCCTACGATTACCTTACTTCGGAGAACATAATTTGTATATCTGTTATCTGTTATAAAAATCGCCACCTGTAAGTGGCACCGATTAGCGTGTCGCCCATCGGTAATTTTTGTAGGTTTGTTTTCCCCTAGATAGGTTGCCCGCCAAGGCTATCGAGTCCCATCTACCCGGAAACACCCCTTTCAGATACCAGGGGGACAGCTATCACCAGAGACACCCCTATTACAGGGGGACACACCCCTTTCAGATACCAGGGGGATAGCTATCACCAGAGACACCCCTATTACAGGGGGACCACACCCCTTTCAGATACCAGGGGGACATTTATCACCAGACACCCCTATTACAGGGGGACACACCCCTTTTAGATACCAGGGGGACAGCTATCACCAGAGACACCCCTATTACAGGGGGACCACACCCCTTTCAGATACCAGGGGGACAGCTATCACGAGAGACACCCCTATTACAAGGGGACCACACCCCTTTAGATATCAGGGGGACAGCTATCACCAGAGACACCCCTATTACAGGGGAACCACGCCCCTTTCAGATACCAGGGGGACAGCTATCACCAGAGACATCCCTATAATGGGGGACCGCCTAACACCATAGACAACCCTAACCTATAGGGGAAGAGTGGAGGAGGAGATGTACCCGAACTCTTGCTGGGGAGCCCAGGGACCCTGACTCATACATCAGGGGGAAGAGGGTGTAGGCTGTGCCATTCAGGGCTGGGGACTGGTCAGTGCAGGAACAGGACCTTGAAGCCCCACACTATGAAGGGAACCGCAGTGCGCAAGAGGGTCATGGAGGACGAGGAGTTCAAGCAACCCGACTCCTCTGAGTCCCCCAGGACTCCCTCAGGACTCCTATGTTTTAAATAGACGAGGTTTAGACAAAGGCAAGGTTAGATATAGGATATAGGCTTACAGGATATATAAGTAAGCTAGACGGCACTTGGTAGAGAGCATACCTCCGCCTATGCTGGCTGTTTTTGTTTATCTTGTTTATAGTCAAACAAACAAACAGACAAACAAACGGAGGAAAAAGATCAACCGAGTGATGCTTTCTCTTTCTCTCTCTCTTATGGGAGTTCATTAATTTGTAAGTGACTGTTCTTATATATGTTACGACCGGCACTACGAAATAAACAAGGGCACTTAATAATGGACTAGATGATAGGCTATATCTGCAACAACCGCCATTAGTTATATCTATTACAACGGTAGGTACGCTAATTCCAAACCCTCGAACTATTACGCCTGTGAACAAAAACACTCAAAACCCTCCAGAGTTAATCTACTGGATAACGGGGTATCAATTAACTGGGTTTTAGTGCACTTCTACAAAGGCTTTCCGATGACCGCAAAGCCAACTCACAACAGGAGTACTTACGTTACGAAAATGCTCTTAAGTAATAACAATGCTTGAATAAACTATATAAGATTTAATAAAGGAATAATTGCTTACGTTAGCTTTAGTGTGAGTCAACACTAAACTCTTCAATGCTCTATGAAAACACTGGAAGTCTAGTCCTACAGCAATCAGATAAGGAATCTTCTGAAAAGGTCTGATGCTCTAAGATGCTCGTTAATATAGAACAGAAATAATGCAGGGGCAGGACACCAAAGCGTGTATCTTAAATACACCAATAAGTAGGATACATATATATATATAACAAGGGAGTGCAACAACTCTGTGGCAGCACTAATAATAACTACTCAAAAACAGTACTTCCTTAGCCAACGTAACAGCCAAACTGGGTTGTGCACTATGCATCAACCTAGGCTAAAATAAGTCGTGAATAATTCCTAAAGCATACACAATGAAAGTTAATAAACACAATGCTGTCTTTCTCACTAATAAAGTCTAGCAGTGGCATAAAAGGTACTAGGAAACTAGGCAGAGCGCAAGCATGCTCGTAGCCTACTGTCTCCCCTTGAACAGATTTCCCTTATGTATTGTTACGTTAAGTGACTTGGAGGCTCTCTTGGTAAGTCCAGATCTCTAGTATCTGGTCTTGCCCTGGCGCTCCACAAAGGTCAACAAAATGAGGTAGCAATCATACAGGTAAGTATAGGCAAAAGCCCTTCACCTACATACTGCTACACTCGCAAAGGAAAATATGCACAAGGGTTACAGGCTAGCTAGCTTCGTCGATATTGTACAGGCTCTGACTTGCTACATACATAACTCAGACAACGACCAAAGATACCTTCCACTGTCTAGCATTAAATAATGGGAAAGAACAGCTCAATAATTAGAAGCACCCCAACACTAGGCTACCATATGACTATGACTAATAATCCCTAAAACTAGTGCAAACATAAATGTGAGAGCTGGTGCTGGTAATACGACTGACCGACTAAGGAAGTTGTATGCAGAACCAGAAGGGATAAGTAATTGAATAAAGAGAGAAGTATGAAAACGAAGAAGTTCAGAGAGAAAGAAAGTAGTACAGGGGGTTATATGGGGGACAGATTGCAAAGGACATGTAGGACCAAGCACGCTGGGCCAAGCTCTGCAGGAGAAACGCGGCGAGAGCCCCAAGCACCACCACTAGGACAGCGGCACCCAATCACAGACCACTACGTCACGAGATGCAGGCGCCCTTAGGACGCGACAGGCGCGCCAGCCAATCAAGGGCCTGGGAAAGCCCGCGCGCGAGCGAGGGAGGGACATGTACTTACACACGCACATAATACCACCGCGCTGCCTCCTCCGTTGTCTCTCTCTCCTTAACTTCACACAACGCATCTTATATTCTAGCAATGATATAAAATACTTCCAAGTGTCACAGACAAGAATAAAGACCACCACTGATCTCTCTGTGACAACATGAACTCTATGAAAGAAAGAACATCGTTCTACGATTATTGTTGCCCATATCACTGCCCTGGCGAGCGCTAGCGAGCTACGAGTGCATTCTGGCAAGCTGGCCAGCGTAACACCCAACCCAAGATGTGGGACGTTTCAGCCTCAGGTGAACTCCACATCTGACCAGACAGAATGCCCACCAACCCCGCATCACCTAGCTACTCTCCCAAGTTGTGAAAACAAGGCACGATCACAAACATAAAACACTGCATTATATAAACAAAATCTGCACAACACTTCCCCAAAATAATAGCATCATAATAATTATATCACGCTCAACGAGCAAACTTCACCAAGCCTAGCCTACTAAGACAACAACTCAGAGTGTCTTAGATGCTTGCTGTTATATACTGCACTTATATACTATCAAAAAGAAACAGTTTTTATGTGAGGTTTTCATATTTTTAATAGTGTTTTTGGCGGCATTGCACTACAGGGGCAAGCCTAATTTTTCTCCACTCCACCAAAGACACCTGTGGTGATCTACCCTGGATCCTCCACCCTGGACAAACAGTCAGCTATCACATTGTCACAACCGGCAATATGGCGAATGTCCAGATTATACTCCTGCAACATCAAAGACCATCTAGTTAGCCTCATATTCCGGTTGTGGAACTGAGTAAAAAACTTCAAAGGGTGGTGGTCAGTGTAAATCACCACGACTGGGCCAAAAGCAGAAACATACACCTCAAAGTGTCTGAGCGCCAGCACAATAGCCAGAAGCTCCTTCTCAACTACTGAATAGTTCTTTTGTGCCGAGTTGAACTTTCTTGAAAACAAGCTTACTGGGTGTTCCACACCTTCCGTATCTGTCTGTAACAAGACGGCACCAGCCCCTACGCCGCTAGCATCTGTCGCCTGAAAAGGTCTAGAAAAGTCGGGGGCCCTGAGTATGGGGTGAGTGCACAACAGATGCTTCACCAGTGAAAAAGCCTTCTCACACTCAGGTGCCCACCCAAACTTTTTTGTCTTTGCCAATAAGTCTGTCAGAGGAGCCAACACCGAGGAGTATCCGCGGATGAATCTGCGGTAATACCCAATCATGCCCAAGAACCTCATGATCTGTCTTTTGGTGGTTGCCCTGGGGAACTGGTTAATAGCTTGTATCTTGGTAAGGGGGGGGGGGGGGGGCACACCTGGCCTAACCCTACCACAAACCCCAGATACTGCACAGTTGCCCGAACAAAGTCACATTTGCCCAGATTGACCACCAAATGAGCCTCACTTAGCTTCCTGAACAGTGCCCCGATGAGCTCGCAATGGCTCTCAAAGTCATCGTTGTAAATGATCACGTCATCAAGGTAAACGGTGCAGTTAGGGATCTCCGCCACTAACTCGTTCATCAGGCATTGGAAAGTTGCAGGTGCATTCTTCAGCCCATACGGCATAACGTTGCAACGGTAAGTATTCCCATCCACCACAAACCCGCACACCTGCTTCGCCCGCTCAGACAACGGCACCTGCCAGTAACCCTTGACAAGATCCACCTTGGTGAGGTAACGTGCACACCCGATCTTATCAACACTGTCATCTACGCGGGGAAGAGGGTAGGCATTGGTGGGAGTTAAACCGTTCAACCGCCTGAAGTCAATGCAAAACCTGACCTTGCCATCTGGTTTGGGCTGCAGAGTGACAGGAGATGTCCACCTAACCGCCCCTTTTTCTATCAGTCTTCTCTCCAACATGTAGCCAACTCTGCTCGGAGAGCCAGAAGTTTAATGGGAGGTACACGATAAGGCACTGATTTAAAGGGGGGGTGGTCTCCAACGTCCACATCATGCAACGCATAAGTTGTGAGACCTGGGTGCTCGGCAAACACAGTGGGGTATGAACAAAATAGGTGCTGGATCGCTGCACGCTGTTGCTCAGGCAGGTGCTCTAGCGCCTCAACAGCCACCTGGTTCGTGTTCCCCGCCCACTGATCCGCCGAGACATGACAATCCCAGCTCTCCTCCACCTGTGCCTCACTGCCCCCATCTCCTTCTCCACCTTGGCTGCTGCAAGCCAACACAGGGACAGTAGGCTGCTCAGGTGGGCGCCTCACGAACTCGTTTAGCAGGTTCACATGACAGAGCTGATTTTTCTTCCGCCTATCCGGAGTAGCCACAAGGTAATCTAGGTCAGACAACTTGCGCACGACCTTGTAAGGACCGACAAACTTAGCCGACAGGGGATGGCCTACTAAGGGCAATAAGACCAAAACCTCCTGTCCAACCACAAACTCCCGGAGCTTTGCCTTATTGTCATATCGATCCTTCATCAAGGCCTGATTATCTACCAAATTTCTCCCTGCCAACTCCAGGCTCTTCAGCATCCTGTCCCTACTCTCGAGGACATGCTTAATTAGAGAACATGGCTGCACAGTCCCTTCCCAGATTTCTTTAACCATGCTCAAAGGACCTCTAACATGATGGCCAAAAACTAGCTCATTGGGGCTAAACCCAAGGCTCTCCCCAGGTACCTCTCTTGCCGCAAACAAAATGTACGGTAGCCCCAGGTCCCAATCCTTGCCGTTCTCCAAACAGTAGCACCGCAACATGTTTTTCAGAGTGGAATGCCATCTTTCCAACACCCCTTGACTCTCTGGGTGATAAGCTGAAGAGACAACCGTACGAATCCCATGCTGCTGCATGGTCTGTTTGAAGAGTGTGGACGTGAAATTAGACCTCCGACTGAATTTCCTGCGGGTACCCGTACCTCGAGCAATACAACAGCAAATTTCGCTCAACAGTTTTAGACTTGCCATTTCTCATAGGGTATGCATCAGGGTAGTGAGTGGAGACATCCATGAGGGTTAGCAAAAACCTGTTACCTGCACTAGTGGGAGGCAGAGGGCCTACCATGTCGATGATAACCTTGCTGAAGGGCGGACCAATAGCAGGTACTGGGTGCAACGGAGCCTTAGGTATGCTCTGATTGGGCTTTCCCACCCTCTGGCAGGTACCACACATCGCCACCCATGCCGAAACTTGGGCATTAATACCTGGCCACCAGAACAACCTAGATAACGAAGCCAACGTTTTTCTCACACCCAAGTGATCTGCCAATGGAACATCATGCGCCAACCGCAACAGGCTATCACGACACTTCTCAGGGACCACCAACTGGTCAACCACTCTTGCCCCACCATCCCAACTACGTCTGGGATCCAAAAACCGGCGGTACAGGATTCCCCCAACATGAAAAAAATCTCCCGACTTTGCATCCCCGTCCTCGTCGAGTTCAATCGCCCCGTTCCCACAACTCTCAAGCCCCGGATCTTCCGCTTGCAACCGACATATGTCCGAGGGTGCCAACCTATCTAAGTGCTCCTGAAGCAACTTGTGGCCACCCCCAATACTATGCTGCTCAAGCCTTGCCTGCTTCACCTGGGAACGTTTCTGTCGCGGAGTGCTATCACCCCCAACCATGTCACTAAGGGGGACACGTTCTGGGGCCACTCCGGACCTCATAATGGGTGCAAGTACCGAGTCGCCAAGGAGTGTCGCTGGATCCAAACTCTCAACCCGATCAGCCTTGACTTTCTCCTTCCGACCCTTCCTCCGCTGGCCTAGAACTTGGGTACTAGGCTGTGACACCTGAGCGGACTGAGACCTGGTGACAGCACAAGCCATCTGTGGCATCTGACACCTCTCCAGCCACTCTTGCCCCTCCCTACTCGTGTCGGCCGCCCTCTCGGCAACGACTAAGGGTGGAACCTCGGAAGTGGGCACCGCAAAGTCGTTGCCGAGAAGGAGGTCGACCCCCTCAACTGGCAATTTCTCCACCACACCCACATCCAACTCCCGTGTCACACCGTCTACCTCAAGCTCCACTCTAACCAGCGGGTAAGACCGCATAGCATTGACGCCTTGAACCACCACAACCCGAGCCGCGTTAATTGGCTTGCCAGTGAAATTCTTAACAAGTGTCTGGGAAGCGCCCGTATCACGCAACAACTCAAACCTATGCCTCACACCAGCCCACCTCACAGTGCCGTGCCCCCTATGACCACAAAAAACATCACGGACGGGTGACGAGCCCTCCTGCTGCTTCTGCACCGGCGATGACTGTTTACCCCGGGCAAACGCGGAATACCTCCAAGAAACGCCAATGTTGCTCACTAGTGACACCACTGCTGTAAGCGGTGTGCTCGGACATGAGCGCGCAATATGCCCCTTCTTATGACACTTGAAACATTCCACCTCACTCTTAGACTTCCCCTGAGATGGGTAAGGGCCCTGGCCTTTCTTTAACGGGAAGGGTTTCGACTTGGGATCATAATTGGCAACAGTACTCTTGAATGGATAATTGTTTGTGTCACTAATTCGGGGGGGTGGAGTGGTACGCCCCTTGTTACCTGCCTCAGCTCTCTGTGCAGACCCGCACCCGCGAATCAGTGACAACCTGAAGTCAGCCAGCTCAGCCGCCTCTTGTAGAGTTTTCGGTCGCTTTTCTTTAAGGTGAAGAGTCAAGTCACTGCCAGTACATTTAAAAAATTGTTCCAGCAACACTAGTTGTTTTACTGAATCAAAAGTAGTTGCCTTCTCCGACCTTAACCAATTTTCAAATGCATCTGCCAGCTCTCTAGCGTGTTCCTGGAAAGTTTCAACCCATTTCTGTCAATTTTAAAACCTTTCGTGCCATTTAGGTGTCGATTTTATCCTGGCCAGCGATAGCGAGCCTGTAATTTAAGAGGAACCGGCTTTCAGCCGGGACTTTTTTTCTACCGAAAAAATTACAAATTTATCTTGAAAGGGGCTCAAGGGGGTGTAATCTTTAGCTTGAAGGATATCTAGGGACTAAACTAAAAACCTCCCCTTAAAGAGAGTCTGGCTCCAGGAGGAATTTGTGAGCGGTCTAGACGGAATGGTGGGGTCTGGAGGGCAGCTGGTGAGGTGGGAGTGTATAATCTTATTGAGTAGGATATTTATGAGAGGAGGCCATGCCAATATTAAGTTCTATCGTCCTGGATGACTGCTGCCTCCAGATACTGTATCCTCCTCCTGTTAGGTTCTTCCTTGTGCCAGTCTAAATGATGGTTGTGTTTATCAAAATACATGAATGATTGATATTTTTCCCCCTTGTCGCGTTGGTGCTCCTGACTCTGACACTGACACTACGTGCTGTTTCTCCTTCATATATATTATCAAAATGTATTACTCATGCATTATTTATTTTGTCTTACTCACACGTCGGTAAGTAATGGTAAAAACAGTTAATACTATTGTTTTTTGTTTTTTGTAAAATAAATGACAAGAACGTATTGTTTCCTGTTTTAGCGCATGCAAAGCTTTGGATATGAAAAGGTGTGAACAGTTAACACCCACTGTTTGCCACGCCTAAAACTGAGCTGTGAACAGTCCAACTTTGTTTGTAAGTGTTAATTTTTATTGGTTATCGCCTGCAGTGTTCAACTTTATCTCTAGATCTTGACATTACGCCTGCATGTGAAATTTATATTTTAGTCATCCTACTCTTTTTGAATACTGAAAAAGATCCTAAATTAATCAATATATATTATATGCAGGTATATAAATCCAGAGAGAGAGAGAGAGAGAGAGAGAGAGAGAGAGAGAGAGAGAGAGAGAGAAAGAAAGGGGGTTGGGGAGGTAATCAGGCTCTACGAGGTCTGAGGTTGGTACTAAACTTTCTCAGACGATGGTGTAGGCGGGAGAAATAGAATAGGCACAATATAGTTTATTATTATTGTATTTTCGATTTTCTGCGCGGCATATTTCAATACTTAAGCGCAATTACACCATTTGTCTCGTTGAAAAAATAAACAAAATATACAAAATAATTCTTAGATTTCCGAAGCTAAGTTGTATTGACGTGTTCCGCATAATCAAATATCTTATGTTTAGCACTCATTCGCTGTTGAATACGCATTAATTATTCTTAAGAATGCTAGTTTAATCGAAATACCAAGAACTATGATCTTATAAATGTAGTGTATGCTGAAGTTAACCAGTGTATATAATTATGGCGTTTAGAATTACTTTGCGAATATGAAAAAGTTATCAATATCTTGCACATGATAATAATTATTATTGTATATCTTATCATTATGTATATTATGGTCCTCCTCTCCATAGTAGTACATACAATTGATGTTGTATAATTATGGTTAATAAGTTTACAGAAAACTATTTTTGTATGTGTAACTTAAGTTCCTGACTTTATAAATAATTGTATAAACAAAGCGAGACTAAACCCAAAGGTCTAAATTGGCAGACATAACAATAAAAACTACGACAAGGAATTACCGCAATAAAGGATATACAGATTCCAAACACACAGTCAAGGCAGGCTATGCAATAAAGTGCGGGTAGGTGACGAGATTCCAGGCCAAATAACTGTGGTAACAAAAACCCGTTATTGCCCCGGGGAGGAAGCCGTTAGTGTGACAATACCGCCAGGCTGCACCACAACCCTCACCCAAACACATAACAGTCCGTTGTCAAAGAACAAGAACAAGGAAATATCTTTACCAGCCCTTTGACAGCTTTTTCAATACCATCGCACACGGACAGGGCCGGGTTGTTTATATTTGTTTGCCTACTGAACTTGAAATACCCAAGCATCAAGAAAAACAGCCGACTTATTCAGGTCAGGTCAGGTCAATTGCAGTTATTGAGGGATATGCGTTTAAAACGGCACATACTCCATTTCCATGGAGTTTTGGTCATTTCGACACATATCTTTTGCGGTGGAATCGGGCAGATGACAACCGTAGACATTTATGTTGCTTTAGTTGTATATTATATTTTGATTCAAGTAATGTTGATATGGTGTCATAATCATGTCTTATGATTATGGTGGATCCCAATGACCCGCTCCATGCCCTCCATAAATTCTCCCCCATCCATAAATGTGCTCAAATTTGTTGAGGCAATTATTTGTAATTAATTCAATGATAGCACTTACTAAATACGTGGTGTTATAATGTGTATGTAGGGTGGCACATTTTTATTTGTTTAAGAACGCTCATATTTTGTTTTACTTAGCATTCAAAGATTGCCTCATCCCCACAATATATTCACAAACACACTCTCTCCTGACCATGTGGTGCGGTCAGGGCAGGTCAGAGATGATTCCAATTTTGACCAGATTTACACATTTTAACCCTTTCAGTTCGGGCGACGTCCTTTTTATTTGTGTTTACTGATAGCTGACGATTGTATTCAGTTTAGGAAGGACCTCTAACAATTTAACCCATAACTAGCGGCGCGCAACATAAGTCGAGTTAAATAAAGCTGGACTATGTGGCGGCGCTCAACATAACTCGAGTGGCAATTTCAGCACGTAATGTGGCTGAGAGAGAGAGACAAGTGGTGGCAGGAGACTAGCGAGTGTATGACTGCTCCAGACCACCGCGGCGAACCTACTGACACAAATCTCAGCTCCCTCCTCCCTCTCTCACTCGCTACATACTCAATTATGTACCGAAAGTACCGAATTACCTGCTTTTTGCACTCGCGTTGCACGGTTATTGCAAGAAAACTATCCATCATACAAGGATCGTTATGGTGTCATTCGAAAGCTCTGTTTATGCCCTTTCAGGGATAGGTACTTGTTTTACGTTCTGGGTCTTATTTAGGCATGAAAATGATCACGTAAACAGCCCTATTTTGGCTAAAAACACCCCGCTGGGCGGTACACATAAATAAACCGCATAGGCCGCTCGTAAGGTGTTAAAAGCTACCAACGATATCGAGTATCCCTTGAACTACCACAATCCTTCATAAACAAGCACAATATCATATACATTTGGCTACAATCTAATCAAACAGACATCATCCGTACTGAATGGGTTAAAACATAATTGGTAATGGATACATAGCACCTGGCTGACTTATATAAATGTCATGAGCAGATGGTGAGGTGATAGTTGTATTATATGACGAATTAACCCCTTCAGTACCATGACGCCTTTAGACCTTTGATTCTGGCTAAGAATAGATGGTGTTATGCAGTTTAAGAAAGACCTATGCTACTAAGAGGATTGATTGAGATATTATTCACCCATTTGAGTCGTATAGGTAGATTACAAATAAAGAAAATCATATAATGATGACCAGAATATGATGAACATTACGTAATGGGAATGAAGTGGGTAAGGCTACTCACAAGTTCCAGAGTATTTGCATCACAAAGAATTTGGAGGCATGCAAAATATAATTAGGTTGGAGGTGATGTTAACTGGGAATATTTGGTATTTTGTTGTTGGTGTAGATCATTCAGTAAATTGGCTTCCTCCTTTGGTATTCTTCACATTACTCCTCCATCTAGTTTAGGCGACTGTTGTTGTTATTACTTTTAGCCATATCCATGCGTACATTGTATAATTATGAACTGTCCTAGTGTTTTCGGTATAATTCCTTAACAATGGATATGTCATGGTGCCACAGCAGTGCATCACTTGCTCGTAAAAGCAATATCCCAAAATCTGGCGAAGCACAATCACATATAATTTGATATGTGCATTAGGTCTGTGGTAGTCTACATTACTATTGTTTTTCAATGGGTTCATCTGTCATCCCCCTTTTACAGGTAATGTTTGTATTTTTCTTATATTTCTGTATCTATACAACTGGGCGGTTTCTTTCAAAAGCAAATATTTTGACTCTTACCAATGTTCATATGTATATCACACAAGTGGTTATTCATCTGGAAACACACTTCTTGCAGCATTGGTTGTGAAATTTCAAGCGTACAATAGTCCTACAGTGAGATACAAGACTAAATGTTCAAGGTTATTGGTCCCCCACACCATCCACACCCTAGTGACTTTAATCCGACGGTTTCTACCATTGGTTTCACATGAGACGAATATGTTTAAGCTATTCTCCATCACTTTTAATCAAGAGAGGTGTACAGAACTTGCTTAGGTCTGCGTTCACATTAGTCCCGGGTCGTCCATCAATAGGGTATATTTTCCACCTGAAGCTCGTAACTCAATAATTAGGCTACTTTATATAACAAATATTAACTTGTGCATAAGGGGTATGGGAAGGTTGTTCCGTATTAACTTGTTAATACTGGAGCACCTCTCTCTCCCCATTAGGGGCCATTCTCCACCAATATAACTGGGCTGAGATTCGCAGTTAGATTTACATGTCCATTAGAGCTAAAGTATACATGGTCCTTATCGATTTTCAAGAAGCTATATCCCGCCCTATCCTTTTTAGTGCCCATTTTTCGACACACTGTTTCTCTCGGAAATTATTCATTTACCATTAATTATTAATGCCAGACAGCTCGTTTGGACCAAATGGTCTGTGTATGTATCTACCTATAAAATTATACAACTGTATAACTGGACTGCATCTACATTATACAATACATGTGCATTAGGTCTATGATCAAGAAAATCCTTGTACAATTTCAAGATGCATGGTTCCCTCCGCGTCTTGTTATGTGGACCAACAATTCGACTAACCACCTGAACTTCCAACTTCCTGGCTAAAGTTTGCCATGCTGACTATTAGGGCACACCGTGGATCATAATTATGGCTACCCCGCTACACGTTTTTCCACATTGCTTAAATAGTATTCAAGATGAATGTTTTGCAGCCTAGTAATGACTTTGGCCGAACTTAGGTTGTTTGGTGGCCCCACAGAAAGTTGCAACCCCCCCCCCCCTCCCCGCCCCCATTTTGTTGTCAATATTAAGATCTTTTGTGCCATTTAGGTGTCTATTTTTTCCTGGCCAGCGACAGCAAGTCTGTAACTTAGGAGGAATCGGCCTTGGGCCGGGAAATTGTTCTACCAAAAAAAAATACACATTTATCTAGAAGGTGGATCTTGGGGATGATTTGTTAAGCTTGATGGAGGTCTAGGGAGGAAACAAAAACAACAAATAAATATATCAATGAATTAATTAATCAATACCCTGCCCCCCTTAACCCGGCAAGTGTGGCAAGACTGATATAAGTTTTACTGGTGGGCTGCGGGAAGCCTTATATAATCCAAGGCCTAAAAAAAAAAAATTTAAATCAGCCCAGTATCAATTTTTTTTTTGTTTTTTTTTGTAATTGCCCCTTGGCCATGCCAAATATCACTCCTCCACATCCCCTCCTTCCACCCCCCCCCCCCCTTTCAATTATCACCTTTTCTCCCTGTTATTCCCTTATTCTTAGGTATATATTCGTGCTAACATTAGCGAGTTCTAGCAGGGCGTGGTCATCTGTGTTACCAAGCGTGTGAAAGAGCGAGCGAGAGATTACCGCGCAAGAGTGTCTCTCCAGCCGTCTTCACGGCTGGCTGGCTGGCAGGCTGCCTGAGCCATACGTTATGTAACTCCCGGCCTCTATCGCCGATTTTGACCATCCAAACGCTGTTTCCACTTGTTTTATTGCTGTAACAGGTTATTACCTTTATAATCAACGTAAAATAGGCGCATATGGATAAGTATTAATGCTATTTATGGTACGATGATGATTTGAGTGTAGGAAACACTCTAAATACCTCCACACAGGGAGGGGTGGCCACTACCCCACCTATGCAGCGGAGAGGTTAAAGGCTTGGCTGCCTAGCTACCATTTTGGTCACGTGGACAGTCGTTAGATTGCCTATCAGTAATAATGGTACAGATAATCTCAACTATAGTAAACCAAGTGCAATTAACCCGGTTTGTCCATTGGCAACATTTTTGTTTTGTTCTGTCCAACAACTGACGAAATGATTCAACCTATGAAAGTTTGTTTTGCAAGTATTAAATGTTCTTTAAGATCTCTACGAATCAAAGAGGCAAACAACATCAACTCTTTGATTACAGCAAATTCTTCCTATCTTGATTAAGAAAATTAGGAAAGCTGTCACCTCCCTGGTAGAGCTTGTAGCTTTCTCCAATCATGATACATTTGTACCGATTGAATCAGAATGGTTGTAAATGCTCTCACTCCCCATACATTCCACATGACCGAACCATCTCAAAGTGTTGCTTTTCACACTTCAGCACATCTACATTATCCCCACAACGCTCTCGTACTTCTTGATTCTTCTGTCAATCTTTCCATGTAACTCCACACGCACTTCTCAAATAACTAATTTCCACCCCTCTCACTCTTGATATATGTCTCTCCAACAACGTTCATGCTTCACACCTGTATGTCAATGTCAGGATTACCACACAATCATGCAAGGACTTCTTTACCTTTATGCTAATCACCCTATTCCTTGTCACTGCGTTCAGAGTTCCTACAACCCTCTTCCCATGTTGTACCATCTCCCACGCTTTATCCTCCATACTCCCATCGTTACACATCGCAATGACCAAATACTTAAATGAGCTGACATTCTCTATAATCTGAACATTCAACCTCACCTCACACTATGTGACTGCACCTCTTTCAAAGACCATAACCTTACTCTTCCCCACATATACCTTCAGGTTCCGTTTCTCTCACAGAGTTCCAAACATATTTGTAATGGGTCACCTCCCTGATTTGTATATAAATTGTGCCACTAAGATATAGGATCTCGTAGGAAAATATTCCTTAATTAATTACCCGGGATACAAATCAAAGACACGCCTATCCAATATATTTATACCGATCGATACAGTATATTTTGTTGTTCGGCCAGCTTACAGGATTAACGGTGTGTATATATATGTAGATTTATATAGATATATAAAGGCTGTTCAATTATTGACGCGATGGGACTATGTTATTAGAAAATTGAATGTATAATTGGAAAACTGTTATTTAATAATTAACAATGATAAAATAAACAAACATTCTATTAAAACGGTTTATTGAATAAAATACACAAATTGATGAGAATGAATCCGAAAATTACGTTCACACACCACTCGCTCCTTCTATCCAAATGTTTAACTAACTTAATTAACCCCTCTAATTTAATTAACTAGAGCCTTGACTGAGCCACACTCAGTCAAACTCACTCCTAAAATTACCCGTCACTAATCTGATACCACTAGCCTAACGGAGTCCTATATACCAGGCAAAACAATTAACCCTCCCTTGAATTTACCCTTATCGCATATTAATGACCGCGTCTAGAACATCAGATTACTTATAATAACACTATATACTAACCTTTACACATGGTCGAAGGAGTGGTGACTCATCACCCAGGTCACCACGCTCGCCACCACACACACACACTTAGCACTTGTCGTCACGGCGCCAGCAGGAACACTAAGGGCTGTTTACCTCTCTCCCGCTTTATTTATACCCTCGGTTCCGACCCAGAATTAGACCCTTCTTGACTTTGGAGAAAGGAAGAACATCTAGCACCTTCTCAAACCTTCTTGACCATATAGTTACTGACCGCCCCGTCCCCTCCCCCTCTTCTCTCTCTCTATACTCTCCCCGCACCCCCCTCGACTCTCTAATATGTCTAGCTATATAAATCTCAGACACGATCCCGTGACAATATATACCAGACCCTGCCACCCCCACTCATTATCACTCATCAGAACTGTATCATCAGTAAACCGCAGCACAGGCAACTTCCTCTCACTACTTTGCCGCTTATCAGGGGTATGCCAACATCCACTGCTCTTTCTTGTGTTTCTTTTATAACTCCATCCATATATATTCTGAACAACCATGGGGACATGATGCACCCTAGCTTTAACCCAACATTCAGATAATAATAATCCGGCGAATGGATGTGGCGACCCCACCGCCCGTCACTGGAGGTTGGTACAGGGAATCCCACCTCCAGAATTGTTATGAAGAGGCTGTAGGCACCAGCCGAACAGGACGGTACTCCCGGGGAGTGCTTGGTGGATATTAAGGACTGCTGGAATTCCTGTTTCACCACCTGGCCTCCCTAGCTGATCCTTTCTTTGCCTCATCAATATCGAGGGCAACCCCAGCCTGCCCTCCAAAACACCTTCTCCTCCTAGAAATACATTACATACTACATTACTTTTTCTTTAAAAACAAATGCCGCAAACACGACCCGCCTCGGAGTCCCCAGGGGGAGGGACCAGAAATGCCCCCGTCGGTTCGACTCATGCCAATGACTTGTCAAAATGCTCTGGACCACTACCTTCTACTCTTACTTTCGTCCAATTGCTCTCATCTCTTGTCTTTCTAAAGTTTTTGAAACTATTCTTGCTTCCAAATTTCTTAAGCATTTCTCTTCTCATAATCTGCTCTCAGATCGCCAGTATGGCTTCCTTAAGGGTCGCTCTACTGGTGATCTTCTTTCATATCTTACTAACTCTTGGTCATCCTCCTTTCGGGACTTCGGTGAGACTTTTTCTATTGCACTAGACATATCGAAAGCCTTCGATAGAGTCTGGCATAAATCTTTAATTTCCAAACTACCCTCCTTCGGTTTCTATCCCTCCATCTGTGCCTTTGTCTCTAATGTCCTTTCCGGCCGTTCCATAGCCGTGGTTGTGGACAGCCATTGTTCACTTCCTCACTCTATAAACTCCGGTGTTCCTCAGGGCTCTGTCCTATCTCCTATTCTCTTTCTAATTTTTATAAATGATCTCCTTAACTGCACCTTAATTCCCATCCATTCATACGCAGACGACTCAGCCTTACACTACTCCATTAGTTTTTCAGAACGCCCCTGCCAGCAATTCCTAAACGACAAACGTAATGAAGCCATAGAACTCTTAAATTCTGATCTAAATACTATTTCCAATTGGGGCAGAGAAAACCTTGTTAACTTTAATGCTTCCAAAACCCAATTTCTCCATCTATCTACCCGTCAGGATCTCCCAGCGGACTATCCCTTATTCTTCAACAATACAAAAATCAGCCCTTCATCTTCTCTCAATATTCATGGTGTCTCTTTTTCTTCTGCTTTCATTTGGAAGGACCATATTACCAGTCTTGCTAAGGCAGCCTCCCAGAAGCTCGGTGTGCTCAACCGCCTTAGGGGGTTCTTTTCCCCTGCACAGCTTCTTGCTCTGTACAGGGGCATAGTGCTCCCTTGTATTGAGTATTGTTCACATGTGTGGGGAGGTTCCTCTCACACCGCTCTCCTAGACAAAGTTGAAAGGAAGGCCTTTCGTATCATTAACTCCCGTCCACTCACCAACTCTCTGCAGTCTCTCTCTCTCCGCCGCAATGTTGCATCTCTCTCGCTATTCTATCGCTACTATTATAATCAGTGTTCCTCAGAGCTATCCCAGTGCATACCACCTCCTTTACGTAGGGCATGTGGTACCCGTCTTGCAGCTCAATCCCACCCCTACTCTGTGCAACTCTCCAACCCAAGAGTGAAACGTTACTCTCAAACTTTCTTCTACTCAACAACTGAGCTCTGGAACTCTCTCCCAGAATCAGTCTTTTCCTCTTCCTATGACTTAAATTGCTTCAATCTCCGTGTGTCCAGGCATTTTGGCTCGAACGTCCCTTGATTTTGGCCCTGTCACTCTTTCAACTATGGGGGAGGCACTCGCTATAGGCAGTAATGCCTTTTGCCTCCCTCAATCACATAGAAAACAAAAACAAATATATATATATATATATATACATATTTCTGTAACATTTGTGGCCTTTCCTCTAACTTCCATTCGGTGGAACACCACCTCTCCTCTGCCAACCCTGACCTTCTCTTTCTCACCGAAACCCAGTTGTCTGAGACTACTGACAGCAAACCCTTCTCTGTATCCTCCTACTATCTCTATCCTCAGTCTCAAGCCAAAGGTGGATGTTGCGTATATGTTCGCAACAATCTTGCTTTCTCTTGTGTTCCCAACTTTGATTCTTCAGAATTCTCAACTCTCTGGCTAAAGCTTTCTCAGACTAAATATTTCTGCGCTGTTTATCTCTCCCCTAATTCTACCGACAATCCTAATTTTTTTGACTACCTAACTTCTAAAGTGGAACACATTCTATCCATCTCTCCTTTCGCAGAAATCTCCATCCTAGAAGATTTCAACGTTCACCACCACCATTGGCTCTCCTCTCTTTTCGCTGACTAGCCTGGTGAACATCTGTTCTATCCTAAATGACCTTGTGGTTAATTACTAATTAATTGTGGACTTGTAAATAATTTAACGCACATAAATTATAAAGGTTTACCTGATTATAGTTCTAACTCAGAGGGGAGGTCATAAATGGCGGATGGCAGTAGGGCTCAACTCATGTTAGTAGGATAAGGGAAAAGGAGGAAGTTTCTAGGCTAGGCTAATTTATAATAGATATGTTTACTGATCTAAGTTCCTAAGATTGTATAGTATGACTAAGATGATGGATGAAATGAATAGTGAAGCTAATACACCTTATATGATGAACACATGACACAGGGTGACGTGGCCTATTGTTGGGACGGAGTCCCTCGTGACTTGGTTGATCGGCGCACGCTCAATGCGTGCGGTAAATATATCCCATTATTATATAATTATGAGATACATGGGAACAATAAATAACTAGAGATAACTGTATATGGGAACTATAATACTACTTACCCATATTTAACCATAGAATAGTATATTCTTCCCAAAATATGTAACGTTTAACTGAAGGTTACGGAAACGTCCCAAAATAGGCAATGTTCAACTGAAGGTTACAGAATCGTCCAACTTAACTCTATGAATAGGATTGGTAACGCTACCATAACTCAGATTACGTAGCATTGATGCTGGTCATACTAACTGGAGTATGAACAGACCTAGAGCCGTTAGTCCAGCAACCCACCTGTATCCCGGATCGCTTCAGAGATCAGCCCAACATTCTCTACTTATTTCTAACCTCTAACCCTTCTACTTATACTGTAAATCTTTTCTCTCCTTTGGGCTCCTCTGACCATAAACTAATATATGTCACCTGTCCTATCTCTCCGGTACGGCCACCCGATCCTCCCAACCGGTGGTGCTTGTGGCACTTTGGTGCGGCCGACTGGGAGGCTCTTCGGCAGTACTTTTTTTATTTTTCTTGGAATGACTTTTGCTTCTTTGATTTCCCATGGAATGACTTTTTCCAGGGACCCTCGGAGAGTACTGAACGCATTACCGAGGTAATCCTCTCGGGCATGGAAGCATACATTCCATTTTCCTTTTCTCAGTCTAATGCAACAAAATCTTGGTTTACTCACGCTTGTTCTACTGCTGTCCGCAACAAAGAGGAATTATTCAAACAGTACCGACGCCTTAAAACTCAAGAATCTCATTCTTCCTATGTTTCTGCCAGGAATCAAGCGAAATATGTTCTTCGACTTGCCAAACACTCTTTCATCAATAATAAATGCACTCTAGCTCTTGCCAAGCTTTCTGGCATCTAGCCAAAAACCTCTCCAGCAATTTTTCTTCCTTGTCTTTCCCTCCCCTTTTCAATCTGATGGCACAACCATTACTTTTTCCTCTGACAAAGCTAAACTCTTCGCTCAAAGTGTTGCTAGAAACTCCACCCTGGATGATTCCGGTGCTATTCCTCCTTCTTAATCCTCCTCTCTCCTACTTATGCCTAATATCCTAATCTCTTCTAAAGATGTACTATCTACCCTCTCTGGGCTTAATAATAAGAAGGCGTACGGTCAGAACGGTGTTCCTCTTGTTGTACTAAAAAACTGTGCTTCTGTGCTGACTCCCTGCCAAGGCAAACTCTTTCGCCTCTATCGCTCTACTAACGTCTTGCCTTCTTGCTGGAAGTTTGCTCTCATTCAACTTGTCGCAAAGAAGGGTGACCGCTCTCAACCCTCCATCTATCGTCCAATTGCTCTCATCTCTTGTATCTCCAAAGTTTTTGAAACTATGCTTCCTTCCAAATTTCTTAATTATTTCTCTTCTCATAATCTGCTCTCAAATCGCACGTATGGCTTCCTTAAGGGTCGCTCTACTGGTGATCTTCTTTCATATCTTACTAACTCCTGGTCATCTTCCTTTCAAGACTTCGGTGAGACCTTTTCTATTGTGCTAAACATATCGAAGGCCTTTGATAGAGTCTGGCACAAATCTTTAATTTCTAAACTACCCTCCTATGGTTTCTATTAATCCATCTGTACCTTTGTCTCTAATTTCCTTGACGGCTGCTCTGTAGTTGCGGTTGTGGACGACCATCGCTCACTTCCTCATCCTATCAACTCCAGTGTTCCTCAGGGCTCTGTCCTATCTCCCATTCTCTTTCTAATTTTCATAAATTATCTTCTCAGTCCCATCCATTCATACGCAGACGACTCTACCTTATACTACTCAATTAGTTTTCCAGAACGCCCCATCCAGCAATCCCTCAAAAACAAACGTAATGAAGCCATACATCACTTATCTTCTGATCTAACTACTATTTACAATTAGGGCAGAGAAAACCTTGTTGCCTTTAATGCTTCCAAAACCCAATTTCTCCATCATACTACCCTTCGGGAACTCTGAGAGGAGTATCCCTTATACTTCAACAATGCAAAAATCCATTTTTCATCTTCTTTCAATATTCTCGGTGTCTCTTTTTCTTCTGCCCTCTCTTGGCAGGACCATATTACCAGTCTTGCTAAGGCAGCCTCCCAGAAGTTGGGTGTGCTCAACTGCTTCAAGGGGTTCTTAACCCAGCACAGCTTCTTGCTCTGTACAGGAGCACAGTGCGTCCTTGTATTGAGTATTGTTCTCATATTTGGGGAGGATCCACTCACACCGCACTCCTAGACAAAGTAGAAAGGAAAGCCTTTCATATCATTAACTCCCGTCCAATCACCAACTCTCTGCAATCTCTCTCTCTTCGCCGCAATGTTGCATCTCTCTCGCTATTCTATCGCTACTACAATAATCAGTGTTCCTCAGAGCTCTCCCAGTGTAAACCACATCCTCTCCGTAGGGTACTTAATACCTGTCTTGCAACACAGTCCCACCCCTACTCTCCAACTGTGCAACTCTCCAAACTAAGAGAGACCCATTATTCTCAGTCTATCTTTTATTCAACAGCTGAGCTCTGGAACTCTCTCCCAGAATCAGTCTTTCCCTCTTCCTATAACTTTAATTGCTTCAAACTCAGTGTGTCCAGGCATTTTGGCTCGAACATCCCTTGGTTTTGGTCCTGTCAGTCTTTCAACTCTGGGGGAGGCACTTGCTACAGGCAGTTTAGCCTTTTTACTCCCTCACTCACATAGAAAACAAACAAAAAATTTCATTTTCCACACGTACTGCCGCCTTTACACCCTCATACATGCTCTTCACCTTTTTCAGTAATTTACCAAATATTCAGTATATTCTTGATACTTTCCACAAAACTTCTCCATCAACTCTGTCGTAATATTTTTTGTTCAGGTCCATAGAGCCAGTATTCAACTTGTTTCCATTCTCCAGATATTTCTCAGCAACTATCTTGAGGAGAAAATCTGGTCTACAAACCATCTTCCCTTCCTCTAACCTACCATTTCTTCGTTCTCACTCTCATTCTCTCGATCACTACGCTATTGCACATCTGTCCTACTATGCTTCCTTTTTCCTCAATAAAGTGTGGCTATTATGTCTGATTTCCAGTTTTTAGACACGCTTCCCTTCTTCCATGCTAGTCTACACATTTGCCAAATCCTATCAAATACAAGCTCACCACCATACCTCAGCATCTTCCAACACACTCCATTTGTCACTGCTGCTTTTCATATCTATATATAATATATATATACCGGTATATATATATATATATATATATATATATATATATATATATATATATAATATTAGAGGTGGACCGAATGTCAAATTTTCAATATTTACGGTGCGAATATTTTTGATCCATTAAGTGTTTTAGCCGTAGATACTTGACATTTTAAGATAGGCTAATAATAATAGGAGTAAACAAATCTATCCTTAAAATATCAAGAAATAGAGGAACCAAGAACATATGAATTAAATTATGCCACAATGTTAATTATCTGTGTTACCAAGGTAACCTAACTCCATGCAACCTACCTGGGACACTAAACATAACTTAATACTAAACTTGTGCGTGTTGAATGTGTGCTTGTATGTGTGCGTGGCATGTGCGTGGCATGTGCGTTTGGTTCTTGTGTGTACGTTTCTGTAAACCCGCTCATGGTTTGGTCTATTAAGCTTCTTATTTCGGTTTATTTATCAATCCAAACACGATGTTATCATTTACTTGCCTATTACTAGTTAGCATAGAGTAATCAGAGCCCATGAACTTTTATAATTAATATATTGATGTCGTACAGTACGCAACAGTACAAAGTACAAAGGAGTACACAGGAAATCAAGCAACAACAGATCTAGTGACCCTTCTAGGCTGCTTGTCCTCCAAAACACTGAGGATCAAGTGTCCAAACAGTGGTTTTGAGTGGGTAAGGGAACATTGGAAAGGGAACTACTGCCCTAGAACTAATGTCCGTGGCAGGATTAGGAAGTTAGTAGGGGACAGATGGGTTAGTAACGGAGGGGGGATAAAATAAAGTTATTACAAACGCAGTCAGTCGCGGGTTTGATGCGAGATATTTGTCTAAGCGGAGTTCAAATGAATCAACGGTGCTGCAGTCTATAACGTCTCGGGGAAGCCCATTCCACAAGTTGACAACTCGATTGAAGAAGAAATTCTTAGATTCGTGTGAGTTAAAAGATTTACCAATAATTTTGCAAACGTTTCCCCCACGTGTAATTAGATTGGTCGATAGTGAAGTACTAACTACAGTTCATATTGTCGATGCCTTTTATGATTTTGAACACTTGAATTAACACCTTACGAGCGGCCTATGCGGTTTATTTATGTGTACCGCACAGCGGGGTGTTTTTAGCCAAAATAGGGCTGTTTACGTGATCATTTTCATGCCTAAATAAGACCCAGAACGTAAAACAAGTACCTATCCCTGAAAGGGCATAAACAGAGCTTTCGAATGACACCATAACGATCCTTGTATGATGGATAGTTTTCTTGCAATAACCGTGCAACGCGAGTGCAAAAAGCAGGTAATTCGGTACTTTCGGTACATAATTGAGTATGTAGCGAGTGAGAGAGGGAGGAGGGAGCTGAGATTTGTGTCAGTAGGTTCGCCGCGGTGGTCTGGAGCAGTCATACGCTCGCTAGTCTCCTGCCACCACTTGTCTCTCTCTCTCAGCCACATTACGTGCTGAAATTGCCACTCGAGTTATGTCGAGCGCCGCCACATAGTCCAGCTTTATTTAACTCGACTTATGTTGCTCGCCGCTAAATAAGGGTTAAGTCACCTCTTAATCTGCGCTGGGTTAAAGGAAATAGATTTAATTCTCTAAGACGCTCTTCGTATGGTTTGTCCTTTAGGCTAGGTATCATTTTGGTAACTCTACGTTGAACTCGTTCTAGCTTGTTTATATCTTTTTTGGTAATAAGGGCACCAGGATTGAACGAAGTATTCCAGAAGAGGGCGGACTAAGGAATTGTAAAGGGTTAGGATAACTTCTTTGGATTTATGCTCAAATGACCTGCCTATAAAGCCAATTATTTTGTTTGCCTTCTTAACAACTTCTGAACATTGTTGACTCGGTTTTAGGTTACTCGATATTGTTACTCCCAGATCGGTTTCTTTGTTTACATTCTTAAGCTGAGTGCCATTCATCGAATAGTTTGCTTTCTCATTTAGGTATCCGATATGTAGTACTTTTCATTTATCCGCAGTACTTTTTTAGTACTTTTCATTTATGTGAATTTCCATTCACATATGCATAGCCTACGTGAGTTGCAGTTGGGATGTGTGTACATGCTTAGATTGATATGCAGGATTCGAAGTTGCATAATAAATCGTAGGCAGTGTCCACCAACCTTTAACTGTCTTCGTGGTGCGATGTATAAGGTGTTGATTTTCGGTGTGAGCATCCTGGGTTCGAGTCCACGGACTGCCACATGTGTTTGTAAATTTCATTAATCGATTTTAGGAGTATGGTTGGTTGTTGGAAGGAACATAATAATTGAAACTCATTTGCCAAATTTGGGCCCAACATGACAATTTATCTAGATTGTGTTGCATGTCGTCAACATGTTCTTTTGAGAGTACGCTATTTGCAATTTTTGTATCGTCAGCAAATTTTGAGATTGTACAGGTGAGACCCTCATCTATGTCGTTGATGTAAATTAGAAAGAGAATTGGTCCTAGTACCGATCCCTGGGGTGCCCCGCTACTTACATTGGTCTATTTAGATGCCTTACCGTTTATGACTACTCTTTGCTTTCTGTCGCTGAGCCAATTTTCTATACATTTCAACACACCGTCTTGTATTCCATGCGCTTTTAGTTTTAGCAGTAAACGTTTGTGGGGAACTTTATCAAAGGCCTTTTGAAAATCAAGGCGTATAATATCTACAGCTTTACTCTCATCGTAGAGGTTGAGGATATCGTGGAAGAAGTCTAAGAGGTTTGTTAAACAGGAACGTTTTTTATGAAAGCCGTGTTGAGTATCTTTAAGCTAGTTATTTGCCTCTAAGTGATTTACGAGTCTGTCTCTTATGACCGATTCTAGCATTTTACATACAATTGAGGTTAAGCTAATTGGACGATAATTACTGGGTAGGGATTTGCTGCCTTTTTTTAATATCGGTGTTACGTTGGCTAGCTTCCACTGATCAGGCATAGTCCCAGACTGCAAGGATTCATTGAATAGCAATGTCAGTGGTTTGGAGAGCTCATTCTTAGCTTCCTTTAGAACTCTAGGTGAGATTGTATCAGGTCCAGGCGTTTTATTTACCTTGAGTTTATCTAAACAATTCAATACTTCTCTCTCTGTAACGGTGATATTGCTTAGAACATCTGAATTATCAATCTGAATCGGCGATGGTGTAGGGATATCACTGAGGTCTTCGGTTGTAAAAACTGATGCAAAGAAGGTATTGAGGGCATTACTCATTTGTACTTCGTCTTTGGTGTATTCTCCATTTTCATCGACTAACGGTCCAACAGTTGAAGTAACTACTTTTTTCTTTCTGATATAACTATAGAATTCTTTCGGGTTTGTTTTACTTTGATTCGCAACATGTAACTCCAAGGTCTTTTTACTTTGCTTAATTAACTTTTTGGCTTTGCGTCGTAGCTCTACAAATTTCACCCGTTCTTCGTCATTTTGTGAGGATTTTAATCTATCATTAGCAAATTTTTTAGCAAGCAGACAGTCTGAAATATCTTTATTCCACCATTTGGGCTTATCATTATGGCCTAGATGCCGTATTTTCGATGGTATGCAGTTTTGCACTGCCTTAAGGTAAGTGGTTGTGAAACACTGCCAAGATGTATTTATGTCATTACTGTTAGTCAGAAAGCTCCAGTCAGTTTCTTTAAGCTTTGATTTAAGTTTATGAAAATTTGCTTTCTTGAAATTAGGGACTTTCTCAATGCTGCTATTTGATTTGTTACTAGTAAACTTTAAAGTGAAAGTTATCGTACGATGGTCGCTGTTACTGAATTCATCACCAACATTCAAATTCTCTATTAATTCTTCTTTTGTTGCGAGTACAAGGTCAAGCACATTATTACCACGGGTCGGAGATTGTACAAATTGAAAAAGTGAACTCTCTTGCAAGTTAGCATAGAGGTCGTGTCCAGAGTGTGAAGTAAGAATATCGCCCCATTTAGTCACGGGTAAGTTGAAATCGCCAAGAATTACGGTATCTTGTATGTTAGTTATTTCTGTAATTTGTTCATAAATTTCACTGTCAGTTTGCACTGATTGAGATGGGGGTCTGTATAATAAAGCTAGTGTTATTTTAGTTCCTCGTTTATTATTTAATAGTAAGTAAGATATGTCTATATTCGCAATTTGAGGTTTTAACATTAAGACGGGATTAAGACTTTCCTTTATAAAAAACAGAACTCCTCCATTTCTATTGATCCGACTTTTCTCAAACATTGTATAACCAGGAAGCGTATATTCGGCTAAAAAGTCTCTGTCTTCCGTATTTAACCAAGATTCTGTAATGCCGATTATATCATGATGTTCTGTAAACACGATTTCCTCTAGATCTGAAAATTTATTGCGTATGCTCCGAGCATTTACATAAAACACCTTAAGAGTATTAGAGTTGGATGTTACTGATTGTGCATTGTCTGAATTTTCAGTTCGTATTTGACTTACACTACCCTGTCTGGGGTCTGGTTGACCCCGTTTTTTGAACGGAAATCCTTGACTGCATCGTTCAGCAGACGACCAAGACGTGCAGCTCCTACTTCATTGAGATGTGCACCATCTCCTGAAAACAAAGATTTATCATAGTAAAAATGATCCCACGTGTCGACAAAGCCGATGTCCTCCTCCCTGCAGAGTTTGGCTAGTCGTCGATTTGTACTGGTAGCTATGTTGTAGAATCGGTTTTCTACATCAATCCGGGGAACAATTCCTGAAATTAAGATTCTATTAGATTTTTCCTTGAAGGACCTGATCAGCCGCCGGTACTTGCAAAGTAGTTCCTCTGACCGCGTCCGTTGGACATCGTTAGATCCAACGAGGATGACGTACGTAGTGCTTGTGGGGGCGAGCCTGGAAACCTCTTCCACAGCCGCAACAATGTCGTCCACGCCGCCACCTGGGATACAAAATCGCTTATGGTCCTGGGTGCCCTGGCGCAGAACTCTGTTAGTTGGCCACGGACCATGGAGTCCCCACAAGCCGAACTTCTTCCGTTTCCTCTTCCTCGTCAATAGCCAGAATTTTGAAGCGGTTTTGGCATGTTGTCGGGATGACCTTCCTGGTACTGGTACTGGGATGCACATTGTTTCTCACTAACTGAAAGTTGTCCTGGGGGGAAGTGAGAGTAGAGTCATTATTATTATCTGCAACATCTAAGGTAGCTGCTGGTGTGGGTACCGGTACCGGTACTGTATGCACTGGAATGGCGGTTGACATCGTAGTGGTTTCTTGGGCCGAGGGCACTCCTACGTTGAGTGTGGCAAATTCTTGAAGGGATTCAAGCTTCGTAGTCAGGGCATCGATCTTGCGGTGAGCTGCATTCAATTCATCCGCAATCTTCTCTCGGAGCTGGCAAAATCTACAAATTTGGACATCAGTATCAACAAACATGGTAGGGCCAAATTTACCGGAACAACTCGTGCAGGTTAGTTGCGGCGCCATGACGATATAATCACAATATGCCTGAAAATCACACAAATTTATGTTAGCAAAATGGTACAATTAAAGCCTGAAAATCACAAAAAATGTATGTTAGCAATGTGATACAATTAATTCCTGAAAATCACACAAAATTTTGTTAGCAATATGATAAAATTAATATGCCTGTAAATCACAAAAAATATGTTAGCAATAGAACACAATTTATGCCTGAAAATAAAACAAAAATTGATGTTAGCAGTATGACACAGTTAATGCCTGAAAATCACAAATGGACTAGAAATTTGTTACAAAATTTACTGGAAAAAAACAGTGGGAGAGGGTTAATGTAGCCTAGTGAAAAAACTGGAAAACAGTATACAGTACAGTAACAAAAATATTTGTTAGCAGTATGGTACAATTAATGCCTGTAAATCACAAAAAGAATATGTTAATCACAAAAAGAATATTATGGCTGTAAATCACAAAAAATATGTTAGCAATAGAACACAATTTATGCCTGAAAATATAACAAACATTGATGTTAGCAGTATGACACAGTTAAAGCCTGAAAATTGTAAATGGACTAGTAATTTGTTACAAAATTTACTGGGAAAAAAAGTGGGAGAGGGTTAATTTAGCCTAGTGAGAAAACTGGAAAGCAGTATACAGTACAGTAACAACAAATATTGGTTAGCAATATGGTACAATTAATGCCTGTAAATCACAAACAGAATATGTTGATCACAAAAAGAATATGTTAGCAATAAAACACAATTTTATTCCAGAAAATAAAAATAAAATGATGTTAGCAGTATGACACAGTTAGGCTAAAGCCTGTATATTAGTTTATACAGTGGTCGACACAATAATAATAATGGAGTTAGTAATATCCCTGGCAAGAGTGTGAGAGGCCTATTAATATGGTGACAAGTATCTGAAATGCGATTAATAAATAGGCTATCAAAAAGTATTACAGTAACTAAATAATTATTCTAACCCAATATTAAAACTATCTTGACAAATGTTAGTGTGTGCGATTTATATAGATAACCAAGATAAAAAGTTCAACCAAGTACAGTACTGGCTAGACTTTGATATATAAAATACAAGAAGAGGGTTTGTTTATGCGTACACAGGTGGCGCTGGTATCGGCGGCGTCTCTAGCCTACTAACTTGACAAATAGAATTTTGAAAAACAAACGTTTATCAGTCAAAACTACAGTACAATGTCATGCAAGATAACTACTGGGTGGTTTGCTAAGCACTTAACTACAGTGAGGGCTAAAATATCTACAATAATTGCTAGAACTTTATAATATGAAACAAGCAAATAGTTTGTTTACTGTAGAGCGTCGGTCGTCACTAACCGGTACAAATGTAAACAAAAGCAATCTCGGTAAACAAACGTTTATCAGTCAAAAACACAGCAAAATTACATGCAAAGCAACTACAGGGCAGTTAAGCTAGAGCTTAGCTACAGCTCATGCAAACAAATAAGGGGATGAGTAATGGAGTAGTCTACAGTGTCATAGTTATGTTCGTTCAGAAATCCGAATGTTTACATTCTGAGCGTATGTCTTTAACATATATTAAAACTGTGATGTGGCATTATCACAATATGCGTTATTTGGCATTACCTTCACGGCCTGTATAATTATTAATAGCTATATACAGTTATGACTTATGACTTATTAAAGATATCCGTATAATATCCGAATCCGCTGATGCGGATATTCGGTCCACGAGAAAGAGAGAGAGAGAGAGATGACTCGAGGAGAAATGTGGGTGTGTTTTGAGATAACGATCGATGGCGTGGGATATTGGTTGTGAAGACGTCAATTCAAGGGAAGAGATCTAGGAGGGAAAGTATTTTGGCGTCGTATTTCAAGAACAATTATAACTCTAGCATCAAGGAAGATAATTCATGTCAGGTCGATATCTGTTTCTTATTGTTTGTTATATACTTCCCAAACTCTACCTCTTCCTATGCAGTAAAGAGGAAATATAGTGTATTCCAGACTGAGATATATATATATATATATATATATATATATATATATATATATCACAAGAGGGGCGATTGAATAAATATATTTAACTTTACGAAGCACAGAATAAGAGGGGACTTTTTTCAATTGAGTAAAAGTGACAATGTAGATAAATGTCGTAAATGCTCCACAACAGACAATTAAAATTACATATAAGAAACGGATATACAATCATCCGAAAAACCCTTAATTTACACACAGACAAAAACTAAAAACATTCCTTTTATATTCCTTTCCTGGTTATAAATTATGGAATAATCTGCCAATGTCGTACACGACATTTCAAAATGTTAAAGTTTTGGTGAACAATTATCTCAAATCTCTTCAAAACAAACTTCGCATGGGTGGCCTTGCATATTAGGAATTATATCAGATGAACAGTTAATTGGCTTCAATTACAGACAAATATTTACTCTGCTTGGCCCATAATTATGTCAACTGTCACTGACACACGTACCACCTATTATTGGTAGCAGTCTATTATTTATTATTGGGATCTTATTTTTATATTGGGCCGGAATACAATTTTGGATTGTATAATTACTTGTTGATCATGTTGAAATTAGTTTGGCAAAGATGTGTATATGACATACAGGAGTGCCGCAAGGTACATACACAACACTACGAATACTTGTATTTGAAAATCTAACTTGACATTGTCTTGTTATTGTCCTTCACTCGCTTCACAGCATGCACATATTGGATTATTGGTTATATGAGAAATTTAAATAAACAGTACATATTGCGTATGTTAATTTTTCTGTTAATTCCTGGACCTATATTTGTTATTATGCATTGATAACCGTTGTGGAGGTAATTTATAATAATTGGAATTGATGATATAGGGTATTATTTTGTGTTTATTGTTGTATTAATTTTCCAGTCAATACACTTTTCATAATTATAATGAAAACAGTCAGATGTTCATGACATTTTGAGGGATTATAACTGTAACGGGCAATCCAAAAATGTAGCATTTAATCTACAAATAAGCCATTTTGAAAACTCTAACAACAACATAAACATACTATATATTTAATAGATATAATTAACATTAATCATATTGTTCAGATCTTTAGTATTGGCGGTCATTGTTAATAAATTAATCAATAACAACTCTGATACTAATGTTTGTTAAGGGAGCCCACGTCGCATTTGTTCTCTTTCTCTCCCTCTCTCTTTGGCTTGTATCCATTCGGCCCCATTTAGCCTACTGTTTTAAGATGTTAACCCCCATCCAGGTGTCAGTATTTACCTGGCGAGCGGTAGCGAGCCAACATATATATATTTTTGTTTTGACAGCAAGCTAATTTGTACATTTTTCGATAAAAAGATTTCTCCGGCGAAGCCTGATTTCTCCATTCAATGCTGGCTTCCTAGCGCTCGCCAGGAAGAAATTGACACCTGGATGGGGATAAACGTCTTAAAACAGGTGACTGAATGGGGCCGAATGAATACAAGCCAGAGAAAGAAACAAAAGGAGAGAAAGAGAAACAAAGCAGGTGACCCCCCTTAATGCCCAGAATATCAGAGTGGTCCAGTACCTCTCATATTAATACATTGTGCGTAGTGTTTTCGATTAACCTCTTCTTTACCGACGACGTTTTTCAATTTTTTTCTAACTATATTTTGACAATTTTGCGCAGCTAAAGAAGGATCTGTGGTAATAAAAAGGGTTAGATGAGAGTTTAAAGCCTGTTAATTACTGGAGGCCCTTTTTAAGCTGAATAAAATCATCCCATAGTAGCCAGAATAAAGTTAAAAGAACGGCACCGGTACAGAAGGGGTTAATGTTGTAATAATGGTCATGTCTCACCCCACGACCATACAACTAATAATATATGGCTATTAATCTATCTATCTACTGCCCGACGCCGTGATCCCCGAAGGGGTGGCCACGAACGAACCGACCCCATGCACCTCTGTCCCCAGTCAGTCGACGCCCCTCCCCCCAACCAGCACCGCCTTCGTTCATATACTTCCTCACTCCATCCTTCCACCTCTCATTCGGTCTACCTCTCCCTCTCTGTCCCTCCACCTCGCTCTCGTACACCCTCTTAGTCATTCTCTCGCTTTCCATACGTTCCATATGGCCGAACCATCTCAAGTTGTTCCTTTTCACACTTTCCAGCACATCTACCTCCACACCACACCTCCTTCTTACTTCCTCATTAGTCTGTCTATCCCTCCTTGTATCTCCGCATGCACTTCTTAAGTAATTCATTTCCACTGCTCTCACTCTTGGTCTCTCAACCAACGTCCATGCTTCGCTTCCGTAAGTCAGTGTCGGGATTACCACACTGTCATGCAAGGACTTCTTCACTTCCATACTGACCACCCTATTTCTTGTTACTGCTTTTAGCGTTCCTACAACCCTCTTACCCTGTTGTACCCTCTCCCGCACTTCTTCATCCATAGTCCCATCTTTACTCAACACATTGCCCAGATACTTAAAAGAGTTGACGATCTCCATAGCCTGACCGTTCAGCTTCACCTCACACTCTGTGACTTCACCCCTTTCGAAGACCATAACCTTGCTCTTCCCCGCATTTACCTTGAAATTCCGTTTTTCGCACACTGTTTCAAACTCATTTACCAGACCCTGCAACTCCCATTCATTATCACTCATCAGAACTGTATCATCCGCAAACAGCAGTATAGGTAGCTTCCACTCAATTCCCTCCCTTTTCAGCGATACACCAACATCCACTGCTCTTGATAGTATTTCTTTCATGACTCCATCCATATATACAGTAAACAACAACCACGGGGACATCACACACCCCTGTCTCAAACCAACATTCAGGTCAAAGAACTCGCTCTGCTCACTCTCCACATGTACTGCCACCTTTGCACCCTCATACATGCTCTTCACTGCTTTCAGCAACTTGCCATCTACTCCGTATATTCTAAGTACTTTCCACAAACCTTCTCTATCCACTCTGTCATAGGCCTTCTCCAAGTCCATAAAGGCAACATACACCTTTTGTTTCTTTTCCAGATATTTCTACACAACACAATTCAGGGTAAAAATTTGATCTACACATCCTCTTCCCTTCCTAAACCTCCCTGCTCGTCGCCTATCCATTTCTCTGTTCTCACTCTCACTCTCTCAATCACTACCCTACTGTATACCTTCCCTACTATGCTTAGAAGACATATTCCTCGGTGGTTACCACACACTCCTCTTTCCCCTTTGCCCTTATATACGGGGACTATTATGCCAGTCTTCCAGTCATCGGTTGCACTCCCCTTCTCCCATGCTAGTTTGCACATTTTCCATACCCATTCGATCACTATCTCACCACCATACCTCAACATTTCCCCACACACTCCATCTGTTCCTGGTGCTTTCCCCAACTTCACTCTTTTCATGGCTTCCCACACTTCCGACCTCCTGATCCCCACCTCCTCCTCCACTACTTCTCTTCTTCTCCCTCCCATACCATATCCAGCTATGTTTGCTGGCTCTACCATTCCCATTCACCTCTGATGGTACACCCACCCTCCCACCACTCCCTCAACTTTCCTATCACCCATCTTACCATGCATATCCCCAATCAGAAATATTCTTTCGTTCTTGTCAAACTTCTCCAGGCACGCCTCCACATTCATCCAGAGCTCCTCTTTCTTTCTTTCAAGTTTATTCTCTGTCGGGGCATACATACACACAATCACCCACGTTTGTATTCCTACTTTCATTCTCACCCACACAATCCTTGAACCCACAGACCCATACTCTCTTACACATTCCTTCCATTTGCTACTTACAAACAAACACGCACCTTCTCTCGCTGTTCCTTCACTCACTCCAGCACACACACCCATTCCACACTCCCACTCTCTCACATCTGAACCTTTCCATTTGGTCTCTGTCATTCCACATACATCCAGCCAGCCAGCTATTAATCCCCCGTATATTATCTCACTCCATTGATTTGTCGGCTTGATGACACGTTTACACTTCTCTCTCTCTCTCTCTCTCTCTCTCTCTCTCTCTCTCTCTCTCTCTCTCTCTCTCTCTCTCTCTCTCTCTCTCTCTCTCTCTCTCTCTCTCTCTCTCTCTCTCTCTCTCTCTATATATATATATATATATATATATATATATATATATATATATATATATATATATATATATATGCTTGCTAGCAAGGGAGGGATACATGAATAGTTTATGTATTTTTCCCGACGTTTCGCCATGTTTTTTAGAATCATCAGGCAAAGAAATTATAAAATCATGCATACAAACCTGTACATTTTAGGAGTAAACAATTATAGTTAATACTCTTTGTGGCGTTCTACATAATTATTACATTGAAATAGAAAATTAAATTCATGTTTATAAATTGATATATCCTTAAAATCATAAATTATCATAATCAACATAATATATATAAGTGGTAAAGGAAGGGCTCGGGAGCCATTAGGTGACACGTAAAGAGCGCATCCTGTTAATTGAAAGAATAAGTATTACAAATAATTGATACAAACTACTCCTAACAAGTTACATTTGAATACAAAACTAAATTAAACACGTATCTGTGTTATAGAATACCTCAAAATCATATATAAACAAACTCATTAAAACAAATACGCAAATCTAAACAAAACAATGTAGCAAGTCGCTATATGTTTCTATGATGTCGCGATACCTAACCAATGTTGATGTTACAATAAAACAAAACTAACATACCTGAAGTAGGTGTTGCTTCCCTAGATACTGGCAGTGGACAGAGAACAAAAGTATGAAGTGTGAAGTGTAAGTATATGGTGTCGAAATAGGTTTCATTTGAATGTGTAAAGAGGACAAGAAGATGTCGAGTTATGTGGCTCTGGAGAAAGGCGTTATATATATATCAATGTTCTAGTATTTTGTAAGTTGTTAGGATTTCTAGCCTGACATACAATGGACAAATCTTTGATATTTAATGGGTGATCATTAGCATGTGAAATTGTACAGATAGCAGAATAGATTGGGTGTTGGCAAATCGGCGCTCAGCAGATCCCCATAATCTTGTGTTAATCCCTGACCGTTTTGGTAGGGTCAGTGCTCAAGGTATTCTGTGAGTTGGGCCTATAATTGGGCCTTGTAATTGGTGTTGGGTGTGACAGGGATCTGCCTCTTGTGGGCCGATCGGCTTTTTTCAGACTCCCATTATCTTATGTTCTTATGTTCTTAATGCCAAATTGATGCAGGAAGAATCAAACCGGACGATAAAATATCTGGAGGCGGCAGTCATCCAGCACAATAAAACTAAATAATGACATGTTCAGGATACCGCAAACTCTCATAAATGTCCTACTAAATAATAACACACTCTCGCACCTCACCAGCTGCCCTCCAGACCCCACCATTCCGTCCACACCGCTTAAAAAATCCTCCCGTAGCCAGACTTCCTTAAAGTTTGCCACACACCCACACACACAGTCAAGTTTTCCCCCATACAACCATATTTTCTTACATGTATATAATGCTCTCGTATTGGCTATTTCTTGATTTGTGTTATTTCTGTGTAAATTATCTCTGACATATTGATTTGACATCGCACATTATTAAGTATGCAAGCATATCTACAGTTACTGTTTGGTGAATGTATTTTGCTATGCATTAATTATGAAACGTCGACTATTTTTGTTTTCTATGTGAGTGAGGTAGACAAAAGGCAGAACTGCCTGGGACGAGTGCTTCCCCCAGAATTGAAAGAATGACAGGGCCAAAATTAAGGGACGTTCGAGCCAAAATGCTTGGACACACGAAGTTTGAAGTAATTAAAATCATAGGAAGTGGGAACGACTGATTCTGGGAGAGAGTTCCAGAGCTCAGCTGTTGAATAGAAGATAGATTGAAAATAACCTTTCACTCTTGGGTTGGATAATTGCACAGAGTAGGTGTGGGATTATGTTGCAAGATGGGTGCTACATGCTCTACGAAGAGGGGGTGGTATACGTTGAAAGAGCTCTGAGGAACACTGATTATTATAATAGCGGTAGAATAGTGAAAGCTGCAACATACGGCGAAGAGAGAGAGAGAGAGAGACTGCAGAGAATTGGTGAGTGGACGTGAGTTAACGAGACGGAAGGCTTTATTTTCTACTTTGTCTAGAAGTGCTGCGTGAGAGGACCACCCCCCATACGTGTGATCAATACTCAATACATGGACGCACTGTGCCCCTGTGCAGAGCAAGAAGCTGCACATGGGTAAAGAACCCTCTGAGGAAGTTGAGCACACACAGCTTCTGGGAAGCTGTTTTAGCAAGAGTGGTAATATGATCTTTCCAAGAGAGATCAGAAAACAAAGAGACACCAAGAATATTAAGAGAAGATGAAAGGTTAAGTTGTATGTTGTTGAAGAGTAGGTCATAGTTTTACATATAAAGTAAACAAATCCATTTCATGACGCAGAACTGTAATATTTAACATATAATAATTATATACTTGTTCTATTATTTTGTGCATGTATTTATTGTTTATGTTAACATTTGTTCTAACATTTGTCATATGTACAGTATGCATCTCTTCATGAGGAAATGCTTACAGTTTATATATTGTACCCAGTGTGACTCCATATTCAAAATGTAAAATGTATTAGCGTTTATAGTATATGAATGGGGCAAGGATTGTTCTTGCTTTTGCATTGCTTGTATGCACGCATGTGTTTGTTTGAACAGCATTATTCATTCATAAATTATGTTTGTATATTTACGTCAGAGCCAACTTTGGTGACTGTTCATATATATATATTACCTGGTCCCTCATTTCAATTTATTGAAACATGTTCATTACCTAATACTCGTTATTGTATGAACGTGACCAGATTTCTCGTCAGTGTATGTATGAATTAATTGTTTAATTTGATGTATGGTTCTGTACCGGTTTATAGATGTATGCATAATATTGTTGCTATGTTTGTATATGTAAGTTCAGCACCTATTTAACGCTTGTAATTTGTTTTCTTTTTTTAAATGTGAGTGCGGTAGACAAGAGGCAGAACTGCCTGTATCGATTGCCTCCCCCAGAGTTGAAAGTGTGACAGGGCTAAAATCAAGGGACACGCTGAGTTTGAAGCAATTTAAGTCATAGGAAGAGGGAAAGCCTGATGCTGGGAAAGAATTCAAGAGCTCAGCTGTTGAATAGAAAAAGTTTGAGAGTAACGTTTCACTCTTGGGTTGGAGAGTTGCACAGACTAGGGGTGGGATTGTGTTGCAAGACAGGTGTTACCACGTACCCTACGTAGAGGAGGTGGTATACACTGGGAAAGCTCTGAGGAACACTGATTATTATAGTAGCAATAGAATAGCGAGAGAGATGCAACATTGCGGCAGAGAGAAAAAGATTGCAGAGAGTTGGTGAGTGGACGGGAGTTAATGATACGAAAGGCCTTCCTTTCAACTTTGTCAAGGAGAGTGGTGTGAGAGGAACCTCCCCACACATGAGAACAATACTCAATACAAGGATGCACTGTGCCCCTGTACATAGCAAGAAGCTGTGCAGGGGTAAAGTACCCCCTGAGGCAGTTGAGCACACCCAGCTTCTGGGAGGCTGCCTTAGCAAGACTGGTAATATGGTCCTTCTAAATGAGAGCAAAAGAAAAAGAGACACCAAGAATATTGGGAGAAGATAAAGGATTGATCTTTGTATTGTTGAAGAATAAGGGATAGTCTGCTGGGAGTTTCGGACGGGTAGATAGATGGAGAAATTGGGTTATGGAAGCATTAAAGGTAACAAGGTTTTCTCTGCCCCAACTGGAAATAGTAGTTAGAACAGAATTTAAGTGTTCTATGGCTTCATTACGTTTGTCTTTGAGGGATTGCTGGATGGGGCGTTCTGGAAAACTAATTTAGTAGTGTAAGATTGAGTCATCTACGTATGAATGGATGGGACTTGAGGTACAGTTGAGAAGATCATTTATGAAAATTAGAAAGAGAATAGGAGATAGGACAGAGCCCTGAGGAACACCGGAGTTGATAGGGTGAGAAAGTGAGCGATGGCCGTCCACAACCGCAGCTATGGAACGGCCGGAAAGGAAATTAGAGACAAAGGCACAGATGGAGGGATAGAAACCGTAAGGTGGGTAGTTTAGAAATTAAAGATTTGTGCCAGACTTTATCGAAGGCTTTCGATATGTCTAGTGCAATAGAAAAAGTCTCACCATAGTCCCGAAAGGAGGATGACCGAGAGTTAGTAAGATAAGAAAGAAGATCACCAGTAGAGCGACCCTTAAGGAAGCCATGCTGACGATCTGAGAGCAGATTATAAGAAGATCAAATTATGCTTAACACTCAAGCCGCGGGGCCCGACTTAAGTCGAGTGAGAGAACCATGGCCTATCCCGCGGGTCTCGACTTAAGTAGCAAGGGATGTTGAGCACATTATCGGCTCTGAGAGAGAGTCCACGCGGCGGGCTCTGACCGCTTGGCATGAGCCTAGCGAGGTAACTGGCATCCGTACCACACCCCTACACATGCCTGGCCTCGCGGGAATTTACCGTTTTTTTTTTGTTTTTTTTTTTTTTTTAAGAGACAATGAACGGAGGAAGGAAAAACACAGATAAAACAAAAAGGTCCATGTGCCTAAAGGCATCCTCCATTCATAAAATGTTTGTAACAACTGGATTTAAACATTTGTTGATTGTAAGTTTGTGGAAAGCAATTCGAGGGAAGTGAATTCCAAAGAGTAGTAGCTCTGGGGATAAATGAATTCTGATAAGCAGAAGTTCTGCATTGTGGAGGAGAAAGTGTAAATTCATGGGCGCTCTCAGCTGCCCTAGTTCTACGGGGAAAGATGTGGAGAGGCGGCACAATTGAAGCAAGTTCCTCGGAACAATTGCTGTGAAAATATCTGTAGAATAATGCAAGGGATGCAACGTTTCTTCGTATGGCTAATGTAGGAAGGTCCTGTGTGATTGCAGGGTTATTGATTAATCTAATAGCTTTATTTTGAATTTTGTCCAACTGCCTCAATGCAACCACTCCACTTCCACCCCACAGAGGTGAACAGTAATCCATCTGAGAGCGCACATGACTTTTATATATTACGGCCAACTGCTCGTCAGTGAAGAATTCTCGAACTCTGTACAGGAGTCCCAGTTTTTTAGAGGCATTCTTAGCAATGCTTCTAACATAATGTGTCCAGCTCAAGTTAGTAGTTAATGTTACACCGAGAATGTCAATACTAGGGGAAGTGGGAATATTTACATCATTAAAAAATATATGGGAGTCAGTGAGATTCTGTCGGTTAGAAAATTGAATGTATTTGGTTTTCTGTGCATTAAAGGAAACTAGATTCTCTTGTCCCCATTCATTAATTCTAGAAAGGTCGTGGTTCAGAGAAATTGCAGTGTTTATTTTTGAATTTATAAGATCGGGTTGGGTGAAAGAATTGGTAAATGTGAAGGAACTGTGGAGTGTTGAGTCATCTGCGTAGGAATGTATTGGATTATGAGTGGTAGATATGAGATCATTGATATGAATGAGGAACAGAGTTGGGGCCAAAACTGATCCCTGGGGAACACCAGCATTTATTGAGTGAAATTGAGAATAAAGGCCATCTACCATTACACGTATTTTTCTGTTATGAAGATAAGAAGAAATTAGTGGAACTAATGATGCAAGGCCGTAGTGTGACATCTTCGACAATAAGGATTGATGCCAGACTCTATCAAATGCCTTTGATATATCCAGTGCTAATGTGTGTGTTTCACCATGTTGGTCTGTAGCTTGGTTGATTTGATGCGTAAGAAGGCAAAGAATGTCTGCAGTTGATCGACATCGTCTAAAACCGTATTGCCTATCACTGATTAATTTATTATTCTCCAGATGCTTAATTATGTGATTATTTAATATAATTTCAAAAACTTTGCCAAGAGTGGAAGTTATAGCTATTGGTCTGTAGTTTGATGGATCTGAAGAGGCACCTTTTTTAGGAACTGGAATTTTAGGAATTTTAGGGTTTTTGCACTCGTGTTAAGCGAACCCGTGGTCGTACAAGGATGATTCAGGTGTCATTGGAAAGCTCTATTATCGCCCTTTCACGGATACATAATTGTATTACACTCTGGCTCTTGTTCATGTATGAAAAAGAGCATGGAATGATGCTCGTTTAGGGTAAATATGCCTGCCTGGCAGGTAGTAGAAGTTATAAATATCCCCGTCCGTAAGGGGTTAAGAAATTTGGAAGCAAGGATAGTTTCAAAAACTTTAGAAATACAAGAGATGAGAGCAATTGGACGATAGTTGGAGGGCTGAGAGCTGTCACCCTTCTTTGGGACAGGTTGAATGAGAGAAAACTTCTAGCATGAAGGGAAGACGTTAGAGGATAGACAGAGACGAAAGAGTTTGCTTAGGTAGGGAGTCAGCACGGAAGCACAGTGTTTGAGTACAACAAGAGGAAAACTGTCCGGACTGTACACCTTCTTAATATTAACACTTACGCTGCGAGTATATTTGCGCTATTTATGGCATATTCAGGCACTCCTGAATGATTAGTCAAGCATCTGCATTAAATGAAATGTATTCTGCCAAAAACTAGGCGAAAATAGCTTCAAAATGAGACCAGAATGAGCTTCGTAGGTGGCGGGGTTCACCCGCAGCATTGCCATAGACATTCGGGAAAACTCGCTAATTATTAGCTCTCGCTCGCTCGGCAACACTGTTGTGAAACACTCGCGCGAGACACAGTCTCCCTCAGTGAGCGGCTGGCTGCGCTCAGGGTCGGATGTGGGTCCCTCACACTCCCGCCCACTGACACTCGATTTCTACGGCTTTTACAGGCTTTTAGAGCCTGGAAATTGCTGTAAATTACCAATGCGTTCCGGAACGTCACCCGCAGGGAATGGGTTAACGGGGTTAGCCCAGAGAGGGTAGAAAGTACATCTTTATAAGAGATTAGGATATTAGGCATATGTAGGAGAGAGGAGGCAGGAGAGGGATGAATAGCACCGGAATCATACAAGGTGAAGTTTCTAGCAAAAGTTTGAGCGAAGAGTTTAGCTTTGTCAGAGGAAGAAGTGATGGTAGTGCCATCAGAGTGGGAAAGGGGAGGGAAAGACGAGGCAGAACAATTGTTGGAGAGGTTTTTGGCTAGATGCCAGAAAACTTGGGAAGAGCTAGAGATGGATAGTTCAGTGCATGTATAATATTATTGATGAAAGAGTGTTTGGCAAGTCTAAGAGCAGATTAACCCTCCTGGCCCGGGCAGGCTCTCAAAATGACAGTGTGGGCTACCCGGGCGATCTGGCCGAAAAACGTCTAGGCCTAGGCTACCGTATTTTTGTTTAGTTTAACTGCTAGAAATGTCCCACGCATCTATATATGTAGTGTGGTTTCCAATCTGTAGACTGGCATTGAGTAGAGCTCTCTATGTCAACTGGTTCAGTTGTGATGACGATTTCAGTGGAGAGCACTTGCAGGCGATGTTAGCAATATGACGATCTTTTCACTACTGAAACAACGACATACAGACATACAATAACAAACGAGTCTTCTCTTTCTTGTTTTCGGAGGTGCGGTGACGTAACGATCGGCTTTGTTTACATGCGTCGGACTCACGGCGTTCAGACCAAGCTGAATAGGCTTTCAAGCTTACAGATTTTAAAATGACACCCAGGCACCGGCCCTTAATTCGTGGTGTCATTTTAAAATGACAACCGGGCCAGGAGGGTTAAGCTTGATTCGGGCAGAAACATATGAAGAATGAGATTCTTGAGTTTTAAGGCGTCGGTACCATTTGAATGCTTCCTCCTTATTGCGGACAGCAGTAGAACACAGGCCCGTGCAGAGACTTAGTTAAGGGCAGGTGCTCAAACTGAAAAAAGGGCACCTAGTGAATTAATTAAATATACATGCAGTTTAAATTCTTTCAAATTCATTCCATGTAACTTACAACAATACTATAATCAAGAAATCTTTCTGCATAACTGACAAAAAACATTTCACCAATGAACACTCAATGCCTCTGTTCACCTAAGCAGCGAAACAGGTAGGCTACCAAGTGTTAATGGACAGTTGTGACATCCCCTCGGCCTCTAGGGAAGCAAAGTGTGGTAACCCACAAAAATGCAGTAGCACCCCTGTATTGGGTTGATACAGCAGGCTCCAAAGGGCAATGGAACCAGGAACGAAGATGAGCGCTGCGGCTACGCGCTGTTCCAGTGCTTTTGTTCTTGTAACACTAGCCTACGGTTTCAACTTCAAATGTTCTCCATAGTGTTTATTGATTATGCAATCATTATTGTATTATATACTAATAGCTTGCATCACTATAAAGATAAATCTGTAAATACTTCAACCAGTTTTGCTTCCCTACCCTTCAAAAATACTTAAGCTAGTTAAAAAATAAAATAAAATAGGACTTAAGTGGCTATCAACCCTATTGGATTATTAAGCCAGCACGCTGTAAGCCAAGCATAACGTCAGAACTAGAGCCTCTCTGCAAAATCTTCAGTCCCTTGTCAAAAATACACTGGCAGACCTAGGCTATAGGATAGGGTACTGTATGCCTTAGCCTTGCTGCCTATCCATTTGTGGAACGGAGATAGAAGTTTCTCAACACCAACGACAAATGCAGTATGGTATATATATGTTACGGACTTTTTGAAAAAGTGGACTTTTTGCGAAATGACCGGGAGCTTTGCAAAATTACCAAAACCTAGCTTTTTTGTAAAATGACACTTAATGTCTGGCCCATTTGCAAAATGTCCAGCATATTGGCCTGTTTGTAAAATTACCTGTGCCCTTTTGCAAAATGACACCAAACGTCTAACCTAACCTAACCTAACCTAACCTAACCTAACCTAACCTAAAATGTTTAAAAATAATATTGTTTCGATTAGGCCTACCCAATGTTTACAAATATATATGTTTACAGTTATTTAGAACTTTACAACAGGGCAATATGCTGTTTTTTTGTAAATTGGCCAGACGTTTGGTGTCATTTTGCAAAAAGGCACAGGTAATTTTACAAAAAGGCCAATATGCTGGACATTTTGCAAATGGGCCAGACATTCAGTGTCATTTTCAAAAAGGCTAGGTTTTTGGTCATTTTGCAAAGCTCCCGGTCATTTCGCAAAAAGGCCACTTTTTCAAAAAGACCGTAACATATAATATGGAGAGAGAAATTATAAACCAGGGAAATACCAGACTATTCCTCCTCCTTGCCCCTTCACCTTCCGAGTCTGTTTGTAAACAACGATTTGGACGTTCGTAACACTAGCATTCGAGAATGCTATTAAAGTAAATTATTTTCTAATTTTCTTGCAAATCTCTGTATAATTATACTAAGTATTAAAATATTATATTATTAACCTTATCGGTCAGTTGAAAGTGAGAAACTAGCCAGATTGATAAGATTAATATAAACACGCTATCGCATGAAAGAAAACTGTTCTGAAATAATTTTAGGGGTAACTACGCTACCGTAACTATTTGTTTTAGTAATGGCATTTAGCCATTTAGGGAAATGAGTGGAAGCTGCCTATACTGCTGTTTGCGGATGATACAGTTCTGATGAGTGATAATGAATGGAAGCTGCATGGTTTGGTAAATGAGTTTGGAACAGTGTGCAAAGAAATGAATTTGAAGATAAATGCGGGGAAGAGCAAGGTTATGGTATTCGAAAGGGGTGAAGTCACAGAGTGTGAGGTGAAGTTGAACGGTCAGGCTATGGAGATCGTCAGCTCTTTTAAGTATCTGGGCAGTGTGTTGAATAAAGATGGGACTGTGAATGAGGAGGTGCGGGAGAGGGTGCAACAGGGGAAGAGGGTTGTACGAACGTTGAAAGCAGTAACAAGAAATAGGGTGGTCAGTATGGAAGTGAAGAAGTCCTTGCATGACAGTGTGGTAATCCCGACACTGACTTACGGAAGCGAAGAATGGACGTTCGGGAAGAGACTTAGACCAAGAGTGAGAGCGGTGGAAATAAGTTACTTGAGAAGTGCGTGCGGAGTTACATGGAGGGATAGACAGACGAATGAGGAAGTAAGAAGGAGGTGTGGTGTGGAGGTAGATGTGCTGGAAATTGTGAAAAGGAACAACTTGAGATGGTTCGGCCATATGGAACGTATGGAAAGCTAGAGATTGACTAAGAAGGTGTACGAGAGCGAGGTGGAAGGACAGAGAGGGAGAGGTGCACCGAAGGAGAGGTGGAAGGATGGAGTGAGGAAGTATATGAATGAAGGCGGTGCTGGTTGGGAGGAGGGGCATCGACTGACTGGGGACAGAGGTGCATGGGGGCGGTTCGTTCGTGGCCACCCCTTCGGGGATTGCGGCATCAGGCAATAGATAGATATATAGATTTAGCATAAATTTTTGCTTAGGTATAGTCATAGACTACAGTAGATCTGGACTGGACACGAAAATGGAACTTTGCAGTAAGGGACCCAAAATCGGAGAACGAAGCCCCAAGTTTGAACTTCGAAACCACATAAATTTGATATTTTCGCGGTTTCGAGGTTCGATCTTGGGTGTTCGTTCTCCGATTTAGGGTCCCTTACTGCAAAGTTCAATTTTCGGGTCCAGTCCAGATTTACTGTAGTCTATGGTATAGTAAATGTTGCTACTGTGAATTTAGTTAACTGCATGAAGGTAGCATTTTATACCTGGCAATTGGCTCATTTTTGTGGGCCTTAAGAAAATTGTTGATAAAGTTGAGATCATCCTAGAGTCCAGGCACAGACAAAAGGGCACTTTCAATACATGGGGCAAAAGGGGCAGGTGCTCGGGCACCCCCAGCACCCCCCCCTCTGCACTTGCCTGGTAGAACAGGCGTGAGTAAACCAAGATTTGTTTGCATTAGTCTGAGAGAAAGAGAATGGAATGTATGCTTCTATGCCCGATAGGATTACCTCGGTAATGCGTTCAGCACTCTCCGAGGGTTCCCCGCCACGTAAGCAGAAATAATTGCATGGGAAATCAAAGAAGTACTGCCGGAGAGCCTCCCAGTCGGCAGCGCCAAAGTGCCACAATTAAACCAAAACAAATAAATACAAAAAAACATTATTACTTCTTATATTAAAAACTCGTGAATAATGATTAAAACCTTTACTAGATGATGAGTTGTATAAACGATGTTAATATTATATCTTTGTAGAACTAAATACAGTTTCTTCCATGCATCATAAAAAGTCTGTTGCACCATTCACTGGTTCCCTGAATAAGTGAGCAGTCACGGATCATGAATGCCGAGATATGTTGAGTTTCTTCTCCCTCATTCAGGCCGCCGCTGGGGCTGCAAAACTCCCGTGATTGATGATCACTGTCGCTGCACTGAATTAATTTCACATTTCACTTATTTAAGGGGAGATGGGCGTATTTATTTCCTAATTTATATAAAGTTTTATCATGTTTTTTATAGTTTTTTCTTAGACCTCGATCAAGCTTAAAAAAAAGATCCCCCAAGATCTCCTTCAAGATAAATGTGCACATTTGTCGATAGAAAAATTTCTTTGCCGAAAGTCGGTTCCTCTTAAATTACAGGCTGCCTATTGCTCGCCAGGAAAAAATTGACAACTAAATGGCACGAAAGTCTTCATATTGCCAAGAAATGGAGTTAAACGTCTTAAATCGGACCCTGCTGCTGGTATATATATAGGAATTTAGGAATTTAGGGATAGGTAGGTTGGGGAGATGAGAGGTCTCTAAGGATTAGAGAGAAGTAAAGATGGAAATGAAGAGCAAAGTCGAAGAGTAAAAGGTGAAGGACTGTCCTCCTTGCTGTTATTGGTTTTGTTGATCAGTATTGCCGGCAGGAGTATCTCTGGAGCAGTGGTGGTATGGAGAGGCAACTGATGTAGCAGATAGAAGGCCGTTGATGTTCATGGAGTTGTACTTATATGTTAAAGTTCAGAAGCTGATTAATTGCTGCCCATGAATCTGCAACAGCTTCAGGAGCCTTAGCATGTCTGATGTATTGTATGAAAGGATGTTCGGTTGGCTTGATGTTTCTGAGCTGGCAGATTGAAGTGGTGCAGGAGAAGGGGTCTCGTAGTCTATACTTGGTGACTTGGTTGTTGAGTCTCTTGCAGGTTTCTCCTTCTTCTTCTTCACCACAACTTGTGGGGTCAGAACAGGAGGGGGAGGAGTGGTCATACGGATCTGTTCTGAGGGCTGGGCGTTGTATTCTTGGTGTCGGGGTGAGCTGGTGGTGATGAGATGGCTTCCTCGAGCTCCATTGATGTTGCTGGAGTCTCGTCCTCTTCTAGGTTTTGTTCAAAGATCGATATGTGAGCAACAGGGGGAATCATCTTCAGTTGTGTTTGAGCTCGGTGTTGGAGTTGGAGTTGCTTATTGTTATGGCTTTGATAGTATATGTTGTATCAGGAGGAGAGTTCTGCCTATTTATTGGGCGAGGCACAAGGAGTTGAGGGCGTGGTGTGGGTCTTGATGCCTGTGTGCTGGCTCGACAAGTCTTCTTGTTGGGCTCTAAACTAGGAACATTAATTGTGGGAAGAGTGTTTGCTGATAGGAATCTTGGCAGTATCTCCCTGAGCCTGAGGAGATGTGGGTCCCCACCAGCAAGTGATACAGTGGTGGTAACGACGATTTGGATTTTTCTGAACTTCTTTCGTCCTTCCTCTTATCCCTGGTGTGTCTAGAGTCTTTTAATGTGACTCCCGAAGGTCTGGTGACGTTGGCAGCCTCCTCTCCCTTTGTTCCCATTTTGGTGGTAAATGATACTCTCTCACCATCACTGAGAGAAGGTATTGATTTACGGGAGTTTGGACTGATTATATTGACTCTATGCACGAATATATCCCTATGCGTGTTTTTGTAGGTGATAAATCCGTAGCCCTGTTTTTTGTTGAACCACTTAACAGTCCCAGAGTGGATGGTGGAAGTGGCTGAGTCCATTATTGTGGTGTGTCCAATCAGCAGCCCAATCTGTATATATATATATATATATATATATATATATATATATATATATATATATATATATATATATATATATACTGTATATACCCAGACCAGATGGCTAGAGTAAAGTAGGAAAGAAGAGCAATTGGACAGAGGAAGAACAAGCGGAGAAATGAGAAGTACGGTAGAAGACTGATATATATATACACTATATACTGTATACTGTATATACAGTATATACTGATGCGATCCACGTTGCAAGTACCGTACAGTGATGCTGTATATTCTAATTACCTCTTACACCTGTCAATACACCACGGTACACTATCACGGTACACACTATCACAGGGGAGCTGCAATTCTACCAAGTCCTCCTTATCACTAAACACGCCATGTGTCCACAAGTGAGGCATATATTCAGCCACCATCCTGCACTGTAGTTTATCATACATCACCATCTGCTTAACCTTACTATATATGACACTATTCTGCTGACCACACAAGTTTTCGAACAATGTCAATATTTTATAATATATATACACATACACACTCTCTCTCTCTCTCTCTCTCTCTCACTCTCACTCATAAACAAATAAATTAAAGGATCAGTAATACACAAGACAGAGAGAGAGAGAAAGCGAATATATTGGTTGGTAAATAGAGCAAAGAGAAGATCAGCAAAAGAGACAGTATGAGCGGAATTGCAAATTGAAATCCCAAAGCAAAAACGTATGGCGTAATAAAAGTGAAGAGAGCATTGGGTAGCATGATGAAGGAATAGTCTATCCATCTATCTATTGCCAGGTGGATAGGATAGGTGAAGGTATTGAGGGATAAGCCTTTACAACGGCACCTCATATCTGAAGAGTGTAGAGAGGGGAGAAGGGGTGTTGTAAAGAGAGGAAGCTGTTGGAGTGGCTTTGTTATGTGTATTTAGTCTGTATACGTCGTCGAGGTGTCCCTCGACTGGGTGCGAGCATGTGAAACACGCTAGGACGTACTACCACACCCACTAAATGTCCGCCACAGCTGGGATCGACCCCAGGTCAAGCAGATTCACACGTGAGCGTGCTCTCCACTCGACCGCTGCGGCTCCCCGAAGGGGTGGACACGAATGAATCACCCCCATGCACCTCTGTCCCCAGTCAGTTGACGCCCCTCCTCCCATCCAACACCTCTTTCACGCCTGCACTATTTTACTCCATCCTTTTACCTCTCTCTCGGTCTGCCTCTCCCGCTCTGTCCTTCCCCTTCAATCTCGTATATATAGATAATTATATCATATGAAAACAAAAATATGCATGAATGGTGCGTGGATCATGCACACAACCTTAGCTTTATTATATTAGTTTAACTTTGGAAGTATAATTGTGTAGAACGGTACTTGAAAAGTAGACAGAATGGATAACATAGTGCTCGTCCTCAGATGGTGTTTTGTTATCTATAAGTGTGTATTTTTCATTGTAATAATTTAAGGCTTTCATCACACGATTAGATTCATCTTAGGAAGGACTTTTAGGAGGAAAACCATATATGTAAATCGTCTCACTCAATAAATTTGCCAATTCGTTTGTGTTATTATTTTGAGTTAGAATAATATAAAAATACGGCCATTATTTCATGTTCTGCTTTTGAAATCCGTATTACTACATCTTTTAAAATCGATACAGGAAAGGAACAAGTTTCCTATTTGGAAAATTTGCTTTATTTTTTGAAGATTTATGACGAATAAGCCATATTGATGCTACATCAAAAGTTTGATACATTATTACTTATTTACGTTATTTTCACTGAAAATAAAGCTTGATAAATGGATTGAACACCAACTGACAATTGATTTCGTGGTCATATTGCTCATGATTTCAAAACCTATGCATCGTTTATTCAATATTTTGTAATGTGTAGACAATTTGAGTTTCTAGGTCAGAATCCCCGATATATCATAATTCAATAAAATGTTTTGGTTACATCGCCTCTACGCATCACTTTTATAGGCAAAGTGAACAAAACCTAGTTCTTTTCTCACTCATTGTAGCGTAAAGTATTCTCTAATCTGTAGCACTTTCTAAATGATTTTATCTTCCCTCCATTAAGGTGTTGTTATTATATTATCGTAGGGTTGTGCATAATGTTTTAACTGTCTTGATAGCGTAATGCATAAATGCGCTGAACTTCGGTGTGGGTATCCTAGGTTCAAGTTCTTGGAGTGCCACATGTATTTGTTGATTTCATTAATTTAGTTTAGAAGTAAAGTGGGTTGGTGAAAAAATACGAATTCTTCACACCGCTTCTCATCTTCCACACAGTGACAGTTCCTCTAATACCGCCTCTCCTTGCCTCGACGCGACTTGTTTCATTATGCAGCTGCAGTGTGGGGGGAGGAGGTGTTGGTGGATAGAAGGTTCCCCGGGGAATTTGGTGCTGGATAAATTTAGAGAATGAGGAAGGATGAAGAGCAGAAGTATTTGGTTTATATGTTCAAATGCACCATGTATGTATGTGAATGTATGTGTATACTCAGGTACAGTACTGTACATACCCCACAGCTGGGGGTGGCCGACTCGAGACAGAGCATTCTAAAATCATGATCGTAATACTAGCTACACATACTCAAAATTACTTTTCATCCAAACACATGCATACACTCAAGTCTATATGATGATTAACTAACACTATAATGTTTCAACCTGTTATCACATTAGAATGAATACATATACGTTCTTACATTATAGCAGTGCGTGTTCTTACGAATGATTTTTCTGCAGCCTTTCCTACCGGAAGCCATACATACTGTACATGTGCATCAGTTGCTTCGTATTTAATGGAAAATATCTACAGTATGTACGCTAGGATGCCTTATAGCCTACTCTCTAGGCCATTAATATGAATTAATCGAAACACGTTATTCTTAATGCAATTAAAACAATCTGGATTGTTTTTTTTGAGAAACATTTCTTTTGAATAGTATATATAATTGTGTAGTTGATGTGCAGAAAGTTATATTCATACGTAGGTTTTCAGAAATATACTTCTATAATTAGAAACTGGTGAAATCCACAAATATTTATGAATGGACTTGAAACTATGACATTCGAATGTACTGTACGTACGCTGGAACATGGGTCTAAAATGCATGATGGGTTGGAATAGTATCCTCATGCGATATATATCCAGAATTAGTGATGAATAATAGTTTCTAAGGTTTATGGGGATATGGTTGGTAAGACGCCTGGTTCTCATTCCATGGGTTTTGGGTTCAATTCCAGTTTAGTGGGAAGAATTCTTACAGTCAAGATAATAATGACAGTAAATATAATAAATATACATGATATATCTAAATATAATAATATAATACAATATATTAATATAATAAAATAATAAATTTAGCTTGAACTAGTATACCATAGTATCCCTATCATTTAAATGGATTACATAATATAACGTACGCAAGAACGCTCCAGTATGTTCAAAAAAAAAAAAAAATTGACTAAATATAAAAGCCAACGATATAGATGCCATGTTCTCCAACTAATTGGTGATTGGATTACTTTGCAAGTCATATTACTAAATGGTAATTCATCTATAAGTTAATTATCACAAGTAGTATACCGCAAGGATCAGTCCTGGAACCTGTTTATGTTCATAATATACGTTAACGACACCGACAATAGACTCTTACGCTAATGTTACAAAAATGGCAAATAAATGATCGGACACACATCACATTAAACAATATATTACACTGTGCTCAGATATGGCAAAGTAATGTTAATGAAGAGGAATGCACGGGTCTTTATATGGGTACCACAAATCAAAAGGCCATCTACTTAATGAATTACATTCAGGTCAAGAGAACCAACAAAGAAACTGTCCAAGGAGTAACACTATCAAATGATTTAATAGCAAATCAAATAATAGGATTCATTGGCAGATCATACGAGGATAGGGCCCAATAAGACGACTCATAATAACGTTCCGGTGTTCATAGTGCAGAGAACAAAGGAGTACAAAGGAAATCAAGCAACAACAGATATAGTGACCCTTCTAGGTTGCTTGTCCTCCAAAACACTGAGGATCAAGTGTCCAAACAGTGGTTTAGAGTGGGTAAGGGAACATTGATAGGGAATTACTGCCCTGGAACTAATATCCGTGGCAGGATTAGGAAGTTAGTAGAGGACAGATGGGTTAGTAACTGAGGGGGGGGATAAAATAAAGTTATTCATTTACAAACGCAGTCAGTCGCGGGTTTGATGCGAGATATTTGTCTATGCGGAGTTTAAATGAATCAACGGTGATGCAGTCTATAACGTTTCGGGGAAGCCCATTCCACAAGTTGACAACTCAATTGAAGAAGAAATTCTTAGATTCGTGCGAGTTAAAAGATTTACCAATAATTTTGCAACCGTTTTCCCCGCGTGTAATTAGATTGGTCGATAGTGAAGTACTTACTACAGTTCATATTGTCGATGCCTTTGATGATTTTGAACACTTGAATTAAGTCACCTCTTAATCTGCGCTGGGTTAAAGTAAATAGATTTAATTCTCTAAGACGCTCTTTGTATGGTTTGTTCTTTAGGCTAGGTATTATTTTGGTAACTCTACGTTGAACTCGTTCTAGCTTGTTTATATCTTTTTGGTAATAAGGGCACCAGGATTGAACGCAGTATTCCAGAAGAGGGCGGACTAAGGAATTGTAAAGGGTTAGGATAACTTCTTTGGATTTATGCTCAAATGACCTGCCTATAAAGCCAATTATTTTGTTTGCCTTCTTAACAACTTCTGAACATTGTTGACTCGGTTTTAGGTTACTCGATATTGTTACTCCCAGATCGGTTTCTCTGTTTACATTCTTAAGCTGAGTGCCATTCATCGAATAGTTTGCTTTCTCATTTAGGTATCCGATATGTAGTACTTTACATTTATCCGCAATGAAACTCATTTGCCAAATTTGGGCCCAACATGACAATTTATCTAGATTGTGTTGCATATCGTCAACTTGTTCTTTTGAGAGTACGCTATTTGCAATTTTTGTATCGTCAGCAAATTTTGAGATTGTACAGGTGAGACCCTCATCTATGTCGTTGATGTAAATTAGAAAGAGAATTGGTCCTAGTACCGATCCCTGGGGTGCCCCGCTACTTACATTGGTCCATTTAGATGCCTTACCGTTTATGACTACTCTTTGCTTTCTGTTGCTGAGCCAATTTTCTATCCATTTCAACACACCGTCTTGTATTCCATGCGCTTTTAGTTTTAGCAGTAAACGTTTGTGGGGAACTTTGTCAAAGGCCTTTTGAATATCAAGGTATATAATATCTACAGCTTTACTCTCATCGTAGAGGTTGAGGATATCGTGGAAGAAGTCTAAGAGGTTTGTTAAACATGAATGTTTTTTACGAAAGCCGTGTTGAGTATCTTTAAGTATGTTATTTTCCTCTAAGTGATTTACGAGTCTGTCTGTATGACCGTTTCTAGCATTTTACATATAACTGAGGTTAAGCTAATTGGACGATAGTTACTGGGTAGGGATTTGCTGCCTAGTAACAACTAGCACATCATGTAGACTAGTTGGAAACCGGTAAAACATTACACGTTACTATACTGACAATGATGGGGTGTATATAGGAATACAGAGGAACCCCAATTCTCATTGTATACAGTTTGTTAGTTTGTTCATTTCTGAAATACCTTATTTAGTTTTGGTCTCCATATATTGATAAAACTGGATAAAGTATATCATAGAGTAACCAAAATAATTTCCAGACTTAGAATAATATTAATAATAATAATAACATATTAAAAATAATAACAATACGAATAATTATTATTATAATGATAATAATAATAATATGCAAAGAAACCTGCATTATGATTGAATGTTAATAAGTCAATAATGAACTAGCTATGCATTATTATGTATACATTCTCTTGTACGAGTTTACTTTGATAGAACTAAAGGCGGCTAGAAAGAAATACACATTTTATCGGTACTAAATTTTAATAAACGCTAATAATATGTTAATTGTGTTCCCTAACTTTCCTTCCTAAATGTGTACTGAGAATGCAATGTAGGTTCTGCAGAAAATAGTTATACACGAACGAGGTGATTGTCTATAGATGTCTGGGGGAGGTAGCGATAACAATGAGTTACATAAAGTTACATATATACACAAAATACACAGACCCCGAGGTCCTTACTAGGCAGTCCGGCCTTACAAACTACAGTACTCTTATGTTTCTTTCATTGTCCATTGTTTGTTCTTTTTTATTTTTTCCTATCAGCCCAGCCTCCTCTAGATAGAGGTCAAGCCTTCCCTTGAAAGCGTTTATTGTGTCGCTCTTCACCACTCTCGCTGTCACCACACTGTAGGTGAAGAAACTCTATGCGACATATGTTTGCCTTTTTGGTTATTAATTTAATTTCATTTCCGCGAGTTTGAGTATTATTGTTGAATGTAAATAGCGCATTTCTATTGACTTTGTCGAAGCCTTTCAGTATCTTGAAGCACTCAATAAGTTGACCCCTCAGACTCCTCTGTTTTAATGAAAAAGATTCCAATCTTTTAAGTCTTTCATCATATGGTTTATTTCTCAATTATGGAATCATCTTTGTCGCTCTACGATGCACTGACTCCAGTCTTACAATGTCTTTGTTTAGATAAGGTGACTATAATTGCACACCATATTTATTCAAGGTGGGGTCTCACCATACTTTTGAACAGTGGCACTATTACGTTCTCATGTTTTTAAGCAAACATTTTAGTTTAATGAAGCCCAATGATCTGTTTGCCTTTTTTGAAGCTGCTACATATGGAAGCAGGTCAAAACGGCCACACTCCGAAATGGCCACAACCGAAATGGCCACAACCAAAACGGCCACAAACCGAAATGGCCACACTCCGAAATGGCCACAATCCTAAATGGTCACAAACCGAAGTGGCCACACTCCGAAATGACCACAAACCGAAATGGCCACACTGGAGAGGCTGTCACCCGCGCGTAGTGACTGGTTGAGGCCAGCCACCACCGCTGGCACTGGTTCTATCCTAAGATATACAGTATATCTTGGTTCAATTCACAACTCAGATTGACAGTTTTTTTGTCATCTATTGAACAATATTAATACAGTTTTTTGCAAAGGAAAATTCGTAAAAATATCGTTAAAATATATATACCGGTATATAGATGTAGTATGAAATATATATACCGGTATATAGATGTAGTATGAAATATATATACCGGTATATAGATGTAGTATGAAATATATATACCGGTATATAGATGTAGTATGAAATAAGCGTAACAATAAGATTGACGGATGATACCCGTCACGCGTAAATTCCATTAATACATTAATTAATGAACTTAGTGTTCACCGTCCTGGTGATGTAATGGTTAAGGTGGCAAAAATCTGTGTGTGATAACCCGGGTTCGAATCCCGGCGGATCATATATACTTTAATTAATTTCATTGGGGGTGTTTGGTGTTATGGTGAAATTAATACAAATATAGCCTATCTAATAGAGAGAGAGAGAGAGAGAGAGAGAGAGAGAGAGAGAGAGAGAGAGAGAGAGAGAGAGAGAGAGAGAGAGAGAGAGAGAGAGAGAGAGAGAGAGAGAGAGAGAGAGAGAGAGAGAGAGAGAGAGAGAGAGAGAGAGAGAGAGAGAGAGAGAGCGAGAGAGAAGTGAGAGCGAGTTTAGAAGAGGGAGTCGTTTGTTAAAGAGATGGAGAGCTATTAACTATATTTGGTTCGAGGGAGTTCTTTTTGGATTTCCCTATATCGATCCATTTGTTGGGAGATTTTAAGACGCTCCACCCCGTTAGGTTGTCGATTAAATTACACTTATTAATTTAAGTGAGCTATAGCAAACCTGTTACAAGATATCTGCCTTCGGGACGGACATTTTCTTTCCCGATAAATGTACAAATCTAACTTAAAGGGGGGTCTGGGTAGGCATTTTATAGTTTGAAGGAAGTCTGGGAAGGCGATTTTTGTTAGCTAGTGAGACATAATCAAATGTATTGCTCAAAAATGGCAAAAGCAAGGAAAATCTTCAATAATATTTTAATATCTCATAATAACCCTCATAACTATAAATATAGAATATTCTTGTCAGATACATATATCAATTTGATTTTACTCTAATATCAAATAGGGCCTACTACAAATACTTGGTACTAGTTGCATTATAATAACCATCCCTTACTCACATATACATATAACTTACAGTAGATATGCTGTAACATAATGGAACCTTGCAAATGTCGCTCCGATTATTTAAAATATAATATGTCAGTCTCATCAAATGACCGTCCCATTGGTCTGATATCAATAATAGGAAAATTACTTAATAAATACTGAGAAAATTACTGACCACCTAGAAAATGTCATCTGGATCAATTTATTCTATCAGACAGGATTACGGGGTCTGCAGAGCGCTGATTGGCCCAACCCGGCTGATCCCCCTTCACACCCAACCCTTCTCATCCATATGCTTATCCAATTTTATCTTAAAGCTCCCTACCGATTTTAATCCCACTATAGCACTTGGTAGTCCATTCCACCCATCTACAACTCTGTTACCAAACCAATATTTGCCTATATATTTTCTGAAACTAAATTTATCTAATTTGAAACCATTGGTACGAGTTATTTCGCTATCACTGAGCTTTAGTACATTTGGCATGTCCCCTTTGTTAATCCCACTAACCCACTTGAACACCTCTATCATGTCCCCTCTAACTCTGCGTCTCTCTAACGAATGTAAGCCTAATTTCTTCAACCTTTCTTTATACGGAAGATTTCTAATATTATGGATCAGTTTTATCATTCTACGTTGTACTCTCTCCAATGAAACATGTCCATTCTGTAATTAGGACACCAACATTGAACAGCATAATCCATATGGGGTCTCACTAATGACAAGTACAGTTTTAAGATAACATCAGCAGTTCTGTTACTCACACTCCTAGAGATGAACCCGAGAATCCTGTTTGCCTTGTTTCGAACGCTTATACACTGTTGTCTAGGCTTCAAATCATTGCTAACAAACACACCTAGATCTTTCTCACAATTCGAGTTTTCTAATTCCATATTAGCTAGTTTATATTTAACATTTGTATGCATCTTCCCTATCTTTAATACCTTGCATTTGTCAATGTTAAACTTCATCTGCCAATATACTGACCATTCGTGTAAGGTATCTAGATCCCTTTGGAGGCACTCTATATCTCTATCTGAATCAATTGTTCTCCCCATTTTGGTATCGTCTGCAAATTTACTTATCCTACTAGTTATACCTAAATCAAGGTCATTTATGTATATAACAAACAACAGAGGACCTAATACAGATCCCTGGGGGACACCACTTTTGACTGCTCCCCATTCTGACTTCGTACCATTTATGCTGACTCTCTGCTTCCTACCAATTAGCCATGACCTAATCCATCCCAACAACGCGCCACCTATTCCATGCGCCTCAACCTTTCTCATCAATCTCTCATGGGGGACTCTGTCGAAAGCTTTACTGAAATCTAAATATATTATATCATATGACTTGTCATTATCTACTGCTTCATATACTTATTATGCACAAGTTATATAGTTTTGAGTAAGTTATTCATACAATGTAGGGCTACAACCATATCGTCTAAGAATACATTGATAATATAATAAAGACCTCTATTGGGTCTTGGATTATTGACATTATAATTATTACCGCAACATACAGGTGACACAGGTGAGACTGGTACAAGGATTGTTGAGGATATACCACAAATGGTAAAATATTGTACTCACACATAATAACAGTGTAGGAATAATGAAAAACGTCATGCTGGTCTTTAAACTATAAAGAAACCTTTGCTGAATTAAATTTAATCACACCTTCACATAATATATAGGTTAGAACATAAGGAAATGAGAGTCTGCAGAAAACCGATTTGCTCACACAAGGCAGATCCCTCTCACACCTAACCCTAATTATAAGCCCAGCTCACTAACACCATTAGGACTGACCTCACCAAAACGGTCAGAGGTCAGAACACCGATTGGCCCACACCTGACAGATCCCCCTCACACCCAACCCATCTCGTCCATATGCCTATTTAATTTTATCTTAAAGCTCCCTATCGTTCTTGATCCCACTATAACACTTGGTATCCTATTCCACCTATCTACAACTCTGTTACCAAACCAATATTTGCCTATATCTTTTCTGAATCGAAATGTATCTAATTTGAAACCATTTGTTCGAGTTTTTTCGCTATCACTGAGCTTCAGTACATTTTTCATGTCCCCTTTATTAATCCCACTAACCCACATATTCAGGTTACCTGAATATGTTGGCACCCATATGCAGTGTGTTACATACGAACTAAAGATAATTTATATATATATATATATATATATATATATTTGGCGTGGTCTCTGGAGTAGCAGGTTTCATCAAATTGCCCTAAAATGTACATTCCAAAGTCTTAGATGAGCCAACCAAAAGCACACTATTATCATGACACTACAGCCAAACATGATCACCACATAATTGAGTTGTCCCTACAGACAGAAATGGTCACCATACAATGAGGTGTACTGTATCTACAATGATGATTTGGACCTAGACAACATTGACAGGTTAACATGAAGGCTGTCACCTATACATTTATGTTGTGTCTTGAGTCCTTTGATTCATGACAAGGCAAACAATTTCCTGTTCTACTCCTATCACTATTGTACAGTGAAGGTCTTACATAAGTGTTCCAGGTTTCACGCCACCTCACTGTAAACTGTCCACGAATAATCCTGTGACCAAATGTGTTTGCCATGTGGGGCAGGTTTGGTTTGGCTGATAAAATTGAAGTCGATCAGCCCTCTCGCCTCATTTTCACGTGTAATTTCTGTATATATTATATATATATATATATATATATATATATATAAGAAAATGAGAGTCTGCAGAGAGCCGATTGGCCCACACAAGGCAGATCCGTTTCGAACCCAACCCATCTGAAGGGGGTTGGGATGGTGGAATGAACATAACATAAGAACATAAGACAATGGGGGTCTGCAGAAAGCCGATTGGCCCAAACAAGGCAGATCCCTCTCACACCTAACCCTAATTATAAGGCCTTATAAGCTGGGCTTATACAATCCATCTCACTAACACCATTAGGACTGACCTCACCGAAACGGCTAGAGATCAGAAAACGGGGGTCTACAGAGCTCCGATTGGCCCACATCTGACAGATCCCCCTCACACCCAACCCATCTCGTCCATATGCCTATCTAATGTTATCTTAAAGCTCCCTATCGTTCTTGATCACATTATAACACTCGGTAGCCTATTCCACCTATCTACAACTCTGTTACCAAACCAATTTTTGCCTATATCCTTTCTGAAACGAAATTTATCTAATATGAAACCATTTGTTTGAGTTCTTTCGCTATCATTGAGCTTTAGTACATCTTTCATGTCCACTTTATTAATCCCACTAACCCACTTGAACACTTCTATCATGTCCCCTCTAACTCTGCGTCTCTGTAACGAATGTAAGCCTAATTTCTTCATCCTTTCTTCATACGGAAAATTTATAATATTATGGATATTTTTTGTCATTCTACGTTGTACTCTCTCCAATGAATCTACTGTATATCCATTCTGTAATAAGGACACCAAAATTTAACATCATAATCCATATGGGGTCTCACTAATGACAAGTAAAGTTTTAAGATAACATCAGCAGATCTGTTATTCACACCCCTAGAGATGAATGAACCCGAGTATCTTGTTTGCCTTGTTACGAACGCTTATACAGTGTTTTCTAGGCTTCAAATAATTGCTAACAAACACACCTAATAGAGCTTTCTCACAATCTGATTTTCTAATTCCATATTAGCTAGTTTATATTTAACATGTGTATGCATCTTCCCTATCTTTAATACCTTGCATTTGTCAATGTTAAACTTCATCTGCCAATTTACTGACCATTCATGTAAGGTATCTAGATCCTTTTGGAGGCACTCTATATCGCTATTTTATTTTATTTTATTTTTTTGTCTATATTCCAACTACTCCCTCTCGGGCATAGGCTGAGAGCCTGTACATTCCACCGCTCAACACGGTGAAGCCCGTGAGGTCTTGTTCCAGCCTGGGGAGTGAGACATGTGAAGCATCCATCATGGCTCAAAGCAGCTCCATCTCTGAAGCGGCTGGTTGCTTCGCTCAAGTGCTTCACCGTCTCACCCTCCAGACTCAGACCCTCACTCTCAGAACGCCACCTATTGAGCAGTGAACTCACTAGGCATTGTCCCCCTGTAACATATTTTGAATATGGGAATATTCATACAGTGTTATTTAATCAGGGAACAATGAGGGTATTTTTTTGGCATTTCGGTGGGCTTTGTGGTAATGCACTGATACTAGGTACAGCACAAATTCTATCCCAATAATATCTTCCCATTGACATATCGGGATTTGAACCCGGGTCCATTGGATTACCAATCCAGTGGCATGACCACTCCACCACACCTCATCTGAATCAATTGATCTCCCCATTTTAGTATCGTCTGCGAATTTACTTATCCTACTAGTTATACCTAAATCTAGGTAATTTATGTATATAAGAAACAACAGCGGACCTAATACCGATCCCTGGGGGACACTACTTTTGACTGCTCCCCACTCTGACTTGGTACCATTTATGCTGACGCTCTGTAATATACCAATTAGCCATGACCTAATCCATCCCAACAACGATCCTCCTATTCCATGTGCCTCAACCTTTCTCATCAATCTCTCATGAGGGACTCTGTCGAAAGCTTTAGTGAAATCTAAATAAATAATATCATATGACTTGTCACTATCTACTGCTTCATATACCTCTGAAAAAAAGCTAAGCAAATTAGTAAGGCAAGAACGTCCCTGAGTGGATCCATGCTGAGAAGAATTTATTAAGTTAAATTTGTCTAAGTGGCTTCTAATTTTCCTAGCAATAATAGACTCTAGCAACTTTCCTATGATTGATGTGAGACTAATGGGACGGTAATTGGATGCTATCGATTTATCACCTTTTTTGAAGATCGGAACTACATTTGCAAGCTTCCAAGCTTCTGGAACTAAACCTGTTTCTAAAGACTTGTTAAATAAAAATGCTAATGGGCTACTTAACTCATCTCTGCATTCTTTTAATACTCTAGCATTACCTCGTCAGGACCAGGCGATTTTTGAGGTTTCAGTCTGTCAATTTCCTTAAGCACATCAATTCTACTAATACTAACTGTACTTAACATATTTTCTATACTATCACTATATACCATATTGACTTCTGGAATCTGTGCCAAATTTTCATTAGTGAAAACGGAAAGAAACTGACTATTTAATGTACTGCACATTTCTAAATCATTTTCTGTTATTTCTCCTATTGAAGTTTTTAGGGGACCTATTACATTTCGAACTTTATATTTATATAGTTGGTAAAAAGCTTTAGGGTTATTTTTTGAGTCACTGGCTATCCTTATTTCATAATTTCTTTTTGCTTTCCTGATTTCCTTTTTGACCTGTCTTGATAGAGTCTGATAGTATATATGTAGATGATTTTCGCCTTTCTATATTTTTCTATATCTTCCTTTTTTTTCCTATAAGATCTATTAGCTTATTAGTCATCCATTTTGGTTGTTTCTGCGTCTCTAAATCTTCTTTTAGGGATATACTTATTTTGAGCATTGTGGAGTGAAGCAATAAACTGGTTATATGTAGGTGGCAAGTTTAACTCTGGTTAATGTTAAACTTCAGACGGAAGTGGATTTGATTAAAGACGAAAATCTAGCTTTCAAGCTTAGCCAAGAGGAAATTAAGTCGAGTAAGGGGAAAAGGGGGAAGTTGATGAACAATTGTATTCATGGCAGGTTGTTAAAAATACGGGTGGGAAAGTCACACTCAAGAAGCAGGATAGTAGAATAGGTATGAGTGTGACAAATACATTCTCTCCTATGCGAGACGAATGTGAGGGAAAAGATAGTCAGGATAAGGGAGGGTTAGCCGAAATGCCTGCCGCCGACTCAGCTCTAACCGCTGACGCTGTGCTACCTACCACCACCACCCCCACCACCAAGGGAGCTTCTGCCACCACCGGGGGTTCTCCAACTACAGCTGCTGGATCCTCCCGAGGGAAAGGTAAGTCTGTGTCCCGAGAAGGTAAGTCTGTGTCGATTGTGGGTGACTCCATGGTAAGACATTTAGTTAGGGCTACCCGCACTAAACTTAGGAAGGTTGTGTGTCTGCCTGGCCATGGAGTTGGGAGGGTTTTAGAGAAGATGGACCACATCTTGGAAGATAGTGGAGATAACCCCATTATCTGTCTCAGTGCCGGGAGTAACGATGTTGGTAAGGGTAGAAGTGAGGAACTGCTGCAGCAGTATCGGGATGTGTTAGATAAGGTTAGGATGAAGGAAGGGATCCCTGCAGTACATTGTATCCTACCCAGAAGAGGAGTTCCCAAGGAATGGACATCCAGGGCGATTGGTGTCAATTGCCGTTTGGAGAAATATTGCAAAGAAAAAGCAATACCATTCATTGATAACTGGGATAGTTTCTATGGGAGAGATGGGATGTACGCAAGGGATGGGGTTCATCTTTCACGGTTAGGGGTTTCTACATTAGCTAGTTCTTTAGATAGGGTGGTTGTGGGGTTTTGAACAGAAATATTGAGAGTGTAAATGAGAGGTTAAATGGAACAATTTTAGCGTCAGGCGAAAGCGATAAGGATATTCAGTCTCATGCTAAAAATGATGACTATATTGCAAATGATAGTAGTGATGGTGCAACGGAAGATGGAAATGTCGTTAGAATAAAGGTAAATTAGGTATAAAGAAAAGAAGTAAATTAAGAGTATATTACACAAACTGTAGGAGTCTATGTAACAAAATAAACGAACTTAGAGCCCTTGTTAGCAAAGGAAATATAGACATAATAGCGCTGACTGAAACGTGGATTAATACAGAAACCAGGCATTTTTTAGCAGAATTTGATATACCAGGATATAGTTTGTGTAAATATGACCGAACAAGTAAGAGGGGTGGTGGTATAGCAGTGTTTGTCAGGAGTACATTAAAAAGCTGTATTCAATCAGGTATTAGACTAAATAACGATAATGAAAGTGTTTGGGTAGAGGTTAACGAAGGTAGTAAGACCATAGCTATTGGAGTTATGTATAGACCGCCAAATATGAGTAGAAATGACGGAACGTCATTATGGGAGGAAATTAAAATGGCATCAAGGTTTAGCAATGTGTGCATTATGCAGGATTTTAATTTTCCGAATATAGATTGGCAGCATCAAATAGGAGACTCTGATTCTGATGAGTTTATAGAGGTAGTACAAGATAGTTTTTTTATTTCAATTCATAGATACGCCGACTAGAGGTAATAATATTCTCTATTTAGTTTTCAGTAACAATGAACATATGGTAAATAATGTAGAGATAGGGGACCACCTAGGAAATAGTGACCACAATTCTGTGTATTTTAATATACAATGGAAAGGTAATACCAGAGAGAATACAACATTAATACCTGACTTCAGAAAAGCCAATTATGGTAGGTTAAGAAGAGCCCTATTAGCTGACCCTATGATCAAAAAATTAAGTCGATCCAGGTGTCCAAATGAGTGTACCCCTTCTCAGGCACCTGTCATCTTAAGTCAGGAAGAGACGTCAACCTTGGTAGATACATACGATCATTTTATCGAGTCAGTATTCAATGCACAAAATAAATTCATCCCCAAAAGACAATTTAGATCAACACAGAACCAACGCAAATGGATGAATAATAGACTATTAGATCATCTAGGACAAAAGAGAGGAATATATAGAAAAAATATGAAAGGCGAAATTCACCTACTTGCATACTATCAGAATCTATCAAGACAGGTAAACAAGGATATTAGGAAAGAAAAAAGAAATTATGAAATTAAGGTTGCCAATGACTCAAAAAATAATCCTAAAGCTTTTTACCAACTATATAAATCCAAGGTTAGAGATGTAATTGGTCCCCTTAAAAACTTCGATAGGAGAAATGACAGAAAATGATTTAGAAATGTGCAGTCCATTAAATAGTCAATTTCTTTCCGTTTTCACTAATGAAAATTTGGCACAGTTTCCAGAAGTCCGTAAGGTATATAGCGATAGTATAGAAAATAGGTTAAGTACGGTTACTATAAGTAGAAATGATGTGCTTAAGGAAATTGACAGATTGCAACCTCATAAATCGCCTGGTCCTGATGAGGTATATGCTAGAGTATTAAAAGAATGTAGGGATGAGTTAAGTTACCCATTAACATTTTTATTTAAGAGCTGAAATGTATTATAAGGGAGAACTAAAATAAAATAAAATACATAGGCCTACTGTAAAACAATAAGTTTTCAGCAAGTACCCAACCTGCGGGGGTGTGGGGGCGGCAGCCCCCACCAATAATACTAGGTTAGGTTAGGTAAGGTTGTTAGGTTAGGCTAATGTTAACCCCATTCTTACTAGGTTAGGTTAGGTAAGGTTGTTAGGTTAGGCTAATGTTAACCCCATTTTTACTAGGTTAGGTTAGGTAAGGTTGTTAGGTTAGGCTAATGTTAACCTTATGAAAACCCAAACAAAGAATTTATTAGGGTTACTGTGTAATTTTAACATGAACATTAGTAAAATCCGAGCCAAGTTTCGTCAAAACTTGGCTCGTGTTTTCGAAATGTCAGGTTATATGGGTATGGACATTTACAAAACCCGAGCCAACATGTTAATAAGGTTACTGTTTTATTTTCATTTTTAAATTAGTTAAATCCGAGCCAAGTTTTGTCAAAACTTGGCTCGGGTTTTCAAAAAGTCGGGTTTTATGGGTCTGGAAATTGACAAAACCCGAGCCAAATATTGGTTACAAATGTGTATTATCGTGTTCTATACGCTTTTTACCCCTCAATTTCCCTGATCTTCATAGCCCTCCCCACTATCGGGGGGCGTGTCTTTAGATTGATGGATAATGGGTAAATGCTTAATTCCCATTCAATTTCATCACTAGATTCGACTAAAACACCAAAAACAAAATCAAAATACCAAAAAAAAATACCTGAAAAACACGTTGCGTCTCCTGTATATTAACCGAAGAATGAAATATATATTAATCGAAAAACAGGACGAAATAAAGTATATTGAGTATGTTGTTTTTATTGTCCTTGATATGTATATACAGCTAAGGCCATATGGTGAGCGACTGAGCGTGCATTATTGCATGGAATAATTATTTTAGTTGGTGACGTGAGCTCAAACAATGGTTTTAATCATATAATATGTTCTTTTTACAGTATAATATATATACTGTATATACAGTATATACTGGTAGTTCGTTCATGTCAGAGAACATTACTTATGTATTATACATAGATGTTGTAACAGGATAGATTAGAGGTTACATAATGTAGGTCTTGCCATTACGTCAAATTTGTGATTACTATACAGTACATACAGTACTGTGGAGTGCACTAATGAAAGAGAAGTGCGATTCCGTAGATTTTTTCCACAATTAGTTGTGGATAGCAACAACAGATGGCGTTATTTTGTGGTGGCATCTGGCAACCTTTAGAAGCACGACTTTATTAGTACATTAGATAGCAGGTTTCCCATCTCCTAGTATATAAGCTCTGGTCGCCAGTCAGTTGGCAGAAATAATTTATTAGAACAATGGTTTAGACACCCACACACCCACACACACTTCATTATATGCGTTTAGAAAGAGTGTGTATAAGCCACAAATATATTAAGTACCGGATAGAGTGCCAATTTGACGTTATATATCGTAGGTATGCCAAGTTATACATTTAATGCTATTTACTGTAGAGACGGTTTTAGTTATGTATCGACTATGGGTAAATATTTACTTTTACACCGGGGACGAATTTTACAAGTATTTTTTAGTTTTTGTCCTTGTTTTGGGGTTTTTTAGTTGTGTTTTTTTTAACCCCATCGGAAAATGCAAAACAAGTCTTATCCATCAATCTTAAGACACGGCCCCCGATAGTGGGGAGGGCTATGAAGATCAGGGAAATTGCGGGGTAAGAGGCGTAAATAAATGGGTAATATTGGAAGAATCCATGAAATCCGAGCCAAGTTTTGTCGTTAACCTAACCAAATAACCTAACCTAACCTAACCTAGTATAATGGGTGGGGGCTGCTGCCCCCACACCCCCGCTAAATCCATGAAATCCGAGCCCGGTTTTGTAATTAACCTAACCAAATAACCTAACCTAACCTAACCTAGTATTATGGGCGGGGGCTGCTGCCCCCACACCCCCGCTAAATCCATGAAATCCGAGCCAAGTTTTGTCATTAACCTAACCAATGAATGAAGGTGGTGGAGCGAGAGGGGTGGCCGTCCCGCACCAACGCAACAGAAAATGGAGATCGGGTGAGCCGTGCAAGATTTAGGATTTTGTTTTAGAAATTTAGGGATTTTTTATAATGAATTACCGACGGGGTGAACATATATGGCAATGAAGTACATGACCTAACTAACATATTTGTCTAAATAATATATCGATGGTTTCGACCCGGTGTAGAAATAAATAAATTCCCGACTATGTTATGTTCAGGCATGTAACAAAATTAATTAAGATGAAGACCAGGGTTATGTTCAATACCCACATCCCTTGCATAATGCTTACTGCAGTTAGGTTTCAACCCGTTTCGTGCGATTAACTTCCGTTTTATAGTATTCCAGTTACCATTAGACGATATTATTCAGTTTAGGAAGGATATCTACCAAATAAAAGGTTATAAATGATCAAAATTAAACCTTATAACTACCACAGATCCTTTCAAAGCTGCATAAAATCGTCTAAATATAATTACTATAAAATAGAACAGACGTTTCCTGTACTGAAAGGGTTATAGTCCCTACCTATGGATAATTTGTCATAAAGACGAATAAAATCGAATGACGAAACACAATAGTGGTTTTATGTAAACTACCATATGTTGCACGTTTTCTGACCTAGTTTAGTATATGTCAGTGCCATTACATATTTTTGATAATTAATTAGAGAGAGAGAGAGAGAGAGAGAGAGAGAGAGAGAGAGAGAGAGAGAGAGAGAGAGAGAGAAAGAGTATAATGTAAGAACACAAACCAAGATTAATGTTAAGAGACGGGGCTTCTCAAATGAGACTCCAGACTTGAATGTCCTGATTAGCCGGTTACACGATACTTAAGTAAGGTTTCATATCCTCTGAAGTTCTATTTTTAACCAACTACCACTAACATTACCGCTTTCCAATTGTAAGGTTAATTTCCATACATGGCTACCCCATGAAATATGTATACGATCTGTGTAAACGGGGTTAATGTATTCCTTGAAATCTATAATAATGGTGTAATTTATGCGCAATTGTATTATTAGTTAAAGATTCAAGTATTAATTAATTGCAATAGGACTTAGTCTCTTGGGTTAGTGGATATCAACCCTGCTTCATATGTCAACGGACAATTCATACCCGGAGTCTCTGTTCGAGAAATCTAGTTCCTTTTTGTCATTTGTTTTCGGCAAAGGATAAATGAATAGGAGAAATACTCATATTGTTTTGCTAATTACTTCCATATCCCCGGGTTGTCTCAGTTCAATTGTTAGGTGATACGTTGTGTAGCGGTCGTAAATTTGTCCATTACCTGCTGTCACGTGAGTTTATTGTAAACAAGTAAATAGACCTACGGTAGGATAGTACTGTTAAATTTGTCTTTTTACTTAACTGTAGTTACTTTATAATTATACTATACATATTGTATTATTTCATCATCATCATCAGCCTTAGTCCAATGCAAGACGAAGGCCTTTCCCAAACGTGTTTACTCTAGCTGGTCAGATGGTATCCCGTTCGATCTTACTTTTACAAACTTTCCGATCCCATCCGTCTATCTGGTTCTCTGTCTATCCCTTCCCCTAGGTCCGTATCTAGATTCTCATGTTGTTGCTGTTTATGTCCATCTGTTATAATAGTGTCTAAATATATGATCTACCGAAGACCATTTTCTTGTTTGCTTACAGTAATGTGATTATCTTTTATTTTTGTGTGTTCTCTTATCCAAGAGGCTCTCTTCTCGTTTCTCCAATTTATCCCTAACATTAATTAGCCTTTCCATTTCTGTATATACTTTACAAAGTTTGTGATCAGGAAACTTTGTGTGCTCCAAGTTTCTGATTCATAAATTAGTACAGAATCCACATTGGTTGTATACTTTTATCTCTAATGTAAGGGGTAACTTGCTTTTCATAATATAACTGTGCCTATTAAATGCGCTCCATTCCATATCTATCCTTGGTTTGGTTTCTCTAGAGTTCGTTTTTTAGAGTTTCAATACACGTTATAGTCTGATAATTTGTATTACATACAGTAACATTTCAACTGTAAGGAACCACAAACCAAAATCATAATAAAAATAATCCTAATTATCGTATAGTTTATGATGTTACCTTTACATACCCAACTGGGTATGGGCGGAGCTTATTGACTATCAATGCACTTGTTTCACTGGAGTCGTGCTCGCTGAACCATCAAAGATGGAAATTGTTCGAACCTACTGCCAATGTGTGGCTAGGACTTTGCCATGCCCCTGGTCTACGACTTACCGCCGTGACTGTACAGCACAAATTCCATTCCCATAATATCTTCCCATTGACATATTGGGATTCGAACCCGGGTCCATTGGATTACCAGTCAACTGGCAAGACCACTCTGCCACACCTATTTACTGTTATGTATTGAAGAAAGATCGACATACTCGCGAAACACCGCTCACAATATCCCTAAATGTGAGGTAAAGTGACCTAAATTATTTTTGTTTTAACTGACGTCACAGAGTCACAGACGAAGTGCATTGTGAGTAAAAGTGAAAATGCACATCTTTCACACAAAGAGTGGATAAACAAAAAAGTAAGATTTTTGTAGAGAAATGAGAAAGCAATACATGCAAACATTATGTCGAAAAATGGGTGTCACAAGGAAGTGGAAATTGTAAAAGAAATTAATAATATGTTGGGAAAATACAAATGTACTGCCGTCTTGCAGTTGAAGCTCCACTATGATTGGCTACTGAACATCTGGGAGGAGCCTAGAATGTAAACAAAGTGTCCTGGACTGGCTGGACAAAAATAGCTGAAAATGTTATAGGGTAGTGAAAATCAAATTGACAAAATAAGAAAAGTAGCACTTATCCGCGCATCTGTAGGGTCCCTTGAGTAAGGTAAGATAAAAAACAAAAACAAAAAAACAAGACAGAAATCTCGTAATCGAGGAGTTGTAGTGATGCAAAACACCCTGCATTTTGACAGTTTATTCTGGTTCTCAATTGACGATTATATACAGGTTAGGAAGGATCAGTTGAAATTGAAAGGGTAAGGACTGTCTAGATTTACCCCCTGTCATCCACATACCCTTCCTAACCTGGATCGTCTAATGATGGCCAGAATAAAATGCCAAAATGCGTCATAATCTCCAAAAGGGTTAATTATAAGTGAGTGAGTTAATATATCTGCAGCTGGTTTGCCTGGACAGCTGACTCGCGTGCTCGTATGATTACGTACGGTCATGGTCAGGATTTGTTGGTCGGGGTTAGAAAGTGCATTTATGATACACCGAAGACCTGTTTTGATATACCACTTGAGCAGCAAAGAAAATTATCATTGTAATTCGTGATTTACTGGTTAACACTTACTGTTTTGTTTTATCACTGGGAGATCTTAAAGTGTTCCTGCTATGACTGTGCCTTCTATGTGGTAGTTTAAAGAGCCTGCCACACTGGCGTCCCGACCTTTTCAGACTAATATGACCGTGCGTTTTGCTAAGTCTGGTCCAAAGTTGTGCAACCCCTTCAGCTTGATGACGTATTTTCATTATATTCTGGTTACCATTAGATGATTATAAATTGCCAGGTCCCCCAAATTTGGTTTCAGTCTAGAATTCCGTGTTGAAAAAGTCGTGACGTGTTGAAAAAGTCATGCGTGTGACAGAGGCTTTGTGTTTTCATTTCATGATGTATTTTGCTGATTTGGTACCGTTCAATAAGATTACGGCAGCCTTATATACCATGTTATTATTTTTTTATCTGAGGAATATAGTGTTTTATTATTGTTTTTCATGGTTTGAGTGGAGGATTTGCATTACTTTACCAATTATCCATCAATTTAAAGATACGGCGTTAAATGGTGTCATATTGGGTGAATCTCTCTTTTTGCAGTAGGTGAGGGAAATCGTGGGGTAAATTGCATACATGATGGGATGAGGGGGCGCGCTGTCCCCCCTCACCCCCCCTTGACTTATTCTCATCATCATATATGTTGATCTGTAAGGGAGAAAAAACAGGATGCCGATTCTTTGTTTTGGTAAGTAAGGAACTATGGCGGGTGAGTCACACTCGCGCCATTTATTGGGTGAATCGCGCGCCGCGTTACAAAACAAGGAGAAGGAGGTAAAGTCGATGGAATGCTTTGTTTACAATCAGAACTTTGATTATGTTCGGTGTTATTTTTCTGTGAAACCGGGTTTGTTCAAGTTTTCGATAACAAAATTATTCCATGTGGACTATAATGAGAAAAATATGGCTATTGTATTGGTCCCAATTTTCCCTAATAATTGTTTCTAACAGCTGATATTATATGGTAGAGGAGGAGCGAAATAACTTAAATTTAATATCAAACGGGGGGCAATAAAACGTGCGTGAATACCTGCAGGCGGCTCAGCCAATCAGCTCGTGAGCTGGCATAACAGGACAGGTATTTTTTATTATGTTACCTCCACCAACCTACTTTACTCCTAAACGAAATCCATCAACATACCCATATTCCCCACCAAGCCCTCTATAACCCATCATCTCCAGACATCACGTTTTGCTCCCCAGAACTCGCCCCCACAACATCCTGGAGGGTGGTTAGAACCTTAGGCTCTGACGACCTTCTGATCATTATCACCACCAAAACCAGACTCACCCCAGCTAGCCACAAACACACTTACACCAATTATAAAAGAGCTAACTGGGAAGTATTCACAAATTAAACAGGACAACACTTCACAACTCTAAACTGCGTATCCATCACCAACATCAACAATGATGTACACATATTCAATAAAACTATCCAAAACGCTGACAAGAAACACATTCCAAGAGGTAACAGAAAAAGACACAACCCCAACTTCACACCAGAAATTCAAAACCTCATCAGACAACGCGACATACTGAAACACTCCCCAGCACCCCACACACAAGACATCACACAACAAATCCAAGCACTCAACACCCTAACTAACAACAAAATAAAAGAACAACAAAAACTAAATTGGAATAACTTCCTACAAACACTTGATCACAAAACACACCCGAAAAAACTCTACAAAACACTAAACAGCATCACACTTTCCAACAGCAACACAACACAATCACATGCTGCAATCACAACAGACTCTACTCCTGCATGTAAACAACAAGCAAACACTCTCATCAATCACTTCTCACGTGTCAGCCACCTAAAACCCAAAGACGACCGACGTGTCATCCGACGTAAGAGACAATTCCCCACAGACCCTGACTATACACCCTTCACAAACCACCAGACAAAGCACATCATCAACAATCTCAAGCACTCACACGCCTGTGGCCTAGACAACATAAGCAACATACACCTCAGACACCTGGGACCACAAGGCATACAAACACTCACTAAAATATCAAACTACATTTACTCACACAACATAATACCAGACATCTGGAGGCATGGTATTATCATCACATTCCCCAAATCCAGCAATGACCCCACGCTACCCTCCTCACACCGCCCCATCACACTCCTTTGCACCTCCTCCAAAGTCATGGAACGCCTTGTACTACAACTAATCACACCCGACCTACCCCTAGCTCCAACACAACATGGCTTCAGGCCACTGCACTTCACAAACACTCTTCTCACAGACCATACACAAAGAGCTTTTGACGGCATCAACTCAGCTAGACCACCACACAGATCATTACTAGCCACACTCGACATTAGTAAAGCCTTCGATGCCATCCCCCGCCACAACCTAACAAACAAAATCTACAACACAAACATGCACAACAACACAAAAAGGTGGCTGGCCAACTACCTAGAAGGCAGATGTGCACACGTACCTTTTGCCGGTCAGTCATCTAGAATCAGAAACTTTCCAAACGGAGTCCCACAAGGATCCGTCCTATCGCCCGCACTCTTCAATCTATACATACACGGTATAAATATACCCAACACACCCCAAATAAACTTAGCCTCCTATGCAGACGACATAACACTCACATGCACACACCATGACCCAAACACAGCAACAGATCTCCTTAAACCCTATCTCAACACACTACATGGCTGGTGCACTACAAACAGCCCCAGCCAAATCCACCGCAACACTGCTCACAAGCTGGACAGGAGAACACGAATACATCCCTCGACTCACCATAAACAACACACCCCTAACACATACACACTCACCCAAAATCCTAGGAGTAACATATGATACTCATATGACATTAAAACAGCACACCACAAACACAAAAAAGAAACTGACACCCAGACTTAACGCCCTCAGGTCACTTGCTCACACAAAATTTGGACACAACAAAGAAACCACCACCACAGTTTATAAACAATACATAAGATCAGTGATGGAATACGCAAGCCCAGCCTGGGTTTCTAACCTAGCTGAAACACATCACAAGACCTTACAGACTATTCAAAACAAAGCCCTAAAAATCATTACAGGCTGCACAGCTACTACACCCATATATCACCTACATTAAGAAACCAAAATCCTCAAAGTCAAAGACCATCTGGACATGAGAGGCACCCACTTTCTGGCAGCAGCCTCTACGAACCAAAATCACCCACTACACTACATGGCAACACACCCACAGACACCAAGAAATATCAAAACAATACCCAGCACACGGTATCACACACAAATACTGTCCTCTCTCTCTCCCTGCCCACCCCAAACCAACTTCCAGAAGCACATCCATACTCATATCTCTCGACGTTGCATCCACTCACTCATAGACAACACGCAGCTGCAAGCACGACCTCCCGAAATCCATCCTTCCAAATCCTCTCTTCCTCGCGAGGACAGAGTCCACCTGGCCAGGCTGAGATGCGGACACCATCCAGCTCTTCTGAGCTATCAGAAGAGACTGGATGGCTCCGACGTCGACACCTGCCCAGGATGTAACACAGCACCACATACCATCAAACACATCATAGAAGACTGCATTTCACACAATCACTTATGCCAACAACACAATCTACACTCTGTGGGAAAGCCCTATCGCGGCCATGGCCTTCCTCAGGGACTCGGGGCTGTTCGGCCAGGCAGCTTAGGTAACAACAAACACAACAACTCCTAAACTCAATTAATGAAATCAGTCAGACAGTTAAAGAATGGTGGACAAGCCTACGATTTATTATGCAGTTTCGAATCCTGCATATCAATCTAAGCATGTAGACAATTCCAACTGCACTATCCTAGGCTATGGATAGATGAAGGGTAAGAGTAATTAATGGGGCCTTTACCCTAAGGAAGTCCTCTCTATAAACTACCCCTGAACCTGAATGAATTATTATGTTACCTCCACCAACCGACTTTACTCCTAAACTCAATTAATGAAATCAACAAATACATGTGGCAGTCCAGGTATTCGAACCTAGGATGCTCACACCGAAATTAGAGCATTTATCCATTGCGCTACGAAGACAGTTAAAGAATGGTGGACAAGCCTACGATTTATTATGCAGTTTCGAATCCTGCATATCAATCTAAGCAACCGGGAAGTGGGAGCGATTCTGTGCGCCCTCAGACAGCAGCCAGGCAAATCAGCCATCCAGAGCCCTATTTACTTCACCTGCTCTGGGGCCAGATGGCGAGTTACCAGCCAAGAGATGGTAGAGGAAATGAAGTTACTGGAGAAGGAAGAAGAATATCCCGTCTCGTGAGAGAAGAAGGTTATTCATTGGTCTAGCATTAATTTGCAGTATCCTAGGGCTTGCACTTACATCATGCAGCTACACAAAAGATCCCAAGGGTTGCATGGATGTGGGCAGCAGCTGTATAAGGAATTGGAGCTACATCCAGTCTGGCTACCATAGACTACCAGCAGAGAGAGAGTGTGGTGGTGAAAAGTCGCAGAAGCTGGAGGAAGGATAGCCAGAAGAAAAATATAAAGCAAATATTTGGTTTAGTGACCTTTGGGCCCCACATACAGTATATGACTTGAGGGCAAAAAGATTAAGATGAGACACATCCAACAAATATAGCAGAGATAATAGAGAGTTATTTTGTGAAGTGAAAAATACGCTCGACGTAAGAAAGGATGGATAGATATATTTTTTTTTGTTCTATGTGATTGAGGGAGGCAAAAGGCATAACTGCCTATAGCGAGTGCCTCCCCCATAGTTGAAAGAGTGACAGGGCCAAAATCAAGGGACGTTCGAGCCAAAATGCCTGGACACACGGAGTTTGAAGCAATTTAAGTCATAGGAAGAGGGAAAGACTTATTCTGGGAGAGAGTTCCAGAGCTCAGCTGTTGCGTAGAAAAAAGTTTGAGAGTAACGTTTCACTCTTGGGTTGGAGAGTTGCACAGAGTAGGGGTGGGATTGAGTTGCAAGACGGGTACCACGTGCCCTACGTAAAGGAGGTGGTATACACTGGGAAAGCTCTGAGGAACACTGATTATTATAGTAGCGATAGAATAGCGAGAGAGATGCAACATTGCGGCGGAGAGAGAGATTGCAGAGAGCTGGTGAGTGGACGGGAGTTAATGATACGAAAGGCCTTCCTTTCAACTTTGTCCAGGAGAGTGGTGTGAGAGGAACCTCCCCACATGAACAATACTCAATACAAGGACGCACTATGCCCCTGTATAGAGCAAGAAGCTGTGCAGGGGAAAAGAACCCCCTAAGGCAGTTGAGCACACCCAGCTTCTGGGAGGCTGCCTTAGCAAGACCGGTAATATGATCCTTCCAACTGAGAGCAGAAGAAAAAGAGACACCAAGAATATTGAGAGAAGATGAAGGATTGATTTTTGTATTGTTGAAGAATAAGGGATAGTCCGCTGGGAGTTCCTTGCGGGTAGATAGATGGAGAAATTGGGTTTTGGAAGCATTAGAGGTAACAAGGTTTTCTCTGTCCCAATTGGAGATAGTATTTAGATCAGAATTTAAGAGTTCTATGGCTTCATTACATTTGTTGTTGAGGGATTGCTGGCTGGGGCGTTCTGAAAAACTAATGGAGTAGTGTAAGGTTGAGTCATCTGCGTATGAATGGATGGGAATTGAGGTACAGTTGAGGAGATCATTTATAAAAATTAGAAAGAGAATAGGAGATAGGACAGAGCCCTGAGGAACACTGGAGTTTATAGGGTGAGGAAGTGAACAATGGCCGTCCACAACCGTGGCTATGGAACGGTCGGAAAGGAAATTAGAGACAAAGGCACAGATGGAGGGATAGAAACCGAAGGAGGGTAGTTTAGAAATTAAAGATTTGTGCCACTCTATCGAAGGCTTTCGATATGTCTAGTGCAATAGAAAAAGTCTCACCGAAGTCCCGAAAGGAGGATGACCAAGGATTAGTAAGATATGAAAGAAGATCACCAGTAGAACGACCCTTAAGGAAGCCATACTGGCGATCTGAGAGCAGATTATGAGAAGAGAAATGCTTAAGAATTTTGAAAGCAAGAATAGTTTCAAAAACTTTAAAAAGACAAGAAATGAGAGCAATTGGACGATAGTTGGAGGGTTAAGAGCGGTCACCCTTCTTTGGGACAGGTTGAGTGTGAGCAAATTTCCAGCATGAAGGGAAGACGTTAGAGGATAGACAGAGACGAAAGAGTTTGCCTAGGCAGGGAGTCAGCACGGAAGCACAGTTTTTGAGAACAACAGGAGGAACACCGCCCGGACCGTACGCCTTATTAGTATTAAGCCCAGAGAGGGTAGAAAGTACATCTTTAGAAGAGATTAGGATATTAGGCATAAGTAAGAGAGAGGAGGGTGGAGAGGGAGGAATAGCACCGGAATCATCCAAGGTGGAGTTTCTAGCAAAAGTTTGAACGAAGAGTTTAGCTTTGTCATAGGAAGAAGTGATGGTTGTGCCATCAGAGTGGAAAAGGGGAGGGAAAGACGAGGAAGAGAAATTGTTGGAAAGGTTTTTGGCTAGATGCCAGAAAGCTTGGGAAGAGCTAGAGTTGGATAGTTCAGTGCATTTATTATTTATGAAAGAGTGTTTGGCAAGTCGAAGAACAGATTTGGCTTGAATCCGGCCAGAAACATAGGAAGAATGAGAGTCTTGAGTTTTAAGTCGTCGGTACCGTTTGAATGCTTCCTCCTCATTGCGGACAGCAGTAGAACAGGCGTGAGTAAACCAAGATTTTTTAGCATTAGTCTGAGAGAAAGTGAATGGAATGTATGCTTCCATGCCCGATAGGATTACCTCGGTAATGCGTTGAGCACTCTCCGAGGGTCCCAGGCCACAGAAGCAGAAATCATTCCATGGGAAATCAAAGAAGTACTGCCGGAGAGCCTCCCAGTCGGCAGCGCCGAAGTGCCACAAGCGCCGCCGGCTAGGAGGATCGGGGGGCCGTACTGGAGAGATAGGACAGGTGACAGAGATAAGTTTGTGTTCGGAGGAGCCCAAAGGAGAGAAAAGATTGACAGTATAAGAAGAAGGGTTAGAAGTTAGAAACAAGTCAAGAATGTTGGGCCGATCTCCGATGCGATCCGGGATTCGGGTGGGTTGCTGAACTAACGGAGATTTCTGAGAAAGGAGAAATGGATAGAATGTGTTCCACTGTAGAGTTTAAATAGTCAAAGAATTTGAGAAATTTGGTAGAGTTAGGGGAAAAATAGACAGCACAGAAATATTTAGTAAGAGAATGACAGGAAAGTTTGAGCCATATAGTTGAGAATTCAGAGGAGTCGAAATCGGGAACACGAGAGCAAGTGAGTTTGTTGTGCACGTATGCACAACATCCTCCTCTGGCTTTGGAACTAGGATAGAGAAAGTAGATGGATACAGAGAAGGGGCTGCTGGATGTTGCTACAGACACCTGAGTTTCGGTGAGGAAGAGAAGATCAGGTTTGTAGGAGGAGAGATGGTGTTCAACAGAGTGAAAGTTAGAGGAAAGTCCGCGAATGTTGAAGAGTAAGTACCGGTACTGTAAAGTACCGCCTATCTGTTAATAGTTAACATACGGTGTATTAAAATTAGAGGTCGACCGGATATCCGAATCCGCATCCGTGGATATCCAAATCGTTTTTAACATCCGCATCCATGGACTATGATATTATGCAGATATCTTGAATAACTCATAAGCCATAACTATGTATTACTATTATTAACTATATAGACAGTGAAGGTAATGCAAAAAAACGTATACTGTAGTACATAAAGTACTACACAGTTATAATATGTTTTAAGCACATATTCAAAATTTAAACATTCGGATTTCTCGACGAACGTATGACACTGTAAACTTCCGTTGCGTAGCCTACTGTCTGACATTAATATTATATATACAGCTTTATTTTGATTATCTTGGGCTCGCTATGCTAACTAGTAATAGGCAAGTAAATTAAACAATTTTATTTGGATTGACAAATAAACCAAATTAAGAAGCTTAATGGACCAAGCCATGAACAGGTTTACAGGCACACAAGAACCAAACACACATGACACACACAAAAACAAGCACACATTCAACACGCACAAGTTTAGTATTAAGTTATGTTTAGTGTCCCAGGTAGGTTGCATGGAATTAGGTTACCTTGGTAACACAGATAATTGAAATTGTGGCATCATGAAATTGCTATGTTCTTGGTTCCTCTATTTCTTGATTATTTAAATATATATTTTGTACTCCTCTGTTTTAGTAAGTTAACATTTCAATTACATATGACTAAACATCTTGATGGCAAAACAAATCAACATACACAAATATTGAAATTAAATATCCGCATATGCAAATATTGAACAATTGACATTTGTTCCACCTCTAATTAGAATATAAAATCGGATGAAATGATAGGAAGCTACTCTACAACGTAAATGTAGATACGGTGTAGGTGGTGTAGTGAATATTAGGTATATATCTCTTAGAAAGCGGAAGTGGTTAGTTAGTTAGCTATATTTAGACGATGTTGTGCAGTTTAAGAGGGATCTGTGATAGTAAAAAGAGTTAGGTGAAATAGTTTGAGGTCTGTTATTTACGGGAGGGCTTATTTTGAACTTAATTAAATAATCTAATGGTAACCAGAGTATTGTTAAAATAATGGCACCGGTACAGAAAGGGCTAACGCTTAAACAATATTTACTGAAGTACTTTAGGAAAGTTTTGTCATTTGATGTTAAGATGACCATGCTAGCGATTCTAAATGATCAATAATTCAATCGCCAGAGAGAGAGAGAGAGAACAAGTGCCAAGGATTGATTTGATGTATAACTAGACTTAGGGAATTTCCGTGATTAGCCAGTAGCTTCAGGCTAGTTTAAGTCGGACTGTGAACTGCATCTGGGACTCTAGGGGAAAACGGGGATCAAACCCAGTGTCGTCATAGTATTCTGTAATAAAGGTGACTGAAATCAAAGTAGTCTTGGCAATTATTAGATATTCAAAAGGTAAAATAATTCATATATCACAGACGCAATATTCCGTTTAAGCTCTCCTCAATAAATTCCATGTCTGTGACCAACTGTTGTTTTAATATAATGTAGTTAGTATTTTTTTAATAACTACTAGTCTACTACTACAATAATAATAGTAATGATATTAATATTAATAACAATAATTGAAGGAGAAATTCCGTCCGCCAATCAGGAGACGGGATTAGCTCAGGTGGATAAGCAAGGTTTACCCTTTAAAATCTTATCACGGGGAAGACCCTGACACTTCCCCGCGCTCGACCATTCACCAGCCTCCTGTAGTACAAAAATCAACTCTCATCTTCCTTTAAACGCTCGCTTCATAGCTCGCTCCCAGTTCACACCCGTATATTTTACCTGGTCGCAAACGTTCTATTACAATGGTGTCACACTCTTACTCCTGTCAGCCAATACAGAACATCTCTAATAAGCTTCCAGGAAAATATTACGAAGATGAAGTAAAGCAGAAGAGGACGTTTGAATTTCGAAGCAAGTGGGCTGATGTAGCTCCTCCTGAGCGTGCGGCTCGGCCAATCACAGGGCCCAGTTCCATGAGGGAGGGGTATAAAGGGAGGTGGGCGGGGCCACATGACTCACTGAGCCATGGGCACCTGCCTGGATCACATGGCAAGCTCTTGGCAAACACACCCACTTCGCTCACCTTGACACCCATGGGGAGATAAATGAGCCTGATCCTGTCCTCCAGCAACTAAGCACTACTGAACACAAGACGAGCCTGAACCTAGTACATTGCCCACCCTTGGCACAGATACATCTCCAATATCCTGATGCCTGCCGACACATCGCTAGCCTTCACACAATAAGCCAAGCGATTCAAGATGGTCAACTGGTGGTACATGGCACTGAGAAGATGGAGATGGTGTATTGGCCCGCTTTGAAGTGGTGAAGCAAAAATAAGCAAGCTTCCGTAAATTTGTTAAAGGACCCTTAAAGGCCTGAACAGACTTACCAAAAAGTTAGTGACTGATCCAGTGTGTTCCAACCATACAATCTATGACTATGTGTTCTTATAGAACAGCAAAAGAGAAACTGATTAGACAAATTATGAAATAAAGAGATGATGTGTTGAGATATATAGCTGTTATGGTTAGTAAAGTCACTCCGCCGGCCATCTAAAAATTATACAGAATCTTATAGGATATTAAGTAAAGATATGTCAAATATTAAGTGGGAGTTCTTCAGGATAAAGCTATAAGGGGAAATAATTGATAAAGCCAATGTAATTGAGATAACTGGATTTACCTGAGCAGTTTTCTGTGGGTTAGCATTTGCATAATAGGTTAGACCTAGCTGAAGAAATATTTAGAGAAGGGTTTCAGCTCAGACCCATGAAATACTTTTTTTGTTATAAGGAAACAACAGTTATTAATTAGATATTCACCTCGTCGGCAGCATGCTTTCGATTGCACGTAAATATCTAGCCAACTAGTTTTAACTTAACACCTTATTAGCGGGCTAGGCGGTATTTTACACCGAGCCGCCCAGCGGGCACAATCCCGAAATATTCGCTCACTTTCACTCGCCCTAGCGCCGTAACTATGGCTCCAATCGGAACGAAACGATGATTTTTGGAACGAACAACTCTTCGTCTCCCCATAGAAGTCTATTCTGAATGAATTGAGCGAGTGTGGAGGGTGGGAGGAGGTGAGGAAGGGAGGCTACTTTTTGGTGTATTTCCCAGGCGCGTTCGGATGCGTTCGCTTTGTCCTGACTTAGGCCTCACGCGCGTCTATTATTCCTTCGGTAAGCCCTCTTATTTTATCTTGTTTCTCCTTATTTCTGTATTCTCTGTATTCTCGCTCTTTCTCTCTCTCTCTCTCTCTCTTTCTGTCTCTCTCACTCCTCTTGTCTGTCTGTCTGACTCTCTCTCTCTCTCTCTCTCTCTGGCTAGCTCGCTTTCTTCTCTCTCTCTCCTCCCTTCTCCTTCGTACGCCCTGTCTCCCTTCCTCCCTGTCTCTCTTCTCTATATTTCTCCCTTTCGTATATGTAATTCTCATTATTCTTTTCTCTAATCCCTCTTTCTTTATTTGCTTGTAATATTTCTGTATTATTATATCTTTTTCACTCTATTTTCAGTTCAGTTTCTGTATTCTCTTTCATTTATCACTAATAAATTTCATTCCTTACAAGATACCGTACAAATACGGTATTCCTTCGGTAAGCCCTCTTATTTTATCTTGTTTCTCCTTATTTCTGTATTCTCTGTATTCTCGCTCTCTCTCTCTCTCTCTCTCTCTCTCTTTCTGTCTCTCTCACTCCTCTTGTCTGTCCGTCTGACTCTCTCTCTCTCTCTCTCTGGCTAGCTCGCTTTCTCTCTCTCCTCCCTTCTCCTTCGTACGCGCTGTCTCCCTTCCTCCCTGTCTCTCTTCTCTATATTTCTCCCTTTCGTATATGTAATTCTCATTATTCTTTTCTCTAATCCCTCTTTCTTTATTTGCTTGTAATATTTCTGTATTATTATCTTTTTCACTCTATTTTCAGTTCAGTTTCTGTATTCTCTTTCATTTATCACTAATAAATTTCATTCCTTACAAGCTACCGTACAAATACGGTATATATATATGATTATATATATATATATATAATATATATATATATATATATATATATACTGTATATCGGTGTATATCACGGTATACGGTATATTTCTCTCCTTACGAAAGGAGAGAAGAGTCATAGCAATTTCAAGGTCACCTTCGTAAGGAAACAAATATACCGTACATGGTGATATATATACGCCTATCAAATGATTGATATCAATATACGGTATATATATATATATATATACTGTATTTTGGTGAATATTGATATCAATCATTTGATAGGCGTATATATATCACCATGTACGGTATATTTGTTTCCTTACGAAGGTGACCTTGAAATTGCTATCACTCTTCTCTCTCCTTTCGTAAGGAGAGAAATATACCGTATACCGTGATATATACGCCTATCAAATGATTGATATCAATATATATATACTGTATATTGGTGTATATTGATTTCAATCATTTGATAGGCGTATATATCACGGTATACGGTAGATTTCTGTCCCTACAATGTACCGATACGTACATGATGATATGTATGCCTATCAAATGATTGATATCAATATACGGTATATATATATATATATATATATATATATATATATATATATATATATATATATATACTGTATATTGGTGAATATTGATATCAATCATTTGATAGGCGTATATATATCACCATGTACGGTATATTTTTTTCCTTACGAAGGTGACCTTGAAATTGCTATGACTCTTCTCTCTCCTTTCGTAAGGAGAGAAATGTACCGTATACCGTGATATATACGCCTATCAAATGATTGATACAAATATATATATACTGTATATTGGTCTATATTGATTTCAATCATTTGATAGGCGTATATATCACGGTATACGGTACATTTCTGTCCCTACTATGTACCGTACATGTGACCTGGAAATTGCTATGACTCTTTTCTCTCCTTTCGTAAGGAGAAAAATGTACCGTATACCGTGATATATACGCCTATCAAATGATTGATATCAATATATATATACTGTATATTGGTCTATATTGATTTCAATCATTTGATAGGCGTATATATCACGGTATACGGTACATTTCTGTCCCTACTATGTACCGTACATGTGACCTGGAAATTGCTATGACTCTTCTCTCTCCTTTCGTAAGGAGAAAAATGTACCGTATACCGTGATATATACGCCTATCAAATGATTGATATCAATATATATATACTGTATATTGGTCTATATTGATTTCAATCATTTGATAGGCGTATATATCACGGTATACGGTACATTTCTGTCCCTACTATGTACCGTACATGTGACCTGGAAATTGCTATGACTCTTCTCTCTCCTTTCGTAAGGAGAAAAATGTACCGTATACCGTGATATATACGCCTATCAAATGATTGATATCAATATATATATACTGTATATTGGTCTATATTGATTTCAATCATTTGATAGGCGTATATATCACGGTATACGGTACATTTCTGTCCCTACTATGTACCGTACATGTGACCTGGAAATTGCTATGACTCTTCTCTCTCCTTTCGTAAGGAGAAAAATGTACCGTATACCGTGATATATACGCCTATCAAATGATTGATATCAATATATATATACTGTATATTGGTCTATATTGATTTCAATCATTTGATAGGCGTATATATCACGGTATACGGTACATTTCTGTCCCTACTATGTACCGTACATGTGACCTGGAAATTGCTATGACTCTTCTCTCTCCTTTCGTAAGGAGAAAAATGTACCGTATACCGTGATATATACGCCTATCAAATGATTGATATCAATATATATACTGTATATTGGTCTATATTGATTTCAATCATTTGATAGGCGTATATATCACGGTATACGGTACATTTCTGTCCCTACAATGTACCGGTACGTACATGGTGATATGTATGCCTATCAAATGATTGATACCAATATACGGTATATATATATATATATATATATATATATATATACCATATATTGATTGAAATCATTTGATAGGCGTATATATATATATATATATATATATATATATATATATATATATAGGCGTGCATTTTCACTCTCTCTCTCTGTTTCGCTTGCTTTGCAGGAATTTTTGTTTTGTTTTATAAATAATATTATTTCAACACATTTCCAAATCACCCTATGGGGTAGTGTTGATGACTCATTTTTTTTTTTGTGGTGTTCCCAGGAGGTGTAATCCACATTTCATTGAGGTAGAAAAGGCAGTTATAGGATTGAGGTAGATAAAAGGCAGTTATATGATTGAGGTAGACAAATGACATGGATGTATGAGGTAGACCAAGAAGCAGATGGATGGATGAGATTAGAAACTTATGGATGTAATGGGTGATGTTGCTGATGATGATGAATGCACTTGTGTTTGGGTAGTGTGCTATTCCACCATATGAATGATTGAATGACATGAATTCATGAGGTAGTTTGAAATAGATGAATGAATGATTGCATTAACTTATGAATGATTGGCAAGAGGTCTAGAGGAGGAGGAGGTCTTGGAAGAGGTCTAGAAGTGTTCCAGTGTGTGGTACTCTGTGTAACATGGAGAAGCGCATAGTCCCACATTACAATAGCTACACATGAACGTAGTTTCCTTCCTAATTTGGTTCCTCCTTGTTGTATGTCTGCAGACGTGGCACTGCTTCAGTCCGTGCTTCCGGTTGGCTGCGATCTGTGATGCTGAGCGGGGGCAAAACACAAGCATGTGGGTCAAGAAGTAGTCCCGGCTCTCAAGGCGGGCAGGCATATTCACGATCGGCCTCGGAGGTGGTAGCATACGTGTGGTTCCGTGCTTCCTGAAGATGGAGTCGATGATGTCCTTCGCGAACAGCCTTACCGAGCTCTTCCTTCCTGTCCGCGTCATCCACAGGTTGTACGCGTTCAGGATAGTGACATCAAGAAGATGGAGTACCACCTTCTTATACCACTTACACGTCTTCCTGAGGCAGTCAACAGCAGTGATTTGCATGTCACTCTTATCCACCAACCGCATGTTTATGTTGTAGTCCATAACAAGGTCAGGTTTGGAGATAGGGACTAGATGCTTCTCGCGGGTGACAGGGTCCATTTGGTATCTCTTCTTCCCGCTATCTCGCATTGTGGACTTGTGGAAGGTGGAGAGGACATTGACTGGCTTTGTGTCATGCCAACAAATAGCCAGTATACTGTCACTGCTGCTCTTCTTCCGGAAGATGTCTCCTTTCCGTGTAGCATGAAACTTGGGCCAGTGTTTCCTGTTTGCCCTGACAGTTCCACAGCTTCCCGTGCTCCTTGCAAGGAGATACCTGGCAAGGAGAGGAGAGGTGTAGAAATTGTCGCTGTACAAGATACGGTTGGCATCCAGATACGGCTCCATCAGTGTCTTCACAACCGCCCCTGAAAGACCCAGTAGGTCGTTTGGAATGTCCACATCAGTAGCGGTGTAGATGATGAGGTCCAGCACGTATCCTGTCTCGCAGTCACACAGTACAAAGAACTTGATCCCGAAGCGGTGACGCTTCGACGGAATGTACTGCCTGAAAGAGAGACGTCCACGGAAGAGGATCAAGGACTCATCAATCACAACATTCTGAAAAGGTTTGAAAAACCGGCGATACCTGGTCAGGAGGGAGTTCAGGAATGGCCGGATTTTCCAAAGCTTGTCAGCTCCGTGTGCGGCAGTGTTGTCGACAAAGTGCAAGCACTTCAGAATTTGCCGGTATTGGTCCCTGGGCATGTACATGTTGAAGACTGGCGTTGATCTAATGTCATGCATCAGCCAATAATCCAGCATGTTGTGTTTTCTCATGTGGGGCATTAGCATGGTGAGGGCCAAAAACACGAGGAGCTGAGGGATATCGATGGGCGTCCATCTCCTCATGTGGGGCGAGGCCATCTCTTCGGAGTGCTGGGTTGCGTAGAGGTTTGTCTCCCTGACGATGTCCCCGAGCAATTTATCGTCAAAGAATGCTCGAAAGTAGTCATAAGGGGTGTCATTTTCTGAACAGGGAAAGGCAGGCTGGACGCCATTTGGCCCCTTATCAAAATTGGGTGGAACCCCAGGCATATCCCGAGGCTCGCAGTGCTCCCACTCAAAGATAGGTGGCTCGTCCGGCCTCCTGCCCCTCCCGACCACTCGTGGGGCACCTCCTGGGGCACCTCCCAGGGCACCTCCTGGGGCACCTCCCGGGGCACCTCCTGAGGCACCTCCCGGGGCACCTCCTGGGGCACCTCCCCGAGCACGTACCTGATCACCTCTTGCGGCCCTTCCTCGGGCCCTTCCTCGGGCCCTTCCTTGGGCCCTTCCTTGGGCCCTTCCTCGGGCCCTTCCCCGGGCACCTTGCTGTGGCGGTCCCTGCTGTGGCTGTGGCTGTGCCTGCCCGCCATTAGAGTCGCTTGCTGGCGTGGGGGATATCCTGGCTTCAGGCGAATCGGGAGAGCTTGAGCCGGTGCCGGCATCACTCTCAGACATCGTCAGCCGACGCCTGGTCCTCCTGGTCCTCCTCATCCGCTGCAGCCCGGGTGGCGTTGACAACCTGGGAGGAGCAACAACAGCTGGTGTTGACGTCGATGGTCCTGGTTGTCCATGGGCGGGGGTTAGTGGTGAGAGCTGCACTACCCCCGAGATGTTCCCTAGCTCACCACCGGGCATCACTGGAGGCTCTGACGAAGCTCGCTGCCTGGATGTGGATGGGCGTGGCTGTGGGGATGACGATCTTCTTCGTTTGGCCTGTCTTGTGTTGCCTATGAAAATTGTGGGAATGGTATTTCGTATGAGGGATGTGCAGACTCAAACTTGACAACTAAGACATGATTGATTTGAGAGAGAGAGAGAGAGGAGAGAGAGAGAGAGAGGGAGTCCTAGCAATTTCAAGGTCACCTGCGTAAGGAAACAAATGTACCGTATACCGTGATATATACGCCTATCAAATGATTGCAAGCAATATACACCAATATACAGTATATATATATATATATATATATATATATATATATATATAAATATATATATATATATACTGCATATTGGTGTATATTGCTTGCAATCATTTGATAGGCGTATATATAACGTGTACAGTACATTTCTTTCCTTACGAAAAGAGAGAGAAAAGTCCTAGCAATTTCAAGGTCACCTTCGTAAGGAAACAAATGTACCGTATACCGTGATATATACGCCTATCAAATGATTGCAAGCAATATACACCAATATACAGTATATATATATATACAGTATATATATATATATATATATATATATATATATATATATATATATATATAATACTGTATATATATATATATATATACCGTATATTGATATCATCATTTTTTATAGGCGTATATATCACGGTGTAGGGTTGATTTCATACTATGAAATCAACCCTACACCGTGATATACGCCTATCAAATGATTGCAAGCAACATGGAGTCACGCGAAGAAATGAATAAATACATGAATACATGAAGGTAGAGAAAGAAATTCCTACTTGGTGGTACTGCCCGGGTGGCTGTGAGGGTTGGTTGTTTGAGGAGTGGCCTACAGTAATCAGTAAGTCACACAAACAAGATAGGAAGAAGGAAAGAGAAAGAGAGAAAGAGAGAAGAGAGAGAGAGAAAGAGAGAGAGAGAGAGAAAGTAAATTTCTCCAAAATATCATATATAGAACAATAAATATACGTATATATATATATATATATATATATATATATATATATATATATATATACCCTATATTGAGATCATCATTTTTTATAGGCGTATATATCACGGTGTAGGGTTGATTTCATAGTATGAAATCAACCCTACACCGTGATATAGACGCCTATCAAATGATGGTATTGATATTATTATTTCGTGTTTGCGAGTTTTCAATCATTTGATAGGCGTCTATATCACGGTGTAGGGTTGATTTCATACTATGAAATCAATCCTGCACCGTGATATACGCCTATCAAATGATTGAAAACTCGCAAACACTAAATAATAATATCAATATCATCATTTGATAGGCGTATAATATCACGGTGTAGGGTTGATTTCATACTATGAAATCAACCCTACATCGTGATATACGCCTATCAAATGATTGCAAGCAACATGGAGTCAAGCGAAGAAATGAATAAATACATGAAGGTAGAGAAAGAATATACTACAAGATGGTAGTGCCCGGGGCTAATTGTCAAGGGTATTCTGGGGATTGACCTGATAAACAGTGAGTCACACAAACAGATGGGAAGAAGGAAAGAGAGAGAGAAAGAGAGAGAGAGAGAGAGAGAGAGAGAAAGTAAATTTATCCAAAATATCATATATAGAACAATAAATATATATATATATATATATATATATATATATATATATATATATATATATATATATATATATATATATACCGTATATTGATATCATCATTTTTTATAGGCGTCTATATCACGGTGTAGGGTTGATTTCATACTATGAAATCAACCCTACACCGTGATATACGCCTATCAAATGATTGCAAGCAACATGGAGTCACGCGAAGAAATGAATAAATACATGAAGGTAGAGAAAGAATATACTACAAGATGGTAGTGCCCGGGGCTAATTGTCAAGGTTATTCTGGGGATTGACCTGATAAACAGTGAGTCACACAAACAGATGGGAAGAAGGAAAGAGAGAGAGAAAGAGAGAGAGAGAGAGCGAGAGAGAGAGAGAGAGAGAGAGAGAGAGAGAGAAAGTAAATTTCTCCAAAATATCATATATAGAACAATAAATATACGTATATATATATATATATATATACCGAATATTGATATCAACATTTTTTATAGGCGTATATATCACGGTGTAGGGTTGATTTCATACTATGAAATCAACCCTACACCGTGATATACGCCTATCAAATGATTGCAAGCAACATGGAGTCACGCGAAGAAATGAATAAATACATGAATGCATGAAGGTAGAGAAAGAAAATCCTACTTGGTGGTACTGCCCGGGTGGCTGTGAGGGTTGGTTGTTTGAGGAGTGGCCTACAGTAATCAGTCAGTAAGTCACACAAACACGATAGGAAGAAGGAAAGAGAAAGAGAGAAAGAGAGAGAGAGAGCGAGAGAGAGAGAGAGAGAAAGTAAATTTCTCCAAAATATCATATATAGAACAATAAATATACGTATATATATATATATATATATATATATATATATATATATATATATATATATCGTATATGATATCATATATATATATATCGTATATTGATATATCATCATTTTTGATATTATTATTTCGTGTTTGCGTGTTTTTCATCATTTGATAGCACGGTGTAGGATTGATTTCATAGTATGAAATCAACCCTACGCCGTGATATAGACGCCTATCAAATGATGGTATTGATATTATTATTACGTGTTTGCGAGTTTTCAATCATTTGATAGGCGTATATCACGGTGTAGGGTTGATTTCATACTATGAAATCAATCCTACACCGTGATATACGCCTATCAAATGATTGAAAACTCGCAAACACGAAATAATAATATCAATACCATCATTTGATAGGCGTCTATATCACGGTGTAGGATTGATTTCATAGTATGAAATCAACCCTACACCGTGATTTAGACGCCTATCAAATGATTGAAAACTCGCAAACACGAAATAATAATATCAATACCATCATTTGATAGGCGTCTATATCACGGTGTAGGGTTGATTTCATACTATGAAATCAACCCTACACCGTGATATACGCCTATCAAATGATTGCAAGCAACATGGAGTCACGCGAAGAAATGAATAAATACATGAAGGTAGAGAAAGAATATACTACAAGATGGTAGTGACCGGGGCTAATTGTCAAGGTTATTCTGGGGATTGACCTGATAAACAGTGAGTCACACAAACAGATGGGAAGAAGGAAAGAGAGAGAGAAAGAGAGAGAGAGAGAGAGAGAGAGAGAGAGAGAGAGAGAGAGAGAGAGAGAGAGAGAGAGAAAGTAAATTTCTCCAAAATATCATATATAGAACAATAAATATACGTATATATATATATATATATATATATATATATATATATATATACCGTATATTGATATCATCATTTTTTATAGGCGTATATATCACGGTGTAGGGTTGATTTCATACTATGAAATCAACCCTACACCGTGATATAGACGCCTATCAAATGATGGTATTGATATTATTATTTCGTGTTTGCGAGTTTTCAATCATTTGATAGGCGTATATCACGGTGTAGGATTGATTTCATAGTATGAAATCAACCCTACACCGTGATATACGCCTATCAAATGATTGAAAACTCGCAAACACGAAATAATAATATCAATACAATCATTTGATAGGCGTATATCACGGTGTAGGATTGATTTCATAGTATGAAATCAACCCTACACCGTGATATACGCCTATCAAATGATTGAAAACTCGCAAACACGAAATAATAATATCAATACCATCATTTGATAGGCGTCTATATCACGGTGTAGGGTTGATTTCATACTATGAAATCAATCCTACACCGTGATATACGCCTATCAAATGATTGAAAACTCGCAAACACGAAATAATAATATCAATACCATCATTTGATAGGCGTCTATATCACGGTGTAGGGTTGATTTCATACTATGAAATCAATCCTACACCGTGATATATGCCTATCAAATGATTGAAAACTCGCAAACACGAAATAATAATATCAATACCATCATTTGATAGGCGTCTATATCACGGTGTAGGGTTGATTTCATACTATGAAATCAATCCTACACCGTGATATACGCCTATCAAATGATTGAAAACTCGCAAACACGAAATAATAATATCAATACCATCATTTGATAGGCGTCTATATCACGGTGTAGGGTTGATTTCATACTATGAAATCAATCCTACACCGTGATATATGCCTATCAAATGATTGAAAACTCGCAAACACGAAATAATAATAATATCAATACCATCATTTGATAGGCGTCTATATCACGGTGTAGGGTTGATTTCATACTATGAAATCAATCCTACACCGTGATATATGCCTATCAAATGATTGAAAACTCGCAAACACGAAATAATAATATCAATACCATCATTTGATAGGCGTCTATATCACGGTGTAGGGTTGATTTCATACTATGAAATCAATCCTACACCGTGATATACGCCTATCAAATGATTGAAAACTCGCAAACACGAAATAATAATATCAATACCATCATTTGATAGGCGTCTATATCACGGTGTAGGGTTGATTTCATACTATGAAATCAACCCTACACCGTGATATACGCCTATCAAATGAATGGAAACGTAATATATGAAGACCAACACCACAATCTTCAATCGCTTGCAATCAAACTTGCAAGCAATTTCAGTCACATGCGTAAGGAATGTATTCTACTGTACACCGATATATATGTATTATATAGCCTACGCCTATAAGATAATAAGATAATGAATGGAAATGTAATATATGAAGACCAACACCACAATCTTCAATCGCTTGCAATAAAACTTTCAAGAAATTTCAGTCACATGCGTAAGGAAATAATGAATGGAAACGTAATATATGAAGACCAACACCACAATCTTCAATCGCTTGCAATCAAACTTGCAAGCAATTTCAGTCACATGCGTAAGGAATGTATTCTACTGTACACCGATATATATGTATTATATAGCCTACGCCTATAAATAATGAATGGAAACGTAATATATGAAGACCAACACCACAATCTTCAATCGCTTGCAATCAAACTTGCAAGCAATTTCAGTCACATGCGTAAGGAATGTATTCTACTGTACACCGAATATATATGTATTATATAGCCTACGCCTATAAATAATGAATGGAAACGTAATATATGAAGACCAACACCACAATCTTCAATCGCTTGCAATCAAACTTGCAAGCAATTTCAGTCACATGCGTAAGGAATGTATTCTACTGTACACCGATATATATATGTATTATATAGCCTACGCCTATAAATAATGAATGGAAACGTAATATATGAAGACCAACACCACAATCTTCAATCGCTTGCAATCAAACTTGCAAGCAATTTCAGTCACATGCGTAAGGAATGTATTCTACTGTACACCGATATATATGTATTATATAGCCTACGCCTATAAATAATGAATGGAAACGTAATATATGAAGACCAACACCACAATCTTCAATCGCTTGCAATCAAACTTGCGAGCAATTTCAGTCACATGCGTAAGGAATGTATTCTACTGTACACCGATATATAATATATATAATCTCTATCAATCTCTCAAATAATATAAATGTACATTGTACTTACCAACACCAACACCAGTGTGTTCATCAAGCTCCTCGTCACTATCTTCACCATCTTCGCCCCGCAAGTTATGGCGTCTGTGAAAACCGATGACAGGGTTATCTTCCAGTTCTTCTTCCTCCTCACTTCCCCCACTGTCACCAAGCCCTTCCATGCTTTCATTCAACGATATTCTAGATACCGCTGAAGAGTTCATCAGCAGAACTAACTCCTCGGCTGAGAGCGGGGCCCTACGCCTTGGCTGGCGCGACGTACTAGGGGCGGGCACCGAATCGAACACAGGCAAATCTTGTCTCTCCATTGTGGCGGCTAGAGCGGTACTGAGCCAAGCTCACGCGGTGGGGATGTGTGGGTGGGACTTACTAGTGCACTGCCTGACCGCTAGATTTTGCTTTCCACTTAAATTACGGCGGGAAATACCAACTCGACCTATGTCGCGCGCCGCCAGATAGTCCAGATTTATTATACTCGACTTATGTTGCGCGCCGCCATTTAAGGGTTAAGGATGTAATTGATTGAATAATAGTTTGTAACATTGTTAAAGTGACCTAAAGGACATAGTGTTCAGATATAGTAAAGGTGACATAAATACCTGTTGATTTAGTAATTGTGTTCAAAATTGTAATGGGGATTTAAGAACGCGGATCGAATAATTGATTATTAGTATGGTCATGGTAATGTAAATACATACGGGTACATTTTCGTGTCTAATATGAGTGTGATGTGATCCCATGTAAAGGAATAAGTGATTCTGATATTGTCATGGTGATGTGAGAACATAAATTTTGGGTAAAATCCTCAGTCCTATTATTGTTGATGTGATTAGAGGGATAGTTATAGTATAGTTTTGTTAACCATTGTGAATATAGTGATGTGCCATTGGCTCGAAGTCGAAGTGAGTCAATACTCTGAATAGCGATTGTCCAGATAGGTTGTGATGGGAATGTAAATATTCCAAAGTGTAAACTATAATGGGCCATCGTAGGTATTCAAGTAATAGTTTGAACTCATCTTGACCCGAACAGAGAATCAATAGCTATGTGCATTACTGATACCATGGGAGTTTGTTAAATAAAGACGCAAACTTCCAAACAACTGTCGTATTATTCCTACCCTAGTAGAGCAGTGAATTCAAGTTTAACTCCAACAATAATAATAATAATAATAAAGTAGACGTGCCGTTTTGCCCAAAATCAAAACGGCATACCCAACTCTGCGATGGGTTACCATTATCACTACTAATACCATCATCAATCACAATCACCATCATCACTACTACTGCCATCATCACTACAACTGCCACAATCATCACGACTACTGTCATTATCACCATTACTATGATCATCATCACTACTACAATTACAATCATCGCTACTACTCTCACCATCATCACTACTACTGTCACCATTGTCACTACCATCTTAATCACTACTATCATCATTGCTACTACAACTATTAACCATCATTACTACTATCATCACCACCATCTTACAATCATTATCAACTCTGCATAAGCAGAGTTTGGTATCGCCCCCCCCGTATAGTGGGTACCACACGAAAAAAATGTCTGTCGTCGTCGTCGTCGTCGTCGTCGTCGTCGTCGTCGTCCGTCTGTCTCGGAACTCCTCCTAGACCGTTGGACGGATTTTCACCAAATTTCACACGAACATTTGTTGCGTGAATGCAAAAGTCACTCAAAAAAGATTTTTTGAATTTATGCAATAGTTATGATTTTAGGTCCAAAATATGGTTTTGCCACCCCCCCCCCAGCAATGATGGCGTTCTGGGAGTGAAAACATCTCGCTACGCATTTGCTAGGTTAAGTTAGTTTAGTTGGCATTAGAAGTGATGGTAGTAATATTTGGATTTATGGTGATAGTAGTGATAAAGGTGATAATTGTAGTGATGATGGTTGTAGTTGTATTGATGATGATGACAGTAGTGATGATGATGACAGTAGTAGATATGATGGTGACAGTAGTAGTAATGATGATCATAAAAGTAGTGATGATGGTGACAAGTAATGATGATAGTTGTAGTGATAATAATGACAGTAGTGATGATGGTAGTGACGATGGTGTGAGTATTAGTGATGATGGTGAGTAGTAGTGAGGATGGTGAAATTTGTAGTGATGATGATAGTTGTGGTGATGATGGCAGTAGTAGTTAATATGGTGACAGTAGAATAAATTATGGTAATATTTGTGACAGTAGTAATGATGATGGGTATAGTAGTAGTGATGATGTTAACAGTAGTAATGATGATTGTAAGATGGTGGTGATGACATTAGTAATGACGGTTGATAGTTGTAGTATCAATGATGATAGTAGTGATTAAGATGCTAGTTACAATGGACAGTGATTATGGTGAGAGTAGTAGTGATAATTGTAATTGTAGAAGTGATGATGATCATAGTAATGGTGATGATGACAGTACTCGTGATGATTGTAGCAGTTGTAGTGATGATGGCAGTAGTAGTGATTATGTTGATTGTGATTGATGATGGTACAAAGTACAATGGAGTACAAAGGAGTACAAAGGAAATCAAGCAACAACAGATCTAGTGACTTCTAGGTTGCTTGTCCTCCAAAACACTGAGGATCAAGTGTCCAAACAGTGGTTTAGAGTGGGTAAGGGAACATTGGAAAGGGAACTACTGCCCTGGAACTAATGTCCGTGGCAGGATTAGGAAGTTAGTAGGGGACAGATGGGTTAGTAACTGAGGGGGGGAAAAAATAAAGTTATTCATTTACAAACGCAGTCAGTCGCGGGTTTGATGCGAGATATTTGTCTAGGCGGAGTTTAAATGAATCAACGGTGATGCAGTCTATAACGCTTCGGGGAAGCCCATTCCACAAGTTGACAACTCGATTGAAGAAGAAATTCTTAGATTCGTGTGAGTTAAAAGATTTACCAATAATTTTGCAACCGTTTCCCCGTGTGTAATTAGATTGGTCGATAGTGAAGTACTTACTACAGTTCATATTGTCGATGCCTTTGATGATTTTGAACACTTGAATTAAGTCACCTCTTAATCTGCGCTGGGTTAAAGGAAATAGATTTAATTCTCTAAGACGCTCTTCGTATGGTTTGTTCTTTAGGCTAGGTATCATTTTGGTAACTCTACGTTGAACTCGTTCTAGCTTGTTTATATTTGTTTGGTAATAAGGGCACCAGGATTGAACGCAGTATTCCAGAAGAGGGCGGACTAAGGAATTGTAAAGGGTTAGGATAACTTCTTTGGATTTATGCTCAAATGTCCTGCCTATAAAGCCAATTATTTTGTTTGCCTTCTTAACAACTTCTGAACATTGTTGACTCGGTTTTAGGTTACTCGATATTGTTACTCCCAGATCGGTTTCTCTCTTTACATTCTTAAGCTGAGTGGCATTCATCGAATAGTTTGCTTTCTCATTTAGGTATCCGATATGTAGTACTTTACATTTATCCGCATTGAAACTCATTTGCCAAATTTGGGCCCAACATGACAATTTATCTAGATTGTGTTGCATATCGTCAACTTGTTCTTTTGAGAGTACGCTATTTGCAATTTTTGTATCGTCAGCAAATTTTGAGATTGTACAGGTGAGACCCTCATCTATGTCGTTGATGTAAATTAGAAAGAGAATTGGTCCTAGTACCGATCCCTGGGATACCCCGCTACTTACATTGGTCCATTTAGATGCCTTTCCGTTTATGACTACTCTTTGCTTTCTGTCGCTAAGCCAATTTTCTATCCATTTCAACACACCGTCTTGTATTCCATGCGCTTTTAGTTTTAGCAGTAAACGTTTGTGGGGAACTTTGTCAAAGGCCTTTTGAAAATCAAGGTATATAATATCTACAGCTTTACTCTCATCGTAGAGGTTGAGGATATCGTGGAAGAAGTCTAAGAGGTTTGTTAAACAGGAACGTTTTTTACGAAAGCCGTGTTGAGTATCTTTAAGTATGTTATTTTCCTCTAAATGATTTACGAGTCAGTCTCGTATGACCGTTTCTAGCATTTTACATACAACTGAGGTTAAGCTAATTGGACGATAGTTACTGGGTAGGGATTTGCTGCCTTTTTTTAATATCGGTGTTACTTTGGCTAGCTTCCACTGATCAGGCATAGTTCCAGACTGCAAGGATTTATTGAATAGTAATGTCAGTGGTTTGGAGAGCTCATCCTTAGCTTCCTTTAGAAGCTAATGGTATTAGCTTCATACCATACTATGGTATTAGTAGTGAGAATGGTAACCCATCACAGAGTTGGGTATGACGTTTTGATTTTGGGCAAAACGGCACATCTACTTTATTACTACTGTTAACATCATCACTGCTACTATAACCATCACCATTACTAATGTCACATGTATTACCATCATGTATCCTACTGTCACCATCATCACTACTACTGCCATCTTCACCATTACTATGATCTTCATCATCACAACTATTGTCATCACTACAACTTTCACCATCCTCACTACTACTCACCATCATTACTAATACTCACACCATCGTCACTACCATCATCATTACTTGTCACCATCATCACAACTATTTTGAACATCATCACTACTACTAGTAGTCACCATCATATCTACTACTGTCACCATCATATCTACTACTGTCATCATCATCACTACTGTCATCATCATCAATACAACTACATCCATCATCACTACTATTATCACCATCAATACTACTATCACCATCAATCCAAATATTACTACAATCACTTCTAATGCCAAATAAACTAACTTAACCTAGCAAATACGTAGCGAGATGTTTTCGCCCCCAGAACACATCATTGCTGGGAGAAGGGGGGGGGGGGGAGTTCTGGGAGGAGGTGGGGGGGGGGGGTAAAACCATATCTTGGACCTAAAATCATAACTATTGCATAAATTCAAAAAATCTTTTTTGACTAACGTTCGCATTCACGCACAAAAAATGTGTGTGAAATTTGGTGAAAATCCGTCCAACGGTCTAGGATGAGTTCCGAGACAGACGGACGACGACGACGACGATGACGACAGACATTTTTTTCGTGTGGTACCCACTATACGGGGGGGGCGATACCAAACTCTGCTTACACAGAGTTGATTACAATAAAGTATAATATTAAAATAGTACTGAAAGTGTAGCAGTAGTTGTAGAATATACTGTATAATATAATAAAGAAGACGTGCCGTTTTGCCCAAAATCAAAACGGCATACCCAACTCTGCGATGGGTTACCATCATCAATCACAATCACCATCATCACTACTAATGCCATCATCACTACAACTGCCACAATCATCACAACTACTGTCATCATCACCATTACTATGATCATCATCACTACTACTGTGACCATCATCACTACTACTGTCACCATTGTCACTACCATCTAAATCACTACTATACTGTAATCAATGATACTACACAATCAACCATCATTACTACTATCATCACCACCATCTTACAATCATCATTACTACAGTTAACATCATCACTACTACTATAACCATCATCATTACTACTGTCATAAGTATTACCATCATGTATCCTAATATCACCATATTACTGCCATCCTCACTACAACTGCACCATTATCACTACTACTGCCATCATCACTAATACTATGATCTTCATCACAACTATTGTCATCACCACTACAACTTTCACCATCATCCCTACTACTCACCATCACTAATACTCACACCATCATCACTACTGTCATCATTATCACTACAACTATCATCATTACTTATCACCATCATCACTACTATTATGACCATCATCACTATTACTAGTATTGTCACCGTCATATCTACTACTGTCACCATCATATCTACTATTTTCATCATCATCAATACAAATACAACCATCATCAATACTATTATCACCATCATAACTACATCACCATGAATCCCACTATTACTACCATCACTTCTAATGCCAACTAAACTAACTTAACCTAGCAAATTGAAAGTGAAATAAATGTGGCCTATGTGGTGGGGCCCGACTATTGTCGAATGCAATTTTGAGCACGTAATGTGCTCTGAGAGAGAGCGGAGCAGAGGGAGGAGTGTAAGTTACCTCATGACCGCTCACCACGGTGGCCGTGGAGCTACTAAGCTGTACTCCTTTGTACTCCGCCCTCTCTCACTCGTTTCACACGTAATAATGTAAGAAAATTACCGTATTTTAGCAAATTTGCCCTTCGGTTGCACGATCGTTGCAAGACAACTAGTGATCGTAGAAGGATGGTTCGGGTGTCATTGGAAAGCTCAATTTACGCCCATTCAGGGATACATACTTGTATTACGCTCTGGGTCTTGTTTATGCATGAAAAAGAGCACGGAAACAACCATATTTATGGTAAAAAAAAACTCTGGGCGTTACGTAGAAATTACCGCCTAGGCCGCTCGTTGAGTGTTAAGAGAGAAAAAAAAAAAAACGTTTTAGAGAGTCCTAAGCCGAAGTGTTTGTTGTTGTTTCACCATATATTAAATTCCCCAGGCAGTCTGTTTCAAAATTGATTATTATAATAATATGATGCAGTGTAGACATTATGTATTTGAATTATAGGTTATTTGTTAACAAATTACAGACGTGCACTTCATTAAAACACATATTTGGAAGTAATGTATAAACAAATACAACAGAAACAATGTAACCTTGTGTCACCATTATAACTAATGGAGGTGATGGCCTGAGTGAAAACAAATGTGTGTGTGAAATGGTAGTAAATGAAGGAATATAAAGATGAAACAGATTCTACTTGTCAATTTATTATAAATATTTGTGTCTGTAACTATCATAATAATACATTTGATAGCTTGTCCTGCATCATTTAAGCTACTTCACTCGTGATTAATATAGATATAGAAATAATATTTCTATAATTTAATCACTGTTAACAAATAACAGCTTACATCCCAAAGGTACTTCTTAAGCTGTATAAAATCGTCGAAAAAAGGCCACAATAAACTGTCAAAATGCATCATGAACGTAAAGGGTAAATGGTGGTGCAAGGAAAACCAAAGAATATCCTCCTCTTGTCGGAGGCAATATTCAAACTCGAAACATTTTAGCCCTGTTTTGAATACTTAATACCTGTACCACACATTTACACATTTAACACCTTACGAGCGGCCTATGCGGTTTATTTATGTGTACCGCACAGCGGGGTGTTTTTAGCCAAAATAGGGCTGTTTACGTGATCATTTTCATGCCTAAATAAGACCCAGAACGTAAAACAAGTACCTATCCCTGAAAGGGCATAAACAGAGCTTTCGAATGACACCATAACGATCCTTGTATGATGGATAGTTTTCTTGCAATAACCGTGCAACGCGAGTGCAAAAAGCAGGTAATTCGGTACTTTCAGTACATAATTGAGTATGTAGCGAGTGAGAGAGGGAGGAGGGAGCTGAGATTTGTGTCAGTAGGTTCGCCGCGGTGGTCTGGAGCAGTCATACGCTCGCTAGTCTCCTGCCACCACTTGTCTCTCTCTCTCAGCCACATTACGTGCTGAAATTGCCACTCGAGTTATGTCGAGCGCCGCCACATAGTCCAGCTTTATTTAACTCGACTTATGTTGCTCGCCGCTAATTAAGGGTTAAATAGGCAGTGACGGCATTTCTTCCCGTGTTTGTGTTTACTGTATGATATCTATGTTGTTTATGTGTTCTATGTGATATTGTATAGCTCTTAAGGTTCGGATATCACTTATCACAACATTAGCATTATAATTACTAAGACATATATTTTAATGAATAAATATGGAATCATAGAGATAAGTTTGATTAATTCAAATTATAATTTGATAATCTAGGGTGATATCCAACCGTTAAGATACATTAACTATCACAGGGAACACATAAATAACACAGATATAATACCGTAAACACAAGCAAGAGATGAAAATTAATACCGTCGCTGCCTATTTTATATTATGAGTAATAAGTGAAGAAGGGCCTGTGATTGGCTCTAAGCCATGTGGGCCAAGTCAGTCAGTATTCATCTCTTGCTTACCTTTTGGGTTTATAATTTCTTTATTTCACTTGTGTATACTGTATGATATATATGTGATAAATATGTTTAATGTGATATATCATGACTTAAGATTTGGATAACACTGTAGATTGTTAAGTAATCATTAACATTATTAAAACGTGTCTAGTATAATGAATTAACATAGAATCATAAAAGATAATAATACAGACATTATCAGTTCTGCGACTCTTCTGGGCCAATGAGCTACAGTATTGATAAGATTGAAAATCATTAATGTCGATAAAAACACCATTAGGAGCCAGTTGCATGGTTCGAGTGAATGGATAATACCTATATTTATAAGTTTTTATTCAATTAAGGAGGGAAATGTAACAATTAAAAGGTTTCATACTAGCTCAATTAATTTTAAATACCACAGATCCTTCCTTATTTGCACAACATTTTGTAAATATAGGTGTAATAAAACAAAACACCACCCCGATACGGAAGGGGTTAATCTCGGTGTTCGCTGAAACTGTTGAAAGACGCCAAATATCCTCAAGTAAGAAAATTACAGGCAAGTTTGTGTAATGTAATGTTACATTAATGTGTGTACTGGCCGTGTGTTTGAGTTGAGTACGAAATTTATGAATAGATTATAGTGTGAGCCACGGTAGTTAAGGGCATGGTGGGTTGACAGGCGAATACTAAATTGAGAATACACACGTAACCATATATTTATAACTTTTAATATTCAATTAATTTATTATATAAAGGAACCTATTTTATATGAGTGTGTCAATTATCTCATTCAATAATATATAAACTTTAACAGTGAAATACATGCCTACTCCAAACAGTAGGATTATAGGCTTAGATAACTGAATTGAAATATAATAATGCAAAAGTATATGAAAGTCTCAGTTGTAATTGACTTAAATAACATATACTGTTAATAAACTGTCATATTCGAATGGATTATCAAACTTTATATTTTTAGGTTTTAATAAAATGGCAAATATAAATCTATCTATCTATCTTTCTATTGCCTGACGCCGTGATCCCCGAAGGGGTGGACACGAACGAACCGCCCCCATGCACCTCTGTCCCCAGTCAGTCGACGCCCCTCCCCCCAACCAGCACCGCCTTCGTTCATGTAGTTCCTCACTCCATCCTTCCACCTCATATTCGGTCTACCTCTCCCTCTCTGTCCCTCCACCTCGCTCTCGTACACCCTCTTAGTCATTCTCTCGCTTTCCATACGTTCCAAATATAAATAAGAAGTATATAACGATATGATATTTAATTTTAGGAAGATTTGGAAAACATTCATAAAAATACAATGATTCGATGAGAGAGGGAGAATTAAAGAACTGCTTATAGACGTGATTAGCTGAGAGAGGGTGGTAGAGTGGGAATGGAGTGGGGGAACAGCACTGTTACCAACACAATTAGCGGATCCCTGTCAGGCAGGTGAAGCAGGACTTATGTCCACAATAGTACGTTTTGACAACAGGAAATTCACTTATTCATTCTCTACTATACATTCATAATTATGTAAGCCCTATACTATATGTTTCCTGTTAATTAATTAATTCGAGTACAGGTCTACACTACTTTTCAATAGCATTTTCCAGACCCATTCCCATATTAACAGCTTGGGAATTATGAGACATTTTGACAACATATTTTGGCTATCATTAGACGATTTTAGTGAAGCGGCTTAATGGCAGAATTTGTGGGAATTGTGCATTTCGTGATAAAAGTATCAAAATTGGCACACACAATCAAATAGTCAATATAATCAAAATTAGATATTGGACCATCATAGTTTTACTCTACATTGGCTTTGGCAGCCCCCTTTCAATTACTTTCCATAAGAGTTCTTAAGAACTTATATTTGCCCCAAACTGTATACCATGGTAGAGATGTCAAACTAGTCTCAAATGACTCGTCTGGGCATGGGTAACAACATATATTCAGACATTGTTTAGCTAATATTGACCGTTTGATTAGTACAGTATGCTATAGTTTATCATCATGCCACAAATTGGTAAGTAATGTTGCCATTTGCCACTAATTTGTTGAACTACAAGGACCAGTACAAGTCAAACGGTCAACATTAGCAAAACATTGTCTGAATATATGTTGTTACCCATGTCCACACGAGTCATTTGAGACTAGTTTGACATCTCTACCATGGTATACAGTTTGGGGCAAATATAAGTGCTTAAGAACTCTTATGGAAAATAATTGAAAGATGGCTGCCACAGCCATCACGGACTGAATTTGAGATGGCCCAATATCCAAATCTGTTCATAATAAGATAGTCTACTAGTGTGCCAAATGTGGTGCTTTCCTCACAAAATGCACAATTGTTATGCTAAGTTGCCCAAGTAAAGAGGAGGAACGGGTGGGTGTGGGGGCTGGGTGGTAGAGAGGGAGTCGGTAGGGTTGTTTGGTGATTTGCAATGCCATATGGAGACTCGGTTATTAACAATAATTTAGTATCTCTATTTCATTACGACGAAGCTTTACTTCATATGAAGTTAACTACAAGGAATTGTTTTCAGCTTAGGAAGGATCTGATTTAAGTCAAATGGGTTCAATTAATCTATTCATTCAAGCAGATCGTTCTTTAAGGTTCGGTAATCCAGAAGTAGGCACACATTCTGTCATTGGGATTCCCAGTCCCAACTTCCAGGGGCTGATAATCCCTACCCCTTTTGGAAAGAAGTGCTGACTATTGACTGATTGACAGGTCGTTCTTTAAGTCGAATAAAATAGTCTGATATTAACATGAATGAAGTAAATAACATGCTCTATGATATAAAAAAGAGCAAACAACATATTGATAGGATATTCCGAATGAATTTTAGTATGATTAACGTTGTTATGAAATATAAAAACATCATAATTATTAAGTCAGGGTAACGTAACATCATTTTCCATAACTAAAACAGTTTCATTACATTACGTTACATTAACCCGCCCAGTACCGATGCTGTTTGTGGTATTTGGTTTCAGCTATATGCAGACGATAATAAGAAGATAAAGACAACTATATGGCAGTTACGGGGATCAATTTATATAATATATAACGTTCAATTTGGTAGACGGCCTTCCGAAACTGAATAGAATCTTCATTGTCAGAATATAATATACGAGACGTCACCGGTTCTAGATGGGTTAATACACTCTAGCGCCACGCGATACTGAACTAATACGTAAAATGTATTAAGAACAAGGATGTCCAAATATTACGAAGCAAGTGAATAAGATGAAGGAATGATATGATGAGCCACAGTGGAAAGCATTAACCCTGCCAGTACCAGCAATGTATTATAAACTTTAATTCAGTCATAATGATCGTTTCACTACCAGGACGTCTGTTTACCTTTCATTATGGCTGAAGTTAGACGGTTTTTTGCAGTTGAAGAAGGACCTACTTAATTCAGAGGGCATGTTGAGATCGCATTTCCACCTGTGATACCAAGAGTTGCATTAAACAATAGAGGAAATCGTCTAACGGTAGCCAGAGTATAACAAAAAATAAATCCTGGGTCACAAGGGGTTAATGCGATTTTATGAAAATTAAAAAGGATATATGGTACCTAAAAGGATTAAAAATACGGGTGGGAAAGTCACACTCAAGAAGCAGGATAGTAGAATAGGTATGAGTGTGACAAATACATTCTCTCCTTTGCGAGACGAATGTAAGGGAAAAGATAGTCAGGATAAGGGAGGGATAACCGAAGTGCCTGCCGCCGACTCAGCTCCAACCTCTGACGCTGTGCTACCTACCACCACCACTACCCCCACCACCACCACCACCAAGGGAGCTTCTGCCACCACCGGGGGTTCTCCAACTGCAGCTGCTGGATCCTCCCGAGGGAAAGGTAAGTCTGTGTCCCGAGAAGGTAAGTCTGTGTCGATTGTGGGCGACTCCATGGTAAGACATTTAGTTAGGGCTACCCGCACTAAACTTAGGAAGGTTGTGTGTCTGCCTGGCCATGGAGTTGGGAGGGTTTTAGAGAAGATGGACCACATCTTGGAAGATAGTGGAGATAACCCCATTATCTGTCTCAGTGCCGGGAGTAACGATGTTGGTAAGGGTAGAAGTGAGGAACTGCTGCAGCAGTATCGGGATGTGTTAGATAAAGTTAGGATGAAGGGAGGGATCCCTGTAGTACATTGTATCCTACCCAGAAGAGGAGTTCCCAAGGAATGGACATCCAGGGCGATTGGTGTCAATTGCCGTTTGGAGAAATATTGCAAAGAAAAAGCAATACCATTCATTGATAACTGGGATAGTTTCTATGGGAGAGATGGGATGTACGCAAGGGATGGGGTTCATCTTTCACGGTTAGGGGTTTCTACATTAGCTAGTTCTTTAGATAGGGTGGTTGTGGGGTTTTGAACAGAAATATTGAGAGTGTAAATGAGAGATTAAATGGAACAATTTTAGCGTCAGGCGAAAGCGATAAGGATATTCAGTCTCATGCTAAAAATGATGACTATAATGCAAATGATAGTAGTGATGGTGCAACGGAAGATGGAAATGTCGCTAAAAACAAAGGTAAATTAGGTATAAAGAAAAGAAGTAAATTGAGAGTATATTACACAAACTGTAGGAGTCTATGTAACAAAATGAACGAACTTAGAGCCCTTGTTAGCAAAGAAAATATAGACATAATAGCGCTAACTGAAACGTGGATTAATACAGAAACCAGGCATTTTTTAGCAGAATTTGATATACCAGGATATAGTTTGTTTAAATATGACCGAACAAGTAAGAGGGGTGGCGGTATAGCAGTGTTTGTCAGGAGTACATTAAAAAGCTGTATTAAATCAGGTATTAGACTAAATAACGATAATGAAAGTGTTTGGGTAGAGGTTAACGAAGGTAGTGAGACCATAGTTATTGGAGTTATGTATAGACCGCCAAATATGAGTAGAAATGACGGAACGTCATTATGGGAGGAAATAAAAATGGCATCAAGGTTTAGCAATGTGTGCATTATGGGGGATTTTAATTTTCCGAATATAGATTGGCAGCATCAAATAGGAGACTCTGATTCTGAGGAGTTTATAGAGGTAGTACAAGATAGTTTTTTATTTCAATTCATAGATACGCCGACTAGAGGTAATAATATTCTCGATTTAGTTTTCAGTAACAATGAACATATGGTAAATAATGTAGAGATAGGGGACCACCTAGGAAATAGTGACCACAATTCTGTGTATTTTAATATACAATGGAAAGATAATACCAGAGAGAATACAACATTAATACCTGACTTTAGAAAAGCCAATTATGGTGGGTTAAGAAGAGCCCTATTAGCGGACCCTATGGTCAAAAAATTAAGTCGATCCAGGTGTCCAAATGAGTGTACCCCGTCTCAGGCACCTGTCATCTTAAGTCAGGAAGAGACGTCAACCTTGGTAGATACATACGATCATTTTATCAAGTCAGTATTCAATGCACAAAATAAATACATCCCCAAAAGAAAATTTATATCAACACAGAACCAACCCAAATGGATGAATAATAGACTATTAGATCTTCTAGGACAAAAGAGAGGAATATATAGAAAAATTAGAAAAGGCGAAATTCACCTACTTGCTTACTATCAGAATCTATCAAGACAGGTAAAAAAGGATATTAGGAAAGCAAAAAGAAATTATGAAATTAAGGTTGCCAATGACTCAAAAAATAATCCTAAAGCTTTTTACCAACTATATAAATCCAAGGTTAGAGATGTAATTGGTCCCCTTAAAACTTCGATAGGAGAAATGACAGAAAATGATTTAGAAATGTGCAGTACATTAAATAGTCAATTTCTTTCCGTTTTCACAAATGAAAATTTGGCACAGTTTCCAGAAGTCCGTAAGGTATATAGCGATAGTATAGAAAATAGGTTAAGTACGGTTACTATAAGTAGAAATGATGTGCTTAAGGAAATTGACAGACTGAAACCTCATAAATCGCCTGGTCCTGATGAGGTATATGCTAGAGTATTAAAAGAATGTAGGGATGAGTTAAGTTACCCATTAACATTTTTATTTAACAAGTCATTGGAGACAGGTATAGTTCCAGAAGCTTGGAAGCTTGCAAACGTAGTTCCGATCTTCAAAAAAGGTGACAAATCAATAGCATCCAATTACCGTCCCATTAGTCTTACATCAATCATAGGAAAGCTACTAGAGTCAATTATTGCTAGTAAAATTAGAAACCACTTAGATACATTTAATTTAATAAATTCTTCTCAGCATGGATTCACTCAGGGACGTTCTTGCCTTACTAATTTGCTTAGTTTTTTCTCAGAGGTATATGAAGCAGTAGATAATGACAAGTCATATGATATAATATATTTAGATTTCAGTAAAGCTTTCGACAGAGTCCCCCATGAGAGATTGATGAGAAAGGTTGAGGCGCATGGAATAGGTGGGGCGTTGTTGGGATGGATTAGGTCATGGCTAATTGGTAGGAAGCAGAGAGTCAGCATAAATGGTACGAAGTCAGAATGGGGAGCAGTCAAAAGTGGTGTTCCCCAGGGATCTGTATTAGGTCCTCTGTTGTTTGTTATATACATAAATGACCTTGATTTAGGTATAACTAGTAGGATAAGTAAATTTGCAGACGATACCAAAATGGGGAGAACAATTGATTCAGATAGAGATATAGAGTGCCTCCAAAGGGATCTAGATACCTTACACGAATGGTCAGTAAATTGGCAGATGAAGTTTAACATTGACAAATGCAAGGTATTAAAGATAGGGAAGATGCATACAAATGTTAAATATAAACTAGCTAATGTGGAATTAGAAAACTCGAATTGTGAGAAAGATCTAGGTGTGTTTGTTAGCAATGATTTGAAGCCTAGACAACAGTGTATAAGCGTTCGAAACAAGGCAAACAGGATTCTCGGGTTCATCTCAAGGAGTGTGAGTAACAGAACTGCTGATGTTATCTTAAAACTTTACTTGTCATTAGTGAGACCCCATATGGATTATGCTGTTCAATTTTGGTGTCCTTATTACAGAATGGACATAGATTCATTGGAGAGAGTACAACGTAGAATGACAAAAATGATCCATAATATTAGAAATCTTCCGTATAAAGAAAGGTTGAAGAAATTAGGCTTACATTCGTTAGAGAGACGCAGAGTTAGAGGGGATATGATAGAGGTGTTCAAGTGGGTTAGTGGGATTAACAAAGGGGACATGACAAATGTACTAAAGCTCAGTGATAGCGAAAGAACTCGTACCAATGGTTTCAAATTAGATAAATTTCGTTTCAGAAAAGATATAGGCAAATATTGGTTTGGTAACAGAGTTGTAGATGGGTGGAATGGACTACCAAGTGCTATAGTGGGATTAAAAACGATAGGGAGCTTTAAGATAAAATTGGATAAGCATATGGACGAGAAGGGTTGGGTGTGAAGGGGGATCAGCAGGGTTGGGCCAATCAGCGCTCTGCAGACCCCGTAATCCTGCGTTAATCTCTAACCGTTTTGGTAAGATGATCCTCAGGGTATTAGAGTGTTGAGCCTATAATTGGGCTTTGTAATTGGGGTTGTGTGGGACAGGGATCTGCCTTGCTTAGGCCAATCGGCTTTCTGCAGACTCCCATTTTCTTATGTTCTTATGTTCTTATTAACTGACATGGTTCGAGGCCATCTCATTAGCCTACGTCCTTCCTAAACTGAATAAAATAACCAAATAGTAGTCAGAATATAATGAAAAGGATGTCATCGGTGCTGGATGGGATAACAGTATTAAAATCCCAGCGCCAAGCGACGAAGGCCATATAAGGCACCGAGTCTTAGTCAATACTGTTCAGATAATTTATAAACGTAAGTTAGATACCATCATGGTTTTATACGACAAGGGAACTTACAGTTCGTCAGTCAAGTCTTAATTGTGTAATTGCTAAAATTATATTTGTTCTCCCAATTAAAATTTTCAGAATCCATATTTTACAAATGTGTTTACCTGCTCGTCATAGCTCAACAGGTTGGCCGTGAGCTCACGACCTATTGAATTATCATATATTTAGAACGCTAACTGGTTAACCCCTTCTGTACCGATGACGTCTTTTTAATTTTACTCTAGCTATATTTAGACGATGTTGTGCAGTTAAAGAAGGATCTATGCTAGTAAAAAGGCTTAAGTGAGATAGTTCGAAGCCGGTTATTTTAATTGCTGGAGGCTCTTTTTAAACTTGGTAAAATCGTCTAATAGTAGCCAGAATAAAGTTACAAGGACAACGCCGGTACAGAAGGGGTAAATAATCATTATGTCCCAAGAGCTTGGCCGTGGGATCCACACAACCTTCTTGAGTCGGACGACGAGCAGGTAAACAAAGGTGTGGAATGTGGACACACAGAATTTTAAATGGGAGGGAAAATATAATTTGCGCAATTTTACAAGTAGAGCTTGTCCGCGCAACTGCAAGGTTCCCAGAGTAAGACACGAGCATAAGAAATCCTGTAATTGAGAAGTAACTGTTATAGTTCTCTAGAATATCTCTTTCTGTACCGGTGACGTCCTTTTAACTGTAATCTGGCTACATTAAAACGATTCTATTCCGTTTTCAAAAAGAGACCCAACAATTAAGAGGCTTCGAACTATCTCCCTTAACCCATTTTTACTAAGACAGATCCTTCTTAAGCTGCACAAAATCATCTAAATACAGCATAGCCAGAATATAATCAAGAAGACGTCGCCGGTACAGAAGAGGTTAACTGTCATATAAGACAGTATGAGAGAGAGAGTTCTAATTCACGGTATTTTGTGGATTTACTCAAATATTGGCATTGATTGATTGCAAATGTGTTGTATTTTGATCATGTCGTGTTTCATGTGTTATAAATGTAACAGTAACAGACTCCACGTGTAAATAAATAATCGGATCATTGTGATATATTTAATAAAGTGATGACAGCATGTGATTTACCTACAAACAAGTTTTCCCCTCCTTCCCCTACCTTCAGACCATTAACATATCTTATCCCTCCTGTCCCCCATCACCCTCTACTGACGGTGAGGCAGGAGAGGCGACAGGACTTTTGCCGCTGACTGTACATACCTTCATATATTCTCATACCGGTAACACCAGTATTTATCTTCCTTGTATTTCCTCTCCTATCCCTCTTCCTGCGTACTTCTATCCAGCCACCGTTGTCTACTGAAGCACTAGTCTGTTTCATTGAGTATGGAGAGTTTCTTGGATCTCCATTGGTATGGATGCGGTGAAGATTCTTTGTGACAGCACCGGTACTTCTGGCTGTGACTTTACTTGGTGGGCTGGAAAGCTGCCTCTTTCCTCTCTGGTCCGCTCCCTGTGCACTGCCATACGTTGAGCTGTATCTCTTGTTACCTGTAGCTGCAAAAGGCCCGTTAGCATCATCATCATCTCTCCTTAGAGCAGAGCACACCTCCACAGCACCACACGTCCTGTCGGTAGACTCCTGCCAACTGGTTCGTACCCTCCTAGCATCATCCACACACACGGCGGCATCCTCGATATCCTCATCGTCGTGCTTTCTTCCGTTCCACAGCTTTTCATTGTCTCTTTTATCTTTTCTTTCGTTCACAGCCCTTGGAGTCGAACTCGTTCGCATTACGTCAGAGTATTTCTTAGTGTTCAAAGTTTTACTTGCCTTAGGGGTTACGTCTTGTGAGTTTAGTGACATTGGTTGGTTAGAATCTTGTCTAAGTGTGGTAATATCCCCTAATACATTAATTTCACTTAGCATAATATCTGTTGTTGCTTCTCCCAATCCAGGGACAGCATTCATAAACTTACACTTTATATCTATAAAGTAAGTTTTAATTATGAGAACAGTATCAGCTCTGTTCATCACTTTAGATTTAATGTCCAGGACTTTCGGCAATAATGATTTTATATAAGCATTATCCTCTGATAGGTTAGCTAGCAGAGGACCGAGCTTTTTAAGTCCAATTCGGTGCATTCTTTTATGCGAGTCGGTCACGAATTTCACAGACTTATTTAAGCTCCAGAGTCGTTCATGGAGCTCAATCAGGTCTTTCAGATGGTTTCGTTTCTTCTCTGGGTCCCTCCTCCAGCAAACATCTTCGTGTAGTAGTCCATATAGCACCTCTTTTATTTTTGTTATTTTTCCATGACAGTAGAATGAGTTAGTTATTTCAAACAGCGTTTCATAAGGGTAGTCCTTTTTACTTGAAGTCACAAAACATAAGAGACTGTTCACAACGTACTCGTCTTCAGCCATTTTTTCGAAGCACTGTCAACCTTCATATTATACCGCTGGTAACCATGGCAACGATATAAAAAACGGGGCCTGCTTCTAAACTAGTTGGCAATCTCACTTAATTAATATTACAGATGTACAGTATGGGTAATGTTTTACGGTAACATGATGTAAGGTCACTGATGATAGTATAACTACACTTTCACACTTTTATAGTTTTCTGTGTTAATTTTCATCTATATAATTATAGTGTTTGGAAGTAATTACAAGCCTCTGAAAAAACGTTTTCCCCATTATCCAACGATCTTAAGACACGCCGCCCGATAGTTGGGAGGGCTATGAAGAAAATGAGGGGTAAAATGCGTAAAACGGCGATAACAGTGTATTTTAACAAAACTTGGCTTGGGTTTTAAGGTTTTTTAAAGGCATAAAACCCAAGATTTCGAAAACCCGACCCAAGTTTGGGCAAAAGTTGGCTCGGATTTTGCGAGTTTAATATCTATCTATCTATTGCCTGATGCCGTGATCCCCGAAGGGGTGACCACGAACGAACCGCCCCCATGCACCTCTGTCCCCAATCAGTTGACGCCCCTCCCCCCAACCAGCACCACCTTCATTCATATACTTCCTCACTCCATCCTTCCACCTCTCCTTCGGTCTACTTCTCCCTCTCTGTCCCTCCACCTCGCTCTTGTACACCCTCTTAGTCATTCTCTTGCTTTCCATACGTTCCATATGGCCGAACCATCTCAAGTTGTTCCTTTTCACACTTTCCATCACATCTACCTCCACACCACACCTTCTTACTTCTTCATTAGTCTGTCTATCCCTCCATGTAACTCCGCACGCACTTCTTAAGTAATTCATTTCCACTGCTCTCACTCTTGGTCTGAGTCTCTCAACCAACGTCCATGCTTCGCTTCCGTAAGTCAGCGTCGGGATTACCACACTGTAATGCAAGGACTTCTTCACTTCCATACTGACCGCCCTATTTCTTGTTACTGCTTTCAGCATTCCTACAACCCTCTTCCCCTGTTGTGCCCTCTCCCGCACTTCTTCATCCATAGTCCCATCTTTACTCAACACACTGCCCAGATACTTAAAAGAGTTGACGATCTCCATAGCCTGACCGTTCAGCTTCACCTCACACTCTGTGACTTCACCCCTTTCGAAGACCATAACCTTGCTCTTCCCCGCATTTACCTTCAAATTCCGTTTTTCGCACACTGTTCCAAACTCATTTACCAGACCCTGCAACTCCCATTCATTATCTCTCATCAGAACTGTGTCATCCGCAAACAGCAGTATAGGTAGCTTCCACTCATTTCCCTCCCTTTTCAGAGATACACCAACATTCTCTGATCTTGATATTATTTCTTTCATGACTCCATCCATATATACAGTAAATAACCACGGGGAGATCACACACCCCTGTTTCAAACCAACTTTCAGGTCAAAGAACTCACTCTGCTCACTCTCCACACGTACTGCCGGGCTAGCACCCTCATACATGCTCTTCACTGCTTTCAGCAACTTGCCATCTACTCCGTATATTATAAGTACTTTTCACAAACCTTCTCTATCCACTCTGTCATAGCCCTCCTCTAAGACCATAAAGGCAACATACACCTTTTGTTTCTTCTCCAGATATTTCTCCACAACATAATTCAGGGTAAAAATCTGATATACACATCCTTTTCTCTTCCTAAAACCTCCCTGCTCGTCGCTTATCCATTTCTCCGTTCTCACTCTCACTCTCTCAATCACTACCCTACTGTATACCTTCCCTACTATGCTCAGAAGACATATTCCTCGGTGGATACCACACACTCCTCTTTCCCCTTTACCCTTATATAGGGGAACTATTATGCCAGTCTTCCAGTCATCGGGTGCACTCCCCTTCTTCCATCCTAGTTTGCACATTTTTCATACCCATTCGATCACTATCTCCCAACCATACCTCAACATTTCCCCACACACTCCATCTGCTCCTGGTGCTTTCCCCAACTTCACTCTTTTCATGGCTTCCCACACTTCTGACCTCCTGATCCCCACCTCCTCCTCCACTACTTCTCTTCTTCTCCCTCCCATACCATATCCAACTATATTTGCTGGCTCTTCATTCCTTACATTTAGCAACTCATTGAAGTACTCCTCCATCTTTCGACTCTCTTTTGCTTCTCGGCTTACATTCTCCCATTCTTATCTTTTTCACCCTTACTGTTTCCCTTGCTACCTTCCCTAACTTTCTTGACTTCTTTCCAGAACAGTTTCTTACTCTCCCTCCATTTTACACTCAGATTCCTTCCAAATTCCTCATCCACTCTTCTCTTACTTTCCTTCACTACTCTCTTCCCCACCCTCTTTCTCTCCACGTACCTTTCTCGTTTCTGTCTCTCGAAATCTTCATACCCTCTACTACCCAACCACTCTCTATATGCTTTCTTCTTTTCTTCCACAGCTATTTTTACCTCTTTGCGAGTTTTAAGAGTCTAAAAAGAAAGTAACCAAATTTCGGAAATCGGCTCATGTTTTCCCAAATTGCAAACCCATATAACCAGATTTATCGAAAAGTTTACCATTATTAAAATCATAAATATCCAGTAAGCTAGACTAGTACATTGGACATTGGACAATGTACAAGGCTAGTACAAGGCTAACCCTCACCTAACACCTACAAGAAGTCCGTAGTACCTAGTACGTAGGACACGAACCCTTACCGGTCCCGTCGGGCCACCGCCCATTTAGTATTCTGGCGCATCGGCCACGATCTTGTAAATTTTTACTGCCGTTGTGATGTTAATTGTTTATAAGCTTTATATACTAACATTATTTCATGGAAATTAGTATTTACCCTTTAACCAAGAATCTAAAAACACGGCCGCCAATAGTGGGAAGGTCTATGAAGAGTAGAAAAATTGAGGGGTAAACAGCATATAAAGCGAATATATTATATTTGTAAATAAAAGTTTGCTCGGGTTTGTGCATTTTCGAGACCCATAAAATCCAATTTGTTGAAAACCCGAGCCTACTTTTGACGAAAGTTGGCTCGGATTTCGCAGGGTGGAGTCGATAATAGCCTAGGCCTATGTTATACAAATATTTAATTTTGAGGAGACATTAACCTAATCTAATAACCTTACCTAAGCTATCCTAGTATTAGGGGTGTCCCCACACCCCCGCTGGTTGGGCAAAACTGCTAATGGTAGAAATCCAGTTGGGGTGGAGTGAGTAATAGCATATGTAGTAAAAATCAAGTCAACTTTGAGAAGACATTAGCCTAGCCTAACAACCTTACCTAACCTATCCTAGTATTATGGGTGGGGGCTGTCGCTCCCACACCCCCTGCTGGTTGGGTAACATCCCCCCCCCCCCAGGAAAACAAAAAAATCCTCATCTTGTTCTGAAGAAAACAAAAATGTGACGAGTAAAACAATATCCGCTATGTAGTCTACTTCGGGGCCGGGCAGGGTTGTATAACTTTGCAGAAGCCAGCAAGAACTTATGGAGTCGATGGTTGGCGTTTTGGATGGCCATCAAAAACATGCTTTGGGCTAAATAGCCCACAAAGTGTTTCTTCCTCCGCCCTTACAGTGGAACCCTGCCCTTCACCTCCCTCCACAGACGTTCGATGTTGTTGGTGTGGGCCTTCGTTATTGGATCCACGAAGTTGACCGAATGATTGACCGTCAAATGTGTGTAACCTTCATCTCCCAGGCAATGGTAGGCTCTCCAACAATCGGAGATGATGGTGGTGCCGGGCAGAATATGTTTTTTTATAATTCCCAGGAGGGTTTCCTTGGAACGATCCTCGACGGAAACCATGAAAAATTGCCGGGTTCAACGACAAACTCCACCAAAAACCCACTGTCCTTCCACCATCCGGCCAACATGATATTTCCTTCTTCCGAATTTATTTTTATCTATTTCTACTATGAGATCTTCGCCCCCTACGTTCTTAGATTTTTCAATACACCAATCAATGAGTACCGTACCTCCCGTGTAATACAACACCAATCATTAACTGTTGAATATGAAAATTTAAATTCGTCACGGGCAGGTTGAATCTGAAAGTTGTTACGTAGGTACAAATTGATGAATGTTAGCAAGTCTATCTTAGGCACAAGAGTTTGTTCAAAAAATATATTTTTCCAAACACTTTGACATGTTTCGCACTTTTTGCTTTTTGTTTTCGCACACTTCTTTTCTCCCGACATCGCCATAAATTCCGAGGTAAATCTAAAACCATGTTGGCCCCGCACTTTTGACATTGCTGAGCCTCTAAAACAATCCCATTGTTCGCTAAAACTTTAAATAAAGCATCTGGTGAGGACTTGTAACGGCAATAAAATTCAATGCACCCACCATCACAATCAGCACAAGCCATGGCTCCTTTTCGCTATGAAAATCGCACTTCAAATGAAGTCGCTCTAATGGCTGATATTGAAAGGTGGCGCCACCAAAGACAAAAGCATATTGACGACAAGATGCACATCATAAATCTTAGTAAATATGAATAATTTAGATAACTTAACATAACATAATATAACCTAACCTAATCTAACCTACTGTAGATGATACGTCCATTAACCCTCCTGGCCCGGGCAGGCTCTCCAAAGGACAGAGCTCGTATCCGGGCGATCTGGCCGAATATCAACAAAAGTAAACTAAGGTTAATCTTGCTTAATATATTACTTACATTAATCAAACATATATAGAAATGGGCGCCTTACCTTGCTGCGTAGAATGGCGTTGAGTAGAGCTCTCTAGCTCAACTGGTTCCGGAGTGATGGTGATGGAAGTGGAGGTAACTTTTGCCGCGTATTTACCTCGGCGCGTCCGAACACTCAACCGCGGCCCCGGCTACGACGCCCAGTTGCACTCGTCGCTCCACCCGCAATTATGCCGGGAAGCGATTTGATAGTGTTTTATTGGTTATTATGTCATTTATTATAGTTATTATGCTATTTTCACTCAATAAAGTTATTTACATGAACTTATTTGTGTCTCTGTCACTTATTACTTCGTTTTATTATTATTATTATGATTATAGTGTCACTTTCACTGGACTTTGATAATTGATAGTGTCATTTCCCCTTTTATGTATTGTTAGGTAAGCTAATAATATATATAGTGTCACTGTCACTTGTTCATCTTGTTATAAAGGCACTTATTATTACTTGTGTGTGTCTCTTTCACTTATACTTAGTTTTATTATTATTATACTGTCACTTTGACTGGCCTAGGCTTATTGAGTGTCATTTTCACTTATTTATTGTTAGAAATATATATTTTAGTGTCACTTTCACTTGTTCATATTGTTATTGAAGGCACTTATTATTACTTATATGTGTCCTTTTCACTTATACTTAGTTATATTATTATTCTTAGCCTACATTTGAGTGTCACTTTCACTGTTGTCACTTCCACTTCAAAAGTTTATTAGAGTATGGAAGTCGTTGAAGCAGGTGCCAGCACACAGTCCAACTTGACACTCGAGGCATTCCCAAGTTGTTTTTGTGCTTTTGCGGGGTCTTCTTGTTGTGTGGCTGCACACATGGCACCTCTTCTGACTCCTAGCGTTACTACCTGGTGCTTTGAAAGGAAGGGCGTTGAGCTGGTGCTTCCTGAAAAATTCAGCACACCCCGTTTTGTCCAGCTGGCCTGGTCCTTGTAGTGGTCTCCCTGGTGTACCCGCATATTTAGCCAGGAGCTCAAGTATCACCTGCTTGTGGAACTTCCGCAGGGACTTGTACTTCTTGGCTCCTGCAGTCCTCAGACGGTAGATGTTGTACGCATTGAGGACCGACATATCTATGGTATGCAGGATAAACTTCTTGTACCACCTGCAAGATGTTCGCAGGCAGTCGATGAAGCCCATCTGCATGTCGGACTTGTCAACGAGGCGCATGTTGAGGTTATAATCCAGGACAGCAGCTGGTTTCTGGACGGGGTTCTTGGTTCTTCGGTCCACCTTCCCTGTGGCGACCATCTCGGCCTTGTGGCATGTGGTGAGGAGGTTGACCTTCCGCTGGTCATGCCAGTGGATGGAGAGGATGGGGCCACACTTCTTGTGGAAGATGTCCGCCTTCTTCGTCTTGGTTGGGTAGCCTGTGCCCTTCCTCTTGCCCTTGACTGTGCCGACAGTTGCGGTCATGGAGGTACTTGGTCAGGAGAGGCGACATGTAGTAATTATCTGTGTAAAGGATGTGGTTTTTATTGTAGTGCCTCTCCATTATCTTCTTCACTACAGCGCCACCATAACCAATGAGGGGGTCAGTCACAATTTCTCCACCCTTGCCGCTGTAGACTATAAAGTACAGCACATACCCTGTCAAACAGTCGCAGAGGACGAAGAGCTTGATGCCGAAGCGGTGTCTCTTGGACGGGATATACTGTCGGAAGTGCAGCCTACCACGGAACAGGACCAGAGACTCGTCGAGGCACATCTTCTGGAAAGGAATCAGGTAGGTGGTGAACCGATGACGTATTATTATTATTATTATTATATGAGATGCCGAAGTCTCCAACCAGGGTGCAGAAACACCATCAAGATCAATCCACACAAAACACCCGGAGGCACTGGAGAGAGACTATGGCAACTTAGGAAAAAATAAAAACATACACTGTATACTGTACTGTACATATACACATATTAAACACAGACAACATATTATGCAGTGGAGGATATCAAGCTTAACTATAATACAATAAAATAGAATAAAATAAGTTTAAAAATTAGAATTAATGCTGCAAAAAAGCATTAATTCTAGACTTAAAAATGGAGATATTAGCTGAATTGACTAGCTCATTTGGCAACTTATTCCACAAGTCAACCATGGCCGGCACAAAACACCGTGAAAACTGTGTAGTAGAAAAATTAACACGGCTCATGGCAAGATAATTAAGATTGCTTGTGAATCTAGTTGCACGAGCCCGGACATAGGGCCCAGGCAGAACCCCATGTAAGGGATGCTGAGGGTTGTTAAAAACTTTAAATAAAAGACTAAGGGCACCAACTTTACGTCGATGACACAGATCAAGAGACAAATTAGGTAGAATAAAACTGATGGAATTTAGCGACCTGTCAAGCAACTTGAGATGGCAGTCAGCTGCTGACAACCAGACAGGTGAGCAGTACTCGAAATGTGGCAAAATAAAAGCATAAAAAGACTTGATAACTGTGGCATCACAAGCAAATGTTTTATAAACCTTGCGAAGCAGACCAATTTTTTGGGAAATGGAAGAGGAGAAAGAACGAATATGCTTTTCAAAAGTAAGTTTGGGATCAAGAGTAAATCCTAACAAACGCAGAGTATCCACATTCTCAATTTGCTCGCCAGAAACTTGTAGATAAGGATGGGGAGGATCCAAGGTACGAGATCTGCTGATGATAATGGAGTGTGTTTTACTAGCATTAAGTTTCATGCCCCAAAGTTCACACCATCATGTAATTTTGGCTAAATCCCTATTCAGAGCAGTAGCAATTACGTGTCGATCTATTGGTGATGCAATTGACGCATATAAAGTTGTATCATCAGCATAGGAGATTAGTTTATTTTCAAGCTCGGAACACAGGTCAGCAGTAAAAATAATAAAAAGCAAAGGCCCAAGGACACTGCCTTGTGGAACACCAGAAACAACAGTAACAGAAGGGGAATGACACCCATCAATGACCACAGACTGAGATCTTTTCGTCAAAAAATCTTCAAAGATCCTTAAAAAATTGCCACCAATACCAATGAGCTGTAACTTAAACAGAAGTGCTTTATGGTTGACTAAATCAAAAGCAGAACTAAAGTCAATAGCCACGACGCGAGACTCATGTCCCTGGTCCAATGAAGATTGCAAGTCATGGGTGAGTGTCAGAAGTGCATCACATGTACCCAGTCCCTTACGAAAACCAAACTGTGAGTTTGGTATCAAATTATGACTATTACAATAAGAGGAAAGGCGTCTGGACAAAAGCCTCTCATAGAGATTAGATAGGATAGGTGTAATGGAGATAGGGCGATAGTCATTAGGAGATGATGAGGCAGTATTTCCCTTTGGAATAGGAGTGATAATAGCCTTACGCCAGCAAAGAGGAAAACTACCTGATTTCAAAAGCAACCTAAACACCACTGCCAATTTAGGTGCCAAGACCACTGCAATCTTTTTAAAAAAGAGAGGGAAAAACCCATCCGGGTCTGTGCCACCATAGGTATCAAGATCCAGTAAGTACCTTTTCAGTTCAGCTGATTTGAATGCCATTGAATTGAGGTTGGGTCTAGGGAAACATGTCAATGGCAAAGACAATTCCTGATTACTCTGCTTATTAATAAAAATATTAGATAGAATATTGGCCTTCGATAATGGATAAAAAGAGATGGAGCCATCAGAATCACAAAGAGGAGGCATGGAGGAATCTATTCCAAATAAAGAGGATTTCAAAGCGGACCACCATTTATGAGGCTGTGTAGCTCCTGCCAGAACATCCTGAAGATGGGAGTTATAATCCCTCTCAGCACCATCATAAACTCTCTGCGCAGCTGCCCTTTTAAAAACATAATTTTCCCAATGCAAGGGGGTTTGATTATGCCTCCATAGACAATATGCAGCCTGTTTGTCATCAAATGCACGCTTGCAGTCATCATTAAACCATGCTTTATCCCTGATACGAGACTTAATTGTCTTTGATGGAATTCTTTTGCGAAGGATACCAAGAAGGGAATTGTTGAGAGCTGAAACCGGGTCATGAGATCTTAGTATGTGATTCCACTCAATATTACAAACATCATTACAAACGTTGTCCCAGTTAACCCGGGATTTAAGGTAGACTTTACGTGAGAGAGTAATATCAGGAACAGAAAAATCAAGATTAATTTTACACATGATGGCATTGTGGTCGGAAGTGCCAACAGGTACAAGAACGGAGGTTTCTACAATGCCAGGAATGTCTGTTAGTACTAGATCAAGACAATTTCCAGACATATGAGTAGGTCCATGGATTAGCTGTTCACAACCAGATAAGTTTGCAAAATCCAATGCAGCATGACCATTTCTATTAGTTGGAGAGACCGAGTTCAACCACTCTTGATGATGCGCATTGACATCACCAACAAAAATAAAAGATGATTTGACATCTACAGACTGTATTGAAGCCATGGCTGTTAAAAGGCAGTCATATATGTCATTGTTAACATCAGGATTTCTGTACAGGCTAAAAATGTAATGATTATGATACTTGCTGGAAACTTTAACTAACTGCATCTCATGGCATTTACAAATATGGTTAGTTAAGTGCTGAGCATTATACCCAGATCTAATATACAAGCTCATTCCACGAGCACGAGGAATAGAATCACGCCGAATAAGAACTGGTTTACCGAAGTTAGGTATAAGAAGTTCAGAATAATCTCTATTACCAGAGACAAGGGTTTCAGAACAAAAGACAATATCATAATCAACAGATGCCAATGTAAGATCCTTGATGTTCTTATAGAGACCACGAATATTGGAATAAAATACACGACAACTTGTAGCAAGTTGTCTGTGAGGACCGGGATTAACTTCTATATCACCGGACAAAAGTAGAAACAAAAACAGAAAAAGTTGAAAGCAATCCATACACAAATACATAAAGATGGATATAAACAGGTCGACCCAGACGGAGACATCACATCTGGGTAAGGTATAAAACAAGCCCCAAAGACACCATATCCAGGGGGGAGCAGTAGCGGTGGATTTTATTTGTTTAGAAAAGACGAGAAACAGAAAAAGAATGCCAAATCTCCTGAAAATCCACCAGACTCAAAAGTCTTCCTCATTGGCCTGCTAACCACCGTGGGGAAAAAAACAGGAGATTGCAGGAAAAGGAAGGAAAGTTGTTGTATAGCACCAAACAGCAGGGATGGATGTAAACGGACAATGGAAGACCTTGGTGCAGGCTATGGCAACATCCTAAACATCCATCATGGTAAAATACCATAAATTTGCTAAATGGCCGTTGACTAATATATACAGTAGTTCATCCGCCCTTTGACAGGTATTGCTTTTAGTCCTGCAGGGTGTCTAGCCACCCACCCTCCAAGTGAGGACCCGGAGGGGGAGCCGGTTTAGTCGCCGACAATCCGACCATGAAACAGGTAGTATCAGATTACATGTTACTGATAGCAGGAATACCTGACCTGTCATAAAGCTTCCTGATCTTCCATAATGAGTCGGGAAGGTGGACTGCCATGTTGTTTGTCAGGTGGAGATAGGAGAGGATGTCGAAGTACCTGTCCCTGGATATGTACTTGCCAAATGCTGGAGTCGTTATGATGTCGCCAGTGATCCAGTAGTCTGCCAGAGCGTGCTTCCTGATATGTGTCATCAGCATAGTGAGTGCCAAGAACACATATAGTTCTGCCACAGTGACAGCTCTCCATGCCACCATCTTGGCACTGGTCTTCCTGCCAAGAAAGTTGGCACGGATCTCATGATGGTTGTTGGTCTCCTCGACGAGGTATTCCATGACTTCATTGTCATAGAAGTCACAGAAAATTTCACTGGGGGTAGCAGCTGGGCCACAGGGAAATGTTGGTGACACCCCGGACCCATCTGTACCTCGTCAAAGGCAGGACAATCTGGCTCAAAATCAGCCCCATCTGTCCACACAAACAGGTCGGATGCTGATGCTCGAGGACGTGCAGGTGCAGCAGGCACACGCCCTGGACGCCCTGGCACACGCCCTTGGCCACGCGGACGCCCTGCACGCCCACGCCCACGCCCAGGGGCAGCGGCGTCGGCAGACTGACCACGTCCACGACCTCGCCCTCTCGCTCGTCTTGTCGGGACTTCCTCTTCCTGTTCCTGTTCCTGTTCCTGTTCCTGTTCCTCTTCCTCCTCAGGCGACGTCAGGTCATCTGGGGCAATGTTGGGGTCGTCAGCAGCCTGTTCAGGAGACAATTCGGGTGAAGAAGTGACCGGGCGTCGGCAATGTGGGGCGCGGGAGGCTGCGGGAGCTTCAACAATGGGAGCCTCGGCCTCGGGAGTTGGGCTCCTTTTGCGGCGAGCCGAGGGCTTCTCCTCAGCAAATAATGCTCTGCGGTGTGTTGAGGGCTGTGGCACACTAGTAATACCACTTGAAGAGGCCCTTTGGTCATCCTGAAGGAGAGATGAAGCCGAGGGCTGTGGGTGACCCACGCGGCGTCCCGGGTCAAGGCGTCGGGACAATGGAATGCGGGTGGTTGCTAGACCAGGGTCGGCGTCATTATCACTGTTTTCAGCTTCCCTATCCTTTTCTGCGGCTGCCCTGCGTGCTGTTTTAGCTGCACTTTTCACCAACGATTGTTTATAGAAATATTTGCCCACTTTCAAGGGCGTACGGGCAGGCAAAGGGGAAGGTCCTGGGCTACTAGGGCTAGGCCTAGGCTGACATAGCAAAGATGGCGAGGGGGTAGGCCTAGGTTCTAGCACACTTGGAAGCTCAATGGCACCTTCCTGAAACACTTCCACATCAGGATCATCACTACTGTCTCCCCCTTCAAATAAATAGACATTATCGTCGTCTCCAAAGCCAACAAAATCGTCATCTTCGCTTGCACTTATAAATTGTTCTTTGTCAACCAAGCTTTCGCCACTGCTCTCTTCACTATCAAAAAGTTGTCGCTGTATAGCGCTATCACTCAACAAACGCTTAACTTTCTTTCGTTGAGCTTTCTTCTCGGTTGCAACAGGCGTTGAAGTTGCGAGCGGGGTAGCAGTGGAGCCCGCGGGAGGTTGCAGCGAATCGGACACGTCGGAAATCATTTTTTCAGTATAACTCGCTATGGCGGCCACGTACGAACTGATAACACTAGTAGTTGAGGCTTGGTGGCGCTGCGGTCGCTCCTGCAATGCAAAATTTGGTCGCGCGAATTTTGAAGCACGCTTTCAAGCACAGGGATTTTAAAATGACACCCGGGCACCTGCCCTTCTTTCGTGGTGTCATTTTAAAATGACACTCGGGCTGGAAGGGTTAAATAATGAGATTATTCAATATTAATTAATCAAAGATCGAAGGTACAGCAACAAGATACACTGGCCAACTAGTGGCAGGTCGGTGAACTACTCATTCGCGACCTGGGCCGACATGCATACACGTAAACGGTCCCATGGCCCATACTTTAGTCCCATAATTCGACTGCCGCGGGATACAATAATGGGTTGAGGGAGGACTTTGTCTCCCCTCATCCCCCTATGACTTATTGTCATCATCATATATATTGACAGCAGTGGGAAAAAAACAAGTACGCCACGGCCACATCGACTGTACACTCAGGTAAACAAACCGTGGACGAAGAAACCGCGGCGAACGAGTCTCATTTTGCCGAAGGTTTGTAATACTTCAATGTATCTATTTCAAGGCAAATATACATTTCCGTGCATCATCAAGCCATACTAAGTCTACTACTAACAATATTAACCTATTAGTACCAACAGAATAGCGACAAAATAGGGGTAGTATAACTGTAGATTTATGAATTATCTTCTTGCACATCAGTTATTGAGCAAGATTATAAATCCATGGCACTGTAGTCGCTGTATTAACGCGGAATTAGAAGACAAAACCGGAGCTCACTCTTAGCATGGGCAGCTACGGTGGCGCCATCAGTAGTAGCGCCATCAGTTGGAGGTGTGGTGGAGTGGTCTTGCCACTGGCCTGGTAATCCAAAGGTCCCGGGTTCAAATCCCGATGTATCAATGGGAAGATATTATTGGGATGGAATTTGAGCTGTACCTAGTATCAGTGCATTACCACAAGCCCACCGAAACGTCAATACAATACCCTCATTGTTCCCTGATTAAATAGCACTGTATGAATATTCCCATATTCAAAATATGCTATAGGGGTGCAATGCCTGGTGAGTTATCTGCTCAACAGGTGGCGTTGTGTGTGTGTAAGTGTGAGAGTCCGAGTGTAGGGGTTGAGACAGTGAAGCACGGGAACGAGGTGGCTTCAGAGATGGGGTCGTTTCGGGCCATGAGTGAGCACCGTGCCTCATGTGAAGGCAAGATGGCAGGTGCTCGTTGTAGTACTCTACGTGCTTCACATGTCTCACTCCCTAGACTGGAACAAGACCTCACGGGCTTCACTGCTCATTGTAGAGCGGTGAATGTTAAGGCTCTCAGCCTATGCCCGAGAGGGAGTAAGTTGGAATATAGAAAAAAAAAAAAAAAAAAAAAAAAAAAAAAAAAAAAATGTGATAGAGACAATGTGAAAAGCTGCCTGTGTGAATATTTAGTTATTTTGTTTTCCTCTCTCCTTCCTTATAAAGAAAGGAACTGCACACATTGCGATTCTAATTAGCATTGCCAAATAGGTACTATAATTATACAGTATACTGTAAGTAATGTGTCTGCTCTATTGTTTTCAGGTTCGTTTGGGCCTGGCGAAAAAATGGAAAAGTTTGATAACAAAATATGCAAAGGTGCAGATACATTTATCGACAACCAATCAAAAATACAAAGTGGGACACTGATTGGTGAAATCAACTTAGGATATATCCCTGTTGAAGAAAGATCACCCGAGGATGATTGCAAGCATACAGAAGATACAGATTTCGCTAACAGGAACACAGTCCAACGCAACACATGTAGGAGTGAAGTAGACAAGAACATAGTGAACAGTGACTTGCTCTACATGAATACAGAGAAGGTGAACACAGCTGATGATAACACCAACTGCTTGGAGCCCGATTGTCCTGATGGTGGCTGGGGATGGATTGTCACCGTTGCATCTTTTGTTCTCTCGGTAAGATAAAGCCTGTTAAAATAACTAATATTCAGTAATAATCCTCTCAACTGTACCTCTAGTTGTATTCACTCATATGCTGATGACTCTACTTTACACTATCCATCTAGTATTTTACAACCCAGCATGCAATCACTCCAAAACTAAAAGACGAGGACATAGCATTCCTACTGATCTATCAGTATTTTATGATTGGGGCAGAAAAATAGTTGTTACTTTTAATGCCTCCATGACCCAATTTCTCCTATCTATAATCCATCGCAAGACCAGCTTCAACAAGACTATCATTACTCTTCAACAACAACACTTTATCTTTATTTATCCTTGGTGAATCTTTTGCATCCAACTTATCTTGGAAAGATCATATTACCACTCTTGCTAAGACAGCTTTCTGGAAGTTAGGTGCGCTCAACCATCCCCACCTCCCCTCCCCCATGCACACACAGCTTCTTGCTCTGCATATGAGGGCACACTGCGCCCATGTATCGAGTACTGTTCGCATGTGTGGGGAGGCTTCAGCACAGCACTTCTCGAAAAAGTAGTTATAGCATTTTGCCTCATCAACTTAATTTATCTTACTAGTTCCCTACAGTCTATTTTTACATGCCACAATGTTGTATCTCTTTCACTCTTCTATTGCTATATTGCAACAGTTAGTGTTTTTCAGAGCTCTCTCAGTGCATAACCCCTCCCTTGCGGCGAGTGCGAGGCACCCGCCTTTCAAACCAGTCTATTCATATTCTGGCCAGCTCTCCAACCTAAAAATAAGTACATTTTCCAAGTATTTCTTCTACTCAACAAGTGAATTCTGGAACTCTTTCTCTCTCAATCAATCTTTCCTTCATTCTATGACTTAGACTGCTTTAAGCTTAACTAGCAGGGGTACCCGGCATTGCCCGGGTTTAAATTCTACCATAATCACCATCACTACTACCACCACTACTACTACCATAATCACCATCATCAATCACTACTACCACAATCATCACAATACTACTACTACCATAATCACCGGCCTTGATCTCCCTGTGCCTCATTAAACGGCGACCTCGATTTCGGCCGCTAAATGACCTCCGATTTTGTATCTGACCTTATCCGTACCCCCATTTTGGGAGGCTGCGAACAACTTACGTTCCATACACCTTTTCGATCAGAGGCCTCCTTCTGCCCCAAACGGCCATTTTTTTCATTTTTTTTTCAATTTCGACCTCGAAACGACCTCCGATCGTGGCCTCGCCCCCTCTATGACCTGACCCAAGTCTATTGACACCCACATGCAAAGTTTCAGCTCCCCAGGTCCAAAACTGCGGCCGCCTATTAACAAACCTAATTATAACCTAATGTCACTTCTTCCCTTCCTTCGATTATAAATCACCCATTAATTAGAGCAAGTACGTAAATTACTGTTACACGCCTTCTTGATCTAAAGTCCATTACTAAGGATGTATATACCTTTCAAGTTTGGAAACAGTTTATCAAGACATCAAGAGGAGTTCTTAGACATAAACAACGACATCCAATAAAGACAATAGAGTGTTTGATAAGTAATTGTGAAAGTCAAAATCTGCTATGTTCATAAACAAATCATATTGAACTATATGCTTATTGGACCTTTATGCAGGCAACTGTATTTTGTGATTGTTAGAAAACTAGACAGACTAAAACTAAAAATAATAACTTACCCAGAATAATAGAATATGACACAAAAAGGAATGAGGCCGAGGGAGCTATGGCACACAACATGATGCCTACAGCAAAGACGAGACTGGCAATGAAGGCGACGTTCCGCCAGCCACACACATCAACCAGAGGGCCCACCAGGTAGCTGAACACACCAGCATTAGTCATAGCTAAGTTGAAGATCCAAGAAGTCATGGTCGCAGATGTTCCCAACTCCACCAGGAACCGGGAGAATAGGACTCCAATGCTCACACTGGGAATTACCACCAAAAACTGTAGATGAAACATATTATATACAAATGTTGATTTCTATAAGTACTATTGTCCATTGACAAATAATTGAATACAGTGTAAACCAACATATACAATTGCCACACACCTGTCCATTATATGTTTCAACGTTCACTACTTCTTTGGATAACCCTGGAAAGTGTGTAATCTCAATAGCCCATGCTACAGCTGCTAGTCATGAACAAATATACATCCATACACTCGTTACAGGCAGGCACACTGCCTGTATGTAGTGTCTCCCCCAAATCCAAAAGAGTGATAGAGAGCAAAATTCAAGGGACGTTGGAGTCAAAATGCCTGGACACATCTATCTATATTATTAAATCAGTTCGTGTGTCTGTTTGTCTGTGTGTTCTTAACTCCCTCAGACATATTATGTTCCAGTAAGTCCGAGGAGGCGCTTGACGCGTATTTTGGGTCTTGAATTTGGCTCATGAGTGTTCTCGAATCCTTACATTTTTCTCGATTTCCATCCACCAGAATGATGTTTATTGTGATGTATCATATGTCAATGGAAAGAGGAATATTTATAGTACATGATAAAACAAAAAAAATGTAAATAAATCGAAATATGAAAGTGTAAATGAGTCCGGAATACAATTATTTCCCATGCAATTGTCTTCACACCGTCTTATCTCGAAATTGTGAGTGATGACCATATATTTATTTTGCTCAAATAATAGTATTTTTTCTCCTCTTTCCAAATCTGAAAACAGAAATTGTTTATCTTCAATAGTTCTCAAGCAGTGACCGAAAAAACAATATATGATTATGATTTATATGGTTTATAACATTTTCGATTTATTTCGTTGCTACGAAGTGTATGGTTTTAAATTTAGGCTGTATGAATATGGCAAATAATGGTGATGAGTATAAAACAAACTAGAAGTTCCTAGGACAAATACTTTTTGCGCTATGAATATTTGAAAGGAAGAGCCAAAATGCGAATATTTACGCTTCACCCATCTCTGTTCCGGCGATGCTAGCCGGGTTCCGAGCTGTTCCCCACCTCGTGGTTGCGTTATTTGCTCGGATACGTATATAACTGTATATATCACCGGAATTGGAAAATTGTGCTCTTTCCAATGGTGAAAACTAAAATAATATAGCATAATTGGTTCACGAGCTATGCGCAATTGTTTCCATGCAGTGACCCGAAAAAAAAAATATGATTTTGATTGATATGGTTTATAACATTTTCGATTTATTTCGTTGCTACGAAGTGTATGGTTTTAAATTTAGGCTGAATGAATACGGCAAATAATGCTGATGAGTATAAAACAAACTAGAAGTTCCTAGGACAAATACTTTTTGCGCTATGAATATTTGAAATGAAGAGCCAAAATGCGAATATTTACGCTTCACCAGTCTCTGTTCCGGCGATGCTAGCCGGGTTCCGAGCTGTTCCCCACCTCGTGGTTGCGTTATTTGGTCGGATACGTATATAACTGTATATATCACCGGAATCGGAAAATTGTGCTCTTTCCAATGGTGAAAACAAAAATAATATAGCGTAATTGGTTCGTGAGCTATGCGCAATTGTTTCCATGCATTGTTATTGTTATGAAAATATATGAGAATGTTTATACAGTTGTATATCTTTGCCACAATATACAACACTTTTATATAATTTTCGTTGCCAATAATTGTATAATGTTCATAGAAGACATGTCAGTCATAAAGGTTGTCAATTTTACTTACCTGGTAGGGCCACAACCCTTTCCAACGAGAAGGGAAATGGCTCCTGTGTTGACACTGAAAAAACAAAATAAGAAAGCCAGGTTATCTTCAGGTAATAAATTCAGAAATAATTCTATTGTACATGTAAATAAAATACAGTAATATATATATATATATATATATATATATATATATATATATATATATATATATATACAAGGTGTCAAACAAAATATAAAGAATGGTTGTTGTTGTTGTTGTTGTTCCCCAAGCTGCCTGGCCGAACAGTCCCAAGGCCCCGAGCAATGCCAAGGCCATAACCGAGCGCCCCCACAGAACCCTCCCTGCCGACCACAATAAAGCCTGGGTGACCGAAGCCACTCCATGGCGGGGAGCTGAGGAGGGTGCGGAAACGCCCGGGAAACCAAAGTTCCACCCAGTGCCCTGTGCCCCTCAGCAATTATGAAGAGAAAGTTGAGGGGCAAAGGAAAAATGTGACGCTTTGGCTTCCAATCTTGGTAGATTGGGAGGTCAATCCACGGATGAGACGCCGTCACTTGAGATCTAGAAAATATATAAGTAAAAGGAACAGTCAGAGTAAGCTATGGGTATGGCAGAGATCGCTCAGTTCTCACTGGGATAGCTCCCCTATTTCAACCCCTTTCGGGGTGGGGCACCCGCCCAATGGTAAATGGTAATGGTAATGTATGTGTGTGGATATATATATATATATATATATATATATATATATATATATATATATATATATATATATATATATATATATACAAGGTGTCAAAATAAATAATGGTAAAATCAATGTGTGCTTGTGTGTATTTATATATAGCATATATATATATATATATATATATATATATATATATATATATATATATATATATATATATATATATATATGGTGTCAAACCAGAGAAATATGTGCAAATTTCCAAGCCACCCAAAGAGGTACTGCACTGGACTCGTTATTTTTTTAGAGTGGTTTCCCCAGGAGGCCTATATCCACTGTAGTGCAAATTGTAGTAGAAATTGAATTGTGTCACAACCCTTTCCAACGAGAAGGGAAATGGCTCCTGGGATGACACTGAAAAAACAAAATAAGAAAGCCAGGTTATCTTCAGGTAATAAATTCAGAAATAATTCTACTGTACACGTAAATAAAATAAAGTAATATATATATATATATATATATATATATATATATATATATATATATATATATATATATATACATATATACATACAAGGTGTCAAACAAAATATAAAGAATGGTAATGGTAATGTATGTGTGTGGATATATTTATATATATATATTATATATAGCATATATATATATATATATATATATATATATATATATTACTTTATTTTATTATTTTTTGTTTGTTTATGATGATGATGATGATGATGATGATGATGGGTGAATGAAGGTGGGTGAATGAAGGTGGGCCCCGAACCTCTGAAGTGATGATTGAATGAATGAATGAATTATTGAATGATTGAATGAATGAATGAAAGGGTGATGAAGATGAATGAAAGGGTGATGAAGGTGAATTATTGATGATGATGATGATGATGATGATGATAATGATGGGTGAATGAAGGTGGGTGAATGAAGGTGGGCCCCGAACCTCTGAAGTGATGATTGAATGAATGAATGAATTATTGAATGATTGAATGAATGAATGAAAGGGTGATGAAGGTGAATGGAAGAATGCATAAAGACTGAATGAATGAATGGGTGATAATGATTGGAAAGGAATAATGAAGGTGAATAGGAAAATGCATAAATGAATGAATGAATCGTGCAAAGATCCTGGCTATAGGACATCTGGATCGAGTTGATGGTACTTGTTGAAGCAACCATTGACATCGATGCAGAGGCAAACGCGGCAAGACATGCATCGAAAGCTTGTGTCCTTGCGAATTTGGTCCGTCTTGTAACACAGATGGCACCGCCTTCGCTTTCCGTTGGGGATCCTCTCGAGAACGTGTTCCAAGTTCCTGTTGTACCGGTCATGGTCCAGTACAACAGGACGTGGCTTGGAACCCCGTCCTCGAAGAGGACCTCTCCGACGGCCTCTTGGTGCCTGAGCCCTAGCTTGAACGTCCATTACTAGTGGAACCCAGTTGGCATCCATGACGGGTGCTTCCCGAGCGCCACCAGCAGCAGCAGCTGCACCCGGTACTACGGGGTCAAGTGGTAGGTCATCCACTTCCTCCTCATCATCAGTAGCATCGTCCGAGTCCGATACTGGTGCCGCCTGGGGTGCATTCTCAGCGAGTGCTCCCCCGACGGCAACAGCAGCAGCAGCAGCAGCATCTGGACCTGGAGAGGGGGGGGGGGGTGATGAAGGAGTGCTCCCCCAATGCCTCCACCAGCAGCAGGAGCACCAGGAGTGCCAGGATCATCAGCAGGAGCGGCTGGGGAGTCTGGATTGTCGTCCGGACGACCCAGCTGAGCTTCCGGAGGATTGCCGACGCCGCCTGTCTCGCCTGAGACGGGCGCATGGCTCGTACTGACCTTCCGGCAAATCCTGTGCACGCCGGATGCGTCTCCCCGACAAAGGTCACTCTGCAGGGTTGAACTGCAACAAGGAACTGACTACGCTTTCCTGGAACGCCAGCATAGTCATCTTCCTGCGGGGGTTGCACTTCTTGAAGAGTACGAAGGCATTGAAGAGGGCCATTTGGATGAAGTAGAATACAATCTTCTTCGTCCATTTGACCGTCCTTCGCTGGATGGGGTAGTACTGGATCATCTGATCGAAATGATCCACCCCACCCATGTGGCGGTTGTAGTCGTCAACACAAACGGGTTTCATGATGTTCTTGCGACTCCGCTGCCACCTGCCTTGTACCTTCTTCTTGACAAAGGAATGCTTTGGAATGGTGCTCTGGTCGTGGAAGGTGGACACCATGTTGACAATCCGTTTGTCTTTCCAAAGCATCACTAGGGTTGTGCCGTTGTTCATAGCCTCAATTGCATCGTCTTCCAGTGTCGATGCATGGGCAATGTCGCGCAACCGCTTCGGAGCCCCTCGTGCAAGCCTCAGGGTGCCACACACATAGATCTGGTGGTGTGTGAGCATGTGGTGGCATAGGTCAACTGAGTTGTAAAAGTTGTCCATGAACAACTTGTAACCCATGCCTTGCAGGGACTCCGTTAAACCCTCAACCGTTTTCTGGAGAGTTTGACCAATACCAGTGTAGACTTGAAAGTCATACACGAAACCAGTCGTGGACTCTGCCAGGATGTACAGCTTGATGGCGTACTTCTTCGGCTTCATCGGGTTGTAGCACTTGAATGAAAGGCGACCCTTCCACCCAAGGCAGCCTTCGTCGATGGACACCTTCCTCTCCGGGACGTAGGCAAGCTTGAAGCCAGCAAGCAGGTAGTGCATCACCGTGCGGATCTTCACTAGCCTGTCTTTGGTCTGCTTGATGACTGCCTTGCTGTTGAATGTGTGGAAATTGCTCAGCAAGGCTTGAAACATGGTTACCTGCATGGTCGTGCGAAACGTTGGGTAATTATGGACTCCATCATTTAACCAGTAGTGACGCACAGTGGGGAGTTTGTTCACACACATGAGGAAGTACAGGCCAAGGAATTTGGCCATGTCCTCCTCACTGAATGATGTCCAGAGAGAACCAACGAATAAGGCATACGCGTTGGTCTCATTCACCAGGAACCTGAGCAGTTCTCTTGTAAAGAAGAGCTGGAAGAACTACAGTGGTGTCACTGGTGCTGGAACCCACAAGCCAGGGGTTCCAGTGAAAGGATAAACATTGGGTGTGAACGGGTCTGACGTCCACTCGTGATCCTCAGCATACACGGTGGGGGGGCGTTGAGGTGCATGTGCTGGGAGAGCACCACGTCGTCCGCCTGGACGACGTATGTAACCTCTGCGGCCCATGGGCCTACCACCTCGGCCCTTCATGGTCCCAGATTTTTGGCGGGGAGGGGGAGGGGGTGGGGGGTCGTCTTCTGTGGAAGACGAAGGGGGTGGGGGTGATGGTGGATGTGATGAGGGTGATGGAGAAGGTGGTGTGGGTGATGGTGGATGTGATGAGGGTGATGGAGAAGGTGCTGTGGGTGGATGAAGTGGGGCAGGAGGAAGCCTCTGTGGAAGCTCCTCATCGATTGCCGCAGCAATCTCATCGTGCATGATTTGGCGATGTTCAGGCGGAACAAACGCCATGTAGCGCGCCTCGCTGCCCCCGCTGTTACCCAAGGAGTTCAGCGAGGGGGAGGCTACGTTAGGAGACAGGACATGTGATGGTGGGGTGTTCAGACTACCCACCGGAAGGAGTGAAGCCAGGATGCGGGGGCTGTCTGAAATGTTGCTGGCCGGTGATTCTACGTGAGGTAACAAGGGACCGCCATGCAGGGTGCGTCGTGAAGCAGGAGAAGAAAAAGAATAAAATGATATGTGGAAGTCCGGGAATGGTAGTGGTGTGAAGACATGAGAGGATGTTGATGGTTGTGGTGAGAGTACATGAGTGGATGTTGATGGTAGGATGGGTGCTGGTAGGACGGGTGGGGATGGATGAGGTGGGGCGATGTGGAGTGATGTACGGGCTAGGGGGACGGGTGTTGATGAGACATGGCGAGGTGGGGTGATGTGGAGTGATGTACGGGCTAGGGGGACGGGTGTTGATGAGAAGTGGCGAGGTAGGGCGACGGGTGATGATGAGCAGTGGCGAGATGGGGTGATGTGGAGTGATGTACGGGCTAGGGGGACGGGTGTTGATGAGAAGTGGTGAGGTAGGGCGACGGGTGATGATGAGACGTGGCGAGGTAGGGCGACGGGTGATAATGAGACGTGGCGAGGTAGGGCGACGGGTGATGATGAGACGTGGCAAGGTAGGGCGACGGGTGATGATGAGACGTGGCGATGTTGGGCGACGGGTGGAATTTCTGGAGGTGGAGCTGGAGGAGGTGGAGGTGGAGCTGGAGTTTGTGGAGGTGGAGTTGGTGGAGGTGGAGGTGGAGCTGGAGTTTGTGGAGGTGGTGAAGCGAGAATCCTCCTCCTCTTCCCCTTGGGCGGTGGAGAATGGGTAAACTCATCATCATCATCCGTCTCACCCGCCTCATCCGTCCACTCCTCTTGCTCGCTCCCCATGTCGTCCTCGCTCTCGTCCTCGCTCTCTCGGGGAAGGGAGGAGGGAGGGAGGGGAGGGGGGAGGAGTATAATAATATATAATAAATAGATACTAGCCTAGTATTATTTATATGGGGGGCAGGGGGAAGGGGGGGGGGGGGCATAAAAACAAATACATAAACACGAATTATATTATATATATATATATATATATATATATATCTATATATATATATATATATAATAATATATATATTATAATATGTGGGGGGAGGTGTATAATGGGGGGAGGGGAGGGGAGGGAGGGAGGAGTAACATACATAAATAATAAACACGAATATATTATATATATATATGGGGGAAGGGGGAAGGGAGGGGAGGGGGGAGGAGTATAAATATAATAATATATAAATAGATACTAGCCTAGTAATATTGTATATGGGGGGCAGGGGGAAAGGGGAGGAGGGGGGGGGGGGTATATGGGGGGGAAGGGGGGGGAGTATAATTGGGGAGGGAGGGGGAGGGGGGTATAATGGGGGAGGGGGGGGAGGGAGCATTAGAATAATATAAATATAATAAATACTATACTAATAATAATATATATTGTATATGGGGGGCAGGGGGAAGAGTGGGAGGGGGTATAATGGGGAGGGAGGAGGAGGAGGGGATAATGGGGGGGGGGAGGGATAAGGGGGAGGGGGATATAATGGGGAAGGGAGGGGGAAGGGGGTATAATGGGGGAGGGAGGGGGAGGGGGTATAATGGGGGAGGGAGGGGGGAGGGGAGGCGGAGGGCGGGTGCATAACATACATATAAATACATAAACACGAATTATATTTAATTATATATATATATATGTGGGGAGGGGGTATAATGGGGGAAGAGGAGGAGGGGGTATAATGGGGAGGGGGAGGGGCATAACAGATAAATACATAAACATATTATATATATATATATATATATATATATATATATATATATATATATATATATATATATATATATGTGGTGGGAGGGGGATGGGGCATAACATAGATAAATACATAAACACGAATTATATTATATATATATATATATATATGGGGGGTGAGGGCTATAATGGGGGAAGTGGGGGATGGGGTATAATGGGGGAGGGAGTACAAAGGAGTACAAAGGAAATCAAGCAACAACAGGTCTGTGACCCTCTAGGAGGGAGGGGGAAGGGGCATAACATAGATAAATACATAAACACGAATTATATATATATATATATATATATATATATATATATATATATATATATGTGGTGGGAGGGGGAGGGGGCATAAACATAGATAAATACATAAACAGAATATTATATATATACTATATATATATATATATATATATATATATATATATGGGGGAGAGGGCTTTAATGGGGGAAGTGGGGGACGTGGTATAATGGGGGGAGGGAGGGGGAAGGGCATAACATAGATAAATACATAAACACAATTATATATATATATATATATATATATATATATATATATAATATATATATATATATATATCAATCTACAATTATAGAAAAAAAAAAAAAAAAAAAAAAAAATCTCCCCAAGAAATTAATACAAAATAAATTATATATATATATATATATATATATATATATATATATATAATATATATATATAATATATATATATATATATATATATATATATATATATATATATATATATATGGGGGAGGGGGAGGGGGAGGGAGGAGAGTGTAATAATAATAAATAATAAATAGATACTAGCCTAGTAATATTTATATGGGGGGAGGGGGGAGGGGGAGGGGGGAGGGGATGGAGGGGAGGGGGAGGAGGGAGGGAGGGGTATAATAATATATAATAAATAGATACTAGCCTAGTAATATTTATATGGGGGGGGGGCAAGGGGAAGGGGAGAGGGGGGGAGGGGGAGGGGAGAGGAGAGGAGGGAGGGGGAGGGAAGGAGTATAATATATATATAAATAGATACTAGCCTAGTAATATTTATATGGGGGGCAGGGGGGGGGAAGGGGGAGGAGGGAAGGAGGGGAAGAGTAATAATATATAATAATAGATACTATAGCCTAGTAATATTTATATGGGGGGCAAGGGGGAGGGGGGGAGGGGAGGGGGGAGGGGGGAAGGGGGAGGGAGGGGAGGGGGGGAGGGAGGGAGGGAGGGGGGAGGAGTATAATAATATATAATAATAGATACTAGCCTAGTATTATTTATATGGGGGGAAGGGGGAGGGGGGGAAGGGGGAAGGGGAGGGGGAGGGGGAGGAGGGTAGGGGGAGATGGGAGGGGAGGGGGAGGGAGGGAGGGTAGGAGTATAATAATATATAATAAATAGATACTACCCTAGTAATATTTATATGAGGGGCAGGGGGAAGAGGTGGAGGGGGAGGAGGGAGGGGAGGAGTAGAATAATAATATATAATAAATAGTTACTAGCCTAATAATAATATATATTGTAGCCTATATGGGGGAGGAGGGGGAGGGGGGTATAATGGGGGAGGGAGGAGGAGGGGGTATAATGGGGGAGGGAGGAGAGGAGGGTATAATGGGGGAGGGGGAGGGGGTATAATGGGGGAGGGAGATGGAGGGGGGTATAATGGGGGAGGGAGGGGGGGTATATGAGGGGGGGGAGGGTATAATGGGGGAGGGAGGGGAGGGGGGAGGGTATACGGGGAGGGGGGGATAATGGGGGGAGGGGGAGGGGGAGGGAGGGGGAGGCGGAGGGTGCATAAACTACATATAAATACATAAACACGAATTATAGTATATATTATATATATATATATGGTGGGAGGGGAGGGGGCATACATAAACATAAACACAAATAAAAAATATATAATATATATATAATATATATATATATATATGAGGGGGAGGGAGAGGGGGGAGGGGAAGTAGAATAATAATATACAATAAATAGATACTATCCTAAAATATATATTGTATATGGGGGCAGGGGGAAGGGGGGGAGGGGGGGGAATGGGGAGGGGGCATAATAATAAATATAAAAAACATAGTATATACAAGAGATCAAGTGACTGTCTGGGGAAGGATCACTTAGGTCAAGGTATCCTATTGGGAGGTGTGAAGCCAAGGGAGTGGTATTCGAAGGTGTGAAAACCACCACAACTACCATCACCACCACCACAACTAACATCATACACTAACACACCACCACAACAAACTAACTCCACCACCATTGTGTTGACAGAAATGTGGAGTCATATATAATTATACGGTAGGATATATATATTTATATATATATAAGAATAGGGAGAAGTCCGAGGTAGGTGGGGTATAGGAAAAAAAAAAAAAAAAAAAAAAAGAAAAAAAAAAAAAAAAAAAAAAAAAAAAAAAAAAAAAAAAAAAAACAAAAAAAAAAAAAAAAAAAAAACTATCTAAAAAAAATAAAAAAATAAATAAAAAAAATAAAAAATAAAAAAAAATAAAAAAAAAAATATATATATATAATATATATATATAATAATATATATAATATATATATATATATATATATATATATATATATATATATATATATATATATATATATATAATTATATATATAGAGTTTGTGGTGGGGGACATTTATGTTGGGTATAATAATAATAATAATAATATAATATAATAAAATAATAATAAATTATAATATAATAAAGCAAAAATATAAATTAAAAAGCACAAATATAATTTGTATATTCATTCTATTATAAATACTTTTTTATGGGTGATCCCATACACAGGAATAACAGGTATAATAATAAATAATAATAATGCAAATAATAAAATAGGCATAAACACAAAAATAATAAAAATAATAAAATGGTGCTGGTGGCGGTGGAGATGGTGGTGGTGGTGGTGGAGATGGTGGTGGTGTTGACACAAATAGGGTTGGGTTCATTTTCTGACCTGACCCACGTTCAGAAAAGTTACCTGACCCGCGGTCAGAAAAGGGACCCTACCCTATTGGTAGGTAATACAAGGTAAGATACACTACTTGAACTGATAAATAGCAATATAATTGACTGATATTATATGAAAGTCATCCACAAACAAGTGAAACGTATAGGCAAAAAGCATGGCCCCTTGTGGGCTCCACCACCTTGGTCACGTAGCCTACACCAGAGAATGCTCGACCAGTAATAAAAGTGTTTTCACTAAGAAACACTAATAAAAGTAAGATACACTACTTGAACTGATAAATAGCAATATAATTGACTCGATATGGTATGAAAGTGATCCACAAACAAGCAAAACCATGGCCCCTCATGGAGCCCACCTTGGTCACGTACACCAGACTAGCAAAACACATCACTAACATGGTTATTATATCGTAAACAAGAATAACACAATAATCCATCGATAACTAACGATATAGCACTTCGTTTGGGTTATATTAGGGCGGTAATACCAGCCAGGCTGGGCAAAATGGAGGCCCCTTTGTTTAAAGGGCCGCGCACACCTACCTAGTAGATTGGCTGCTGGGAAGAAACTGACTCTCTCTACCACCGCGGGGCCCTCACAGGGACGCTAGGGGGTTGCTAGATGTTTCCACATGGACATCTAACTTATCGGACTTACCAGCCAAAAGACCGGCTCAATTGCGTCATAAACTTATTTTCTGGCAATATAATAAGTCCATATGATGCGGTCGCGTCATATGTGTTATTGGTTCACTCTGCCATATGACGCGATCGCGTCATATATGTTGAAGGAGTTAATTATATCAGCGTTGCTAGTAAATGCATTGATGGTAGTATAAATACTGCTGGTAGAAATATTGAATGTGTAGCGGAGGATGGGAGTTCAGTTAGAAATAAAGGTAAATCTGATACAAATAAAATAAATATATTGCTATTATATTATACAAACTGTAGGAGTTTCTGTAACAAAATGGATGAACTTAGAGCACTTGTTAGCAATGAAAATATGGACTCAATAGCGCTAACTGAAATATGGATTAATACTGAATCAAGGCATTTTTTAGCAGATATTCATATACCAAGATAAATCTTGTTTAAATATGACCGACCAAGTAGGAATAGGTGGAATATAAGTGTTTGTCAGGAGTTCATTAAAATGCTGTACTAAATCGGGTATTAATGATAATGAAAGTGTTTGGGTAGAGGTTAGAGAAGGTTGTGAGACCATAGTTATTGGAGTTATTTATAGACCACCAAATATGAGTAGAAATGAAACATCAAGGTTTAGCAATGTGTGCATTATTGGGGATTTTAATTTTCTGAATATAGATTGGCAGCTTCAAATCGGCGACTCAGGTTCTGAAGAATTTATTGAGGCGGTACAAGATAGTTTTTTATTTCAATTCCTAGACTCGCCGACTAGAGGTAATATCCTCGATTTAGTTCTCAGTAATGATGAACATATGATAAATAATGTAAAGAAATGGGACCAACTAGGAAATAGCGATCATAAATCTATTTAGTTTAATATACAATGGACGGGAAATGCTAAAGAGACTATAACACTTATCCCTGATTTCAGAAAAGCCTATTATGGTGGGCTAAGAAGAGCCTTAACCCTTGTCTATCGGGGCCCGACTTAAGTCTGTATCTAAAAACCTGGACTATGTGGCTGGGCCCGACTTAAGTCTGTGTGCAATTTTGGTGCAATATTGGCTCTGAGAGAGAGCCGAGCGGTGGGAGGAGCGTATTTATTTTTTTATTTTTTAAGAGACAATGAACGGAGGAAGGAAAAACACAGATAAAACAAAAAGGTCCATGTGCCTAAAGACATCCTCCATTCATAAAATGTTTGTAACAACTGGATTTAAACATTTGTAGATTGTAAGTTTGTGGAAAGCAATTCGAGGGAAGTGAATTCCAAAGAGTAGTAGCTCTGGGGATAAATTAATTCTGATAAGCAGAAGTTCTGCATTGTGGAGGAGAAAGTGTAAATTCATGGGCGCTCTCAGCTGCCCTAGTTCTATGGGGAAAGATGTGGAGAGGCGGCACAATTGAAGCAAGTTCCTCGGAACAATTGCTGTGAAAATATCTGTAGAATAATGCAAGGGATGCAACGTTTCTTCGTATGGATAATGTAGGAAGGTCCTGTGTGATTGCAGGGTTATTGATTAATCTAATAGCTTTATTTTGAATTTTGTCCAACTGCCTCAATGCAACCACTCCACTTCCACCCCACAGAGGTGAACAGTAATCCATCTGAGAACGCACATGACTTTTATATAATACGGCCAACTGCTCGCCAGTGAAGAATTCTCGAACTCTGTACAGGAGTCCCAGTTTTTTTAGAGGCATTGCCTCATGACCGCTCGCCACGACCGTTGTGGGCCCACTGACATGTACTCCACACTACTCCACCCTCTCTCACTCGCTACACACGTAATTATGTAACTAAATTACCGTATATTAGCGATTTTGCCCTTCAGTTGCACGATCGTTGCAAGACAACCAGTGATCGTAGAAGGATGGTTCGGGTGTCATTGGAAAGCTCAATTTACGTCCTTTCAGGGATACATACTTGTATTACACTCTGGCTCTTGTTTATGCATGAAAAAGAGCACGGAACAACGCCATTTATGGTAAAAAAAAAACGCTGATCAGCACGGTCAAATATACCGCCTAGGCAGCTCGTTGAGTGTTAAGGGTGAGCCCTATGATTAAACAATTAATTGGATCCAGGTGTGCTAATGAACATACTCCCTCTCAGATAACTGTTTTAAGTCAGGATAAGCAAGAGTTAAACATGACAGCTACATAAGAACATTTGATTGCGTCACCCCACAATGCTCAAAATACATATATCCCAAAAAGAAGATTTAGATCGACACAGAACCAACCAAAATTTATGAATAATATACTAATAGATCTTATAGGAAAACAAAAATGATATAGAAAAATTAAGAGAGGCGAAAATCACCTACTTATATACTATCACTCTATCAAGACAAGTAAAAAAGGATTGGAAAGCAAACAGAAATTATGAAATAAAGGTAGCGAAAGACTCAATAAATAACCCTAAAGCTTTTAACCAACTATATACATTTAAAGTTAAGAGACGTAATAGGTCCCCTTAAAACTTCGATAGGAGAAATGACAGAAAATTATTTAGAAATGTATAGTGCATTATATATATAGTTAATTTCTTTCCGTTTTCACTAATGAAAATTTGGCACAGTTTCCAGAGGTCTGTACGGTATATAACGATAGTATAGAAAATATGTTCAGCACGGTTACTATTAGTAGAAATGATGTGCTTAAGGAAATTGACAGATTGAAACCTCAGAAATCGCTTGGTCCTGATGAGGTATATGCTAGAGGATTAAAAAAATGCAGAGATGAGTTAAGTTACAAATAAACATTATTTAACAAGTTATTAGAAACAGGCTTAGTTCCAGAAGTTTGGAAGCTTGCAAATGTAGTTCCGATTTTCAAAAAAGGTAATAAATCAATAGCATACAATTACCGTCCCATTAGTCTCACATCAATCATAGGAAAGTTACTAGAGTCACTTATTGCTAGGAAAATTAGAAACCACTTAGAAACATTTAACTTAATTCTTCTCAGCATGGATTCACTCAGGGATGTTCTTGCCTTACTAATTTGCTTAGATTTGTCTAAGAGGTATATGAAGCAGTAGATAATGACAAGTCATATGATATAATATATTTAGATTTCAGTATAGCTTTCGACAGAGTCCCGCATGAGAGATTGATGAGAAAGGTTGAGTCGTCGCATGGCATAGGTGGGTTGTTATTGGGATGGATTAGGTCATGGCTAATTGGTAGGAAGCAGAGAGTCAGCATAAATTGTACTAAGTCAGAATGGGTAGCAGTCAAAAGTAGTGTCCCCCTGGGATCTGTATTATGTCCTTTATTGTTTGTTTTTTACATAAATCACCTTGATTTAGGTATAACTAGTAGGATACCAAAATGGGGAGAAAAATAGATTAAGATAGCGACATAATTATATGATATGTACGTGCCATAAATGTTGCATATTGGGGTTACTCGCCAGTGCTGGGGGTCCGAGACCTTTCTGTCATAGAGTGTGTATCAGTCTGGTCCTGGTTCAATATCAACATGTCTCTGGCTCTTTACAGCTGCTCCCTATGTTATTTATCTTAAGGGAATTTTCGTTGAGGTCTTGGAGTTGTGTGGAATTCGTTGAATCTTTAGTCTGTGACAAGTTAGGGCAGAGTTCGTGTTTGTTGGATTTGAAAAGCTGGTTCTTTTCTCGGCGCCCTGGTAAATCTCGATGATCGAGCCTTTACCAGGCAGGGCGACTTAAGTAACCCGGCGGGTCCGCGGTTCCTAAAGTTGCCTCGTCAGATTCCAATAAACCCGTTCGAAGTCTGGTGCAGAGAAAGAACACCCGGCGGAAAAGGGGAGGCTTTTTCCACCAGGTATCAGGTATGCTGTAGACTCACCTGGCCTATCTTCCTCTGATAAGTCTCTTCTTGGTTAGGATTAAGGCTTAGGTCAGTGCAGGTCACTTTGGTAAGAAGTCACAGCCCTGACCATTTGGTGTGGTAAGAAACAAATGTTCCGTTTCTATAACGTAAGGGGACCTTAGATGTTACTTGGGTGTGGGTATATTCTTTTTTCCTCTTATGTTAGATATGCAATGCCCTGTCCTCACAGACTAGTTCTTATGCGCATTGATTCTTGAAATTGTCCTCCCTCAGGTATGGGTTTATAACAAGTTTCCTTTGTGAGGCACTTACGATGGACAGCATTTTTCCCGGGCGGGCGGGGAGATTCTCATCATGGACTTGTCGACTATTCAGTTTTGTATGGGCCACAGCTGCTCCTTCCTCCCAGGGCCCGGTCATGCACTGTGTGCGCGATGTGTTTCTTGTTTGGATATATCGACGGGCAAATGGCTTCTAAGTTCTAAGTTCCGTAATGGTTATCTGACCCATATGGATGAAAAATGTTGAGCGATTCTGCTGGCTATTAGGAACAACTTTCATTCATATTGCCGCGCCATCGCCCACAAGGCCCTTCACATGGATGACGGACCGTTGTGCGACTATCTTGTCAGCACACCCTCTCTGGCGCCCAGCACTTCTTCCTAAGGCTCGACTACATTTCGGCCTTGCGCTGCTTCGATCCACTCTCAGTTAAAGCAGAGAAAGCAGAAAATGTTCTCCAAACCCACCGTCTCAACCAAGGACTCATCGGACGAGGCAGTCTCTCTCCCTGCTCGCTCGACGAAGAGGCCTAGGTCTTCGGATGATCCGCCAGCAGTACATAAACGCTGTTCTAGGTCTAGGTCACCTCTTCATCATAAATCTTCCTCTCTGGCACCGACTCAGGCATCTAAGCAGAATAAGAAAGAGCCACGTACACAGTACCATAGTTGGTCTGACTCTTCGGCGTTGAAAAGGACGGAGTTCTCTGCTACACATCGTTCCCCAGTGAAAAAGAAGATCTCCAGATCTGGGTCTAGATGTCCTAAGGAGATTTCAGCATTCTTCATTTATTTCTCGCCTGGGCGCTTTGACCCCTTAACGCAACAACAGGATCAGTGGTCCTTCAGCCTCCCCCGTGGTAGTGGGACATGTGTCGCCCTCCATTCGGAAGAAGCCAAATGCGATCCCCAAACGGGCGACGCCTCAGGAGTCACCAGTTCAACGACATAGTATGTTGGGGTGGATCGCCGCACTGTTACCCCAATAGTAGAAGACGAACGTGAATCCGTCTCATGAGCATCTGGCACGCTCTTCCCTAATGGAGCACTCTGATGACCCCTCAGCCCGGTTGCTGGGTGTCACTCTGCTGCCAGCAGAGACGGTGGAGGTTGTGGAGGACCTTCCCTCTGGCCAAAGGATAGGTTCCCAATCGGATTTGGACACGCAGGAATCGATCCCCTCTCCTCCGACATCATCTACCGACCGACAAGATGGAGTGTTTCTGTCAAGTGAACAGTTTCAAGGTCGGGTTAATATACTGCATTGTATTAACAAGGAAAGGAAGGCTAAGGTTTCAACTATTCCGACACCGGCGGCGTGGCCTCTGGGTCAGGTTCAAGTTCTTCCTAAAACCACTCCTCCCCTTCCCCCTATTGCTGTCACTAGTACTACTTCAGCTACTACTGTTACTCCAATGCTTTTGCCATCCAAGCATAACATTTTGTCTGACCTAATTCCCCCTCCCCTTGAAAAGGCTCCTATTTAAAATATTAAAAAAAGGGCCTATGCCGCTTCTGTATGGTCCAGATCGGTCTTGGTCGGTAGTCCTGCCCACTCGCCCAAAGTCCATGCATCCAACTGTCACCGGGGAGATCCCTGCGCCAGTGCATTGGATAATTGAAGTGAGTGAGGCCAAGAAACTAAGGGCCAAGAACCATGCCGGTGACTTTTTTATGTGATAACTAAGGCTATTCCCAATCTTTATAATCCTGATTTTTGTTTTATGCTCAGTCCCCGGCCCGACATATCCTGCCTCTTCGGTGAAGCTGTATTTAGATTGGTCTAAATCGGATGGACTTAATGATAATTAGTTATTGCAGGGTTTGACAACTCAGATTCAGTCTTTTCCCTGCCGTGACCATTCTGGAATGGCAGTTCTTCACATGCAAGGGGTAGGTGCTGGGCCCTCGACTGAGTGGGAACAAGAGGGCCAGATGTTTGACAGCACCATTACTAATAGGAGCAGTCATCAGCTCCAGCTGGATAATCATCATTGATTCTCCATGCCAGTAGCACAGGCAGAAGGGTACCTACTTCTATTTTTGAATTTTTGTGTCTTCCCAAATTATCTCTTTGTCAATTGTCTGAACCATTTTGTACACCAACTCAACTGCAAGTAAACAAAGATTTTAAGATGAGGCAACGTGCATTACGGTTGCTATCTCAGTTCTTGATCAGTAGCCAAGTGGTTGAGTCCCTCCTCCGGACGACTGACTCGGTCTCAGATAGTAATACGCATAAAGCACTATCTCTCACAGACTCACCCGGCGGGTTCTGCTTCAGAATTCAGTCCAGACCCTTGGTGACGTTCGCATGGCCCTGTTTGATGCTGTGCGAGTGCGCCAGGATCTGCGAGTCTACCTGGTTAAGAAACTGCCGGAAGAGATTGGTAGGAGATACATTTTGTCACCCGTTTTATCACATACTTTTGCCTCCCCAGATACTTGGCACACGGTCAACTGCTTATTAGACTCTTCACGTTCCACTGCTTCCAGGCCGAAGAGTGAGTTAGCTCATAAAGCTACAAATAGTAAGAGTCACCCACGTGGATTTTTTCAGTCATCTCAGTCCTCACGAAAGACTCAACCCCGGCCTGGAAACAGAGGCACAGATAGGGGTCGTGGCCAGGCTAGGGGCAAGGGCAGGTGGTTTAGAGGTCAGTCCAGGGGTAAGTCAGGCAATGATGGTAGAGCCTCTCGTCCCTCAATCCAACCTTCTGTCAAAAAAAATGAATACCCATGATGCTCTCTCACTCCCAGGGTCCATCACGGGCGAGCTGGATTCGAGAGTAGCTCTGCCGGATCAGATCAGTATTGTCACTGGCAACTTCTGTGTGTGTTATCAGGCATGGCCCCACAATACATGGGCAAGGACAGTTGTACGCATGGGCCTCTTTTGGCGGTGGACCCGGTGCCCCTGTTTACATCTACCAACAGAGTACAATCATGTTTCTTTGGAGGTGGGGAAACTGATCCAGGAGATGGTTACAAAACGTATAATTGTCCCAGTCACGTCAGATTACCCAGGGTATACATCCAGGCTATTTCTCATGCCAAAGAGGGACAGCGATCAGATGAGGCCGGTCATAGACTTGTCTTCTCTGAATCGCTACATTCACAATCAGTCCTTCAGGATGCTGACTGTGAATCATTTCAGACTGACACTGCCGCCACAAGGTTGCTCATGTTCCTTAGATCTAACAGAAGCCTATTAGAATGTCCCCATCAATAAGTGTTTTCAAAAGTACCTAGCCTTGCGGCAAAGGGAACCAGACGCTGATGTTCCAGAGGATGCCCTTTGGTCCTCGCATTTTCCCGAAATTGGTCCGACAGGCTCTGCTACCATTAGTAATACAAGGAATCATAATTTTATGGTATCTCAACGATTGGCTAGTGGTGGCAGATTCCGAGAACTTATGCCTCAATCATGTACATCTAGTGATAACTCATGTTCAGACTCTGGGCTTCAAGGTGATCTTGGCAAAGTCTCATCTTGTTCTCACAAGGGTCAGCCAATGGGTGGGTCTGCTTTGGGACAACCGATTTCTTCACAGTCTGACTACCAAACGGAAGTTGTGGGAGTCCCTGGTCGGCTCACTCAATTGGATCCGTCTGACAGTACCGCTAGACCGTCTGAAGGTAATGAGGTTGACCTTGGAGGGAAACAAGCATTTTTCGCTTTGGCCGGCGGAAAAGCTATGTCCTATCTCAAAATTAATCCACAATCTGCTGGTGGCCTGGGTGAAGCCAGAAGTATTGCACTCCACTATGACATGGACACCTCCTCTGCCGACGGTGTGGGAGGACACAGATGCGTCCGGTACCCTAGGATCCCCCATCCAGTTGAGTCTCAGTCACCAAGGTCAGGGTCTATGGTCCAAGTACAAAGACCTTTATATCAATGCCAACGAATTGTTAGTCCCCTCTTTTTTCAGCAGGAGCATGGCTCAACTCTAGTGGGAATGTCAGTGGGCTTCAGAATGGACAATCTGAATGCAGTAACATGCATTCAGAAACAAGGGTCAGCGAAATCTCGAATGTTACTGAGGTTGTCGAAAGAGATCTTTCTGTTAGCCAACAAGCTAAAGATGTCTCTCCATGCAACGTATTTGCCCGGTGTGGCGAACATATGGGTAAACACTCTGTCACGAAGACGGAGCACCCTAGTAGAATGGTCCATCAAGCAAAACATCTTTCAACAGATGATTGCCGGGCCATACCGTCCACATGTGGACTTGTTTGCGTCAGAGAAGACTCACAAGTTACCTCAGTTCCTCACTTGCTGGGTGGAAACACCGGTGGAGGAGCAGGGGTCCATGTGTGCATGCTTCCGGCTCCAACCACCACCGCATCAACTCATTCCCACCTGGTCACTAGATTTTTTTTTTTTTTTTTTTTTTTCTATATTCCAACTACTCCCTCTCGGGCATAGGCTGAGAGCCTGTACATTCCACCGCTCAACACGGTGAAGCCCGTGAGGTCTTGTTCCAGTCTGGGGAGTGAGACATGTGAAGCATCCATCATGGCTCGAAGGAGCTCCATCTCTGAAGCGGCTGGTTGCTTCGCTCAAGTGCTTCACCGTCTCACCCTCCAGACTCAGACCCTCACTCTCAGAACGCCACCTATTGAGCAGTGAACTCACTAGGCATTAGATTGGGCGCTTTCTATGTTAAATTCTCATAAATATAATCGTAACCCTACCTTGGAAATACTATTAAAGAAGGCTGTGTTCCTGAGAGCCTAGGCCACTGGTAACCGGGTCTCTGAGTTGGCTGTGATGAGTAACGAACCTACTTATCTCAGGTTCTCTAGGCACAATATGAGTGTCCACATTGCCCCAATGCCCCAATTTCTTGCAAAAAACGAGCAAGTTGATCATGTTTTTAATTAATTTGAAGTGCCAGCGCTTAAACACGGTGATGCTCATCACTTGATGTGTACAGTTCAGTTGCTTTTACTCTTTATGAGAGCTTCTCGGCCGGTGCAACCTGGGTCTCTCTGGGTTTCACGGACAGGTATGAACCTCAGAAAGCGGCAGTTAGAGTCTTTACTGGTGGAAGTCATTAGAGAAAGTAATCCTGTTGCTAATGGGCGAGCACATGATTTACTTAAATGGGCAGTTTTGCTCAGATTTTTGAAGAATTATTCTCTGGATGATATTCAGCAGACGAATTTATGGTCCTCTGACGCAGTACCTGTCTGTAAACTTGACTGAACCACATGTACAATGCATGCCTTTAAGGCAGAAGGTATAGTTATTTCATTGGTGCTATTTTGGGAAAAAGAAGTTGGGGGGGGGGGGGGGGGGTCAGGTAGACACCTCCTTCCTGCCTAAGGTATGTGGTATAGTTAAGTATTATTGTTATAGGATAAGCATTTTCCCATGTTCCTAAGACTAAGAAATCTAGTCATAAGGATGCAATTTTATTTTGGTACTCTTTTATTTTTGTGATATCGTGTACATATTTATTATTTTTGTATACATATCCTACATAAGGAGTATAAGTGAGTGTGTTAAGCCACTGCCTCTTTAAAGGCTTAGGTCTAGTGCACAATGGGTGTAATTTTAACTCAATGACTGCGGGTTGTTCAATACAAAAATACAATCATCACTGCGGCACTTGTCATATTACAATTGCCAAATTTCTGCCTTGAACAAGAACTGGGAGGCAGGCCAGCAAGTATAAGCAGCGCGGAACAGTCCCATCCATAGCCCCCCGTGTCTGGGCCATCGCTAGTGGCAGTGGAAGACATCTCCAACTCCCTTACAGACTTGGGTATAGCGAAAACCAGTAAAACGCGCTATTTTTTGCTGATTTAGCGTCACCTGTGCAATATCGTTGCATGGCAACCAGTGGTCGTGCAGACATGATTCCAGGTGTCATTTGAAAGGTCTATTCCTCTGCTTTATATTGCCAATAAGGGATATATTGAAATACGTTCTAGCTCTTGTTTATACATGAAAATGTGCAGGGCATGAAGGTTACTTTTACTCCAAAACCCCCGTATGGTACAGTGGTGACCAAGTAATTGTCATATGACAAGTGCCACAGTCATTGTGCTAAGAACGCCACCTGTACAATCTATTATTTAATCATGATCTGTTTTTTTATATAGCGCGTTTCACTCAACCTTGTTGGTATAATTTGTTAGTGGTTTTGATATTCAGGATGAATGTCCCCTTCCAGAGTTGGGATATCAGACATTTCGTCAATGATGGAGGGGCCGCTAATAAAATACAGGTTGGAGTCCTGAAGGGAGGAATGAAAACCAAATTTTTAGTAGTGGCCCCGGAATCATTGACGATTCCGACCCTCCCATCCATCCCCTTCTCATTCATCTGATGTGCTAGAAAATCTTGGTATATCAGTAAAGGCAGGATAGCAGCGAATCTAGCTTGGGGACGCCACTGCGAACATCAGACTAACGGGAAGCGCAGCACTGGCTAGATCTGGTTTATGATTTTTACTATTAATTAATTTTATTTTTACTGTTTTTTTTTTTCAGTAGTGGCATCGGCATCATACATGGACGAGTTTGTGATTATTTTGAGTGTTCGCTCACGATGATGTGGATTTCTGCTCTTAGGCGGGTCATTTGAAATGGCGAGCCATGAATTCAAAGAGAGCCATAACTTTAGTATAGGTTTGAGTTCCGAAGGGAATAAGGAAAACCTAATATTTAGTAGTGGCCCCAGAATCATTGACGATGCGCCTTAACGTTGGTAATGGCCAATCTTTGAACTCAAGCTTGTCATTCAAACTTCCCGCCCGGGAGAGAACAAAATAAGATTGCCACACATCGTGAGCGAAATGCTCTTAAAAAAAACACTCACGGACTCGTCCTGTATGATGTGGGTACCACTACTAGAAAAAAACTAGTAAAAAAAAATGAAATACAAAATTAAACTTTGATCTTAGCGTTGCGCTTCTCATGCGTCTGCTGTTTGTGTACGCTTCGCCTGACTCATCGAAGCGCTATCTCGCCCTTAATTCTCCCAGGCCCGTGTGGCACAGACGTGTCTCTTGGCGCTCCTGCCCTTCCTTGTTCATCACCTCTCCTCGTTTATGGTGAGTCTTTGTTCATCTGAACATGTTATGTGCTGAGGACAGGTAGTTTATCGACTTGTGTAGGCTGTGAAGTGTTAAATGCGGGCCCTGGAGACTGTTTTTCAGGGTCTATAGTAAAAGTGTTAGGTGGAGCCCTCATTGTGATAAGGCGAGGCTCCCACATGTGTGTTTTCTTTCCCTAGCTCATTATTATTTCACTGTATAGTCATGAGGCTTCTTATAGGGTGAAATGGGGCCTGTTGTTCGGTCCATTTTGGGTGTTCAACTAGTATGCCTCGTGAGCTAGTGCTCGTGGATTGTCTCACTTAACTGAGGGATCCTGCACGGAGCCATGCTGCTTTGCAACCTACTCTTCGTGATTCTATGTGTTGGTGAGGTCTTCGGTGGATCGCAGGTTTGTGCTATAATGACTAATTCATCGCCAACTGCCCCCATCTAGTTGGCCTCTTGTAGGTTATTATATATGGCTAGGATGTGTTATTATTGTTGTATTGATTACTATTCATGTATAACTATGCCATGTATGTACGCGTTGTTCATTCCATTTTGGAGGGTTGGCCCTTCCGGCGGGATTTTTATAAAAGTAAGACTTAAAAACAACGTTTCTCTATTTGTTTCGTGCGGCTTTCCCTCCGGAAACATCTAAGAGTTATGTTAAAATTCAAAACATCTGCCGTTTGGTACAGGATTGTAATGAATTTTGTCTGTTTTGTTCACAGTGTATAGTTTGATTCTGGCTGAGCCGGTATGTAGCTAATATTGTGTTCCGGAGGTCCGGCTATGCCTTCTCCTTTATCACACATCAATTTCCGCCGCAATTAACTTAACAGATAAAAACGTTCGTTGATTGGTACCTCGGACGTTTATCCTGGGGGTGCATCGTGGGGAGCCACGTCCGCCGGGATATTAACGGCTGAGCCGAGAAACGAACTCACCCATTCCGATCTTGTAGCTTTCAGTTAAACTGTTTCGCTTTAATTTTTGTGCGACTGGTCCGCCGGGGGTAAGAATTTATATCCATAGTGGCGCTGGTCGCCGGGGGTAATTCTTGCATCACAAGACGGGATGAGGTCAGTGTTCATCACTTGGGTAAGAAGTTATATCATTTAAGTAGAACATGGGACTACTACCTACTCACTTACAATTTGGGGGAATGTACTTAACGTAAGGGGAACTAAGATTGTATAGTGCTATTAAATTATTTTTTCTCTTTTAACGTGGAGATTTATTGCTAGTATTAGCTTTGCCAGCCTAGCATGTCCGTCCTTATGAGCATTGATTCTTGAAATTTTCTCACACCAGGTTCGCGTGGGGGATACCTAGGAGGATTTTGCAATCTCCCCGGCGGGAGGAAGTTATCATGGATAAGAGTGCTTTCTCTTTCTGCAAGGCTTTAGGTTGTAATCATTTAGCGGTTCTCGGACACACCCTCTGTTTACGGTGTGTTCCTTGTCTTGACCGTTCACGGGGCCGTTGGCTGTCCCAAGCTTTCCCTCATTGTTCATCCTTCCGCAAAGCCTATTTGACCCATGCTGATAGCCAATGTAAAACTATTTTACTACACATTCGGTCGGAATTTGTAACTTACTGTAAGACAGTCGCCCATAAATCCCTACAGCTGGATGACCAGATTTTAGACGACTTATTAAAAGGGACTTTAGTTACCTCAACCCCTGACACTTCCTCCCGCCAACATAAGCGACCAAGGACCACTGATCCGCCGGAAGTCAAAGCTTCGTCTCACCGGCGAGACAGATCCCGCTCTCCTCTTCCGACTCCCAAGTCGCCATCTGATGAACAGAAGACTAAGAGGGGCCGCACTGATTTTGACGCCACACTTGCTGCCGGTGATGACAAATCCAGGAAGAGCGAGTCTTAGACGTCCTCCCAAGTCGAAAAAGGCAGCTAAGCAGCCATCCACGCCGGTTAAGACTTCGACACACAGAAGGACGCCGAGAGACACATCTAGTCATGTCTCAGGCCATACCCACCGGTTCACAATTCCCCACAACCCGCAGCCAGAACCAAAGGTCTTGCCAGCTTTGGGAATTGAAAGGAGTAGCAGCTATGAGAGCTCTTCTGACCAGCAGCCCTCAGGACATGACCCACTCTTGTATGACATTCCGGATCTAGACCTGCAAGACGTCTCTGAGACCGACGTTCTTGACTCACATTCTGAAACACACGACACCGCTGCCCGGGTCGGCGAGTCTCAGTTGGAGGCTGAACCGGCCCCCCCGACCCGGTCGCCGGGTCCTAACCTACACCAGCATGGCGTATTCGACGAAGGGCTGGCGTCTGGCCAACGCCCAGCTTCTCGCCAATCTGGAACGCAGGAGTCAGAGACGTCACGTTCTGCGTTCTAGTCTGACCAAGAAGTGGAATTTTTGTAGCCAAGGAACAATTGCAAGAATTATTTTACTTTATGAGACAGGTGAAAGACGAGCGTCAGGTAGTGGTGCCAGTACCAGTAGTGCCGGTGGTGCGACCTGTAGGGCAAGTACCGGTGCAACCTCAAGTTAGAGTAACTTTACCTCCACCTACTATCACTACTCAGGCTCCCACAGCTTTGTTACCGTCCAATCTGATACTGCTTTCAGATTTGCTAACCCCCCCCCTGCTTGACAAGTCTATTCCTGGTAAGAAAGGCCCTATGCCACTCTTATACGGATCAGATGCAGCTTGGTCAGTTGTTAAGCCACTACACCCCGAGGTCGCACAACCCACGGTTACAGGGGAGGTACCTGTGCCGGAACATTAGGTTATCGAGGCAAGTGAGGCTAAAAAGTTGAGGGCCAAGAACCAGGTGGGTGAGGTGCTTGATGTTGTCGTCAGGGCCATTCCCACATTTTATAATCCTGATTACTTTGTGCAAATGCAATCCCCTGCCTTGCCTCCCGCATCCGCTGGAAAACTTTTTTCCGACTGGACTAAGTCAGATGGGTTCAATGATCTTAAGCTTTTACAGGGTTTGACCCCGGAATTATATGCTTTACCCTTCAGGAACTCTCATTGGTCATCCTTAGGTCATCTTCAGGGTGGGGAATCTGGGCCGTGGGTTGCGTGGGCACAGGAGGCCTAGCTGTTTGCCAGCACCATTACAAGTAAGAGCAGTCATCAGCTCCCGTCGGAAGACAATCATTGGTTTTCCATGCCGGTAGGCAAGGCGGATGGGATACCTCAGTATATTTTTGAATTTCTAGGTGCCCCTAAATTGTCTTTATGCCAGTTATCTGAACCTTTTTGTTCCCCCACACAGGTTCAGATCGATAAAGATTTTAAAAGGAGGCAGAAAGCCTGGAGACTGGCGTCTCAATACCTACTCAGCCGCCAACTTGGAGCCTCTCTGGCCAGAACGACTGAGTCGGCAATAGACGCCGGGACCCAGAAGGCTCTTTCACTGACCAGGCATCTTCGTCTCCAAAATTCAATTCAGTCTCTTGGCGACATCCGGACCCCTCTCTTTGAGGCGTTACGGGTCCGCCAAGATCTAAGGGTTTACTTGGTGAGGAAGCTCCCAGCAGAGATTGGTAGGAGACTGATTTTGTCAAAAGTTTTCACCAAAATTGTTGCCTCTGAGGATGCCTGGCGCACCGTAAATTTCTTACTTGACTCACACACTGCTACCACTTCTAAGTTTAAGGGTGAGTAGTCAGCTAAATCTAACTTCAAAGCTAAGAGTTCCTTTCGTGGACAAGCTCAGTCACATCATTAATCAAAGACTTTCACCACCCCTGCACATACCGGAACGCCTCGAGGGCATGGTCAATTCAGGGGTAGAGGGCGTTGGTTCAGGGGTACTTCTAGGGGTAAACCCAGTAGCGATGGTAGCAAGGTCTCTCATCCCCCCACACCAAAATCAGAGTCACATCCCTCTTCAAAAAACTGATAGCTTACCACAAGGCTCTCTCACTCCCAGTGCCAAGACACGGCGAGACGGAAACGAGAGTAGTACTGCCGGACAACACCAGTTATGCAACTGGCAACTTCCGAGATTGTTTTGGGGCATGGCCCCGGCGAACATGGGCAAGGACAGTGGTCCACAAAGGCCTCTCCTGGCGGTGGTCCCGGCGACCTCGTCTACGTATCCCTTCAGAATTCAATCTTCTTTCATTGGAGGTGGGATCAATCGTCAAAGAGATGGCCCGAAAGCAGATCATTATCCCCAGTCCTGTGTCAATGCCCGTGTTCATATCCCGGTTGTGTTTGGTGCCAAAGCGGGACAGTGTTCAGATGAGGCCGGTGATCGACCTCTCATATCTCAACACACACATTCACAATCAGTCATTCAGGATGCTGACTGTGAATCAGATCAGATTGACACTCCCGCCGCAGGGCTGGATGTGCTCAATAGATCTCACAGATGCCTAGTGGCATGTCCCAATCAACAAACGTTTTCCAAGTGTCTAGCTTTACGCAACGGGGATCAAACGTTTATTCTTTCAGAGAATGCCCTTTGGATTAAATCTAGCACCCCGAGTTTTCACAAAATTAGTCCGACAGGCTTTGCTACCATTGCTCGAACTGGGGATCATGGTGTTATGGTACCTAGACTACTGGCTAGTGGTAGCACAATCCAAAATAATATGCCTTCAACATGTTCAACAGGTGGTAGATCATGTAGCTGCCTTGGGGTTCAAGGTGAACTTAGCAAAATCCTCCTTGATCCCCACCAGGAAAATTCAAAGGCCCTTATCTGGGATACCGAGTTACTCACTCTGAGTCAGAGCGAAGACAACCGTCAGAGATTTCGTAGGAAACTCTTTTGGTTTCTTCATTTTCTGACAACAACGAGGAGGATCTGGGAATCTCTGGTAGGCTCACTCAATTGGATACAGCTGACGGTCCCATTAGGTCGTCTGAGGGTCAAAAGAATGATTTTGGAAGAAAACAGGTGCTTTCCGCTGTTGCCGGCGGAAACACTGAGGCCAATTCCAAATTTAATCCACAACCTCCTGGCGGCTTGGGCAAAGCCAGAAGTAATACACTCCTCCTTCACTTGGACAGCTCCGCCTCCGACGGTCTGGATCGATACAGACGCGTCAGGAACCCTGGGATGGGGTTACCAATCAAACCTAGGACATCAGGGTCAGGGTCTATGGTCAATATCAAATCATCTTCATATCAATGCCAAGGAGTTGCTAGTCCCACTATTCTTTTTACAGGAGCACGGCATGAGCCAGGCGGGAAAGTCTCTTGCCTTCAGAATGGACAATTTGACTGCAATGACATGCATTCAAAAGCAAGGGTCAGCGAGATCTCGAGTGTTACAAGGGTTGTCGGAAAAGATCTTTCACCTAGCTGCAAAGCTAGAGATTTATCTTAACGCAACGTATCTGCCCGGCGTGGCGAACGTCTGGGCAGACGCTCTGTCTCGGCGACAGAGCACTCAAGTAGAACGGGCTCTCAAGCAAAACATCTTTCAAAAGATGATTGTCGAACCCTACCATCCACAAGTGGACTTGTTCGTGTCAGAGGCAACACATAAGCTACCTCTGTACTTCACACGGCGGAGTCAGACTCCGGCGGGTGGTCCAGACGCATTTCTGGTAGAGTGCAACAAATGGAGCTCCATTTATCTTTTTCCACTTCCAGACACATCCTTAACCCAGCAAGTGCTGAAAGACTAATAAGAGTTTTACCATTGCGCTGCTGAAAGCCTAATATAATCCAAGTTTTTGAGAGCGTACTAAAACCGTGGGCTTACAGCCAGGCGGCTACAAATTGATGTGGCTGTAGTACAACTTGGCAACTCTCGATACCACCCCGCCACACGCTCGGCCCGCACTCACTCAAGCGGTACACAAGCACTTGTCATGGAGCCTAGACGTCCCTCACGCTCTCCCCAGCTCTCCCCAGCCCTCCTTCTGGTGGTATCAGCGGCTGTGGAAGGCAGAGAGTGGCTGCTAAAGACCCGAGCTACCATTACTACGGCACGAGTAGCTCCGAGGACGAGGAACCTGCACGTAAAGCACGTAAAACATGTGCAAGCAGGGGCAGTGCACAGAGGTACTGTCTTTCGGGGACACTGCCACGACCACCCAGGCAACTGCTACCAGCACTACCACCACCACTGCCACCACTGCCACTGACGCAGGAGGCCGCCCTGGGGCTGCAGGACCTGCGGGGGCCACTGGGAGACAGGGAAGCGAATGGGTAAAACAACTTTTACCCCTGCCACTACCATTGTGTTACCACCACCTCCACCAGCCTCCCCTTCTCTCCCTGCCACAGCCCCTGGCCCTGCCAAAGGGAAGAAAGGGACGAAGGGCCAGGCGACAGGGACCACCATAATATTGCCATCCATGACCTCTGCTGGCCCTGCCGACGCCGCCCCTGCCGGCCCTTCTGCCCCTGCCCCTGCCAAAGGGAAGAAAGGGACGAAGGGCAAGGTGACAAAGGTGACAGGGACTACCATAATATTGACATCCAGGACCTCTGCTGGCCCTGCCGACGCCGCCCCTCCCGGCCCTTCTGCCCCTGCCAAAGGGAAGAAAGGGACAAAGGGCAAGGTGACAGGGACAACCATAATATTGCCATCCAGGACCTCTGCTGGCCCTGCCGACGCCGCCCTAACATACAGCTGACTGCCGTGGCTGGCCTTGGACAGTGACTGTTACTGTTACTGAGCGACACACAGACTTCCCTCCCTCCCACCCTCCCTCTCACCCACCCACCCACCCCAACTCTCCCCTAAACACATTCATAAAGCTTATATATCGCATAATTGGCCTATATGCGGTATATTCATTGTTATATGGGTCGCCTACATACGTACACGTACTTTATATATAGCATGACAGTGCTGAAAATACGATATATATGTGATATTACAGCCAACAGACCCTGTACAACTTGGCAACTCTCGATACCACCCTGCCACATGCTCGGCCCGCACTCACTCAAGCGGTACACAAGCACTTGTCTCCCGCGTAAACTCTCTCACCTCAGTTCCCGCCTATAAACTCTCTCATAATTCGCTTATATATCGCATATTTGGTCTATATGCGGCATATTCCTTGGTATATGGGTGGCCTACATACGTACACATATGTACATATATGTACACATACTCTAAATAGCATAAAGGTGCTAATAATAGGATACATATGAGACATTATGCCCTAACCCACCCTCCCCTCCCTCTACTTCTACCCCTGGGCGCGCGGATATTCACCCGGGAAATCTTGCCGCGTGATGACAATCTGGCCGCGCGATGCCATTCGCTCCACTTTTTTCAACACCGGACCGCCCCCCCCCCCCCACAGATTTTTTTTAGGGGGTCAAATATATATGGCTCGATGCGCGCGAACATTCCCTACACGTTGATGTACTTTTCATCGATATTTGCAAGGGGCCCCCAAATCGTCATACCTCCGCACAGTGGTGTCTGTATACTATAGGGGGTGCGCAGCGGAGAGGTTAATGTGCAAAGTAGTTCACAAACTACGGGGTTATCGGGGCATGGTCTCGATAATAGCGCCAATGTGGCCGGCTCAAGTTTGGTACAATCAATTGAAGACGTGGTGCGAGAACCCGGTGTCGCTCCCGATCTCGTATTTCCACTTAGGCACAATTGGCAACCTCAAGACCTCGCTGACTTTTGCCTTATGGACATTCAGAAGGCCAAGTGGCTAGGCCAGTTTGGGGAATCTGTGACTCACAAATTGATTAATCAATATGCTAAATTAACTCAAAGACAGTACCAATCTCACTGGAAGTCGTTTACTACATGGATTGTAGAAACTGATCAACAACAGTCCGCGGTGGCTCTGGTTTTTAATTATTTAAATTACCTCTTTGATTTTCAAAAGTTATCAGTTGTTACATTAAGGAATCGCCTCACAGCAATTCGGACACCTTTTTATTATTTAACAGGCCTGTCCGTGCCGGAGGCGGAGAAAAAGGGTTTTATGAGGTCTTGCTTCCGGCTTCGCCCACCTCCTCGTCAACTCACACCTACCTGGTCACTTGATCTGGCCCTTGAAATTCTTCAATCACGAAAATATTGCCATGATCCGCCTTTCGAGTTAAAACTAAAAACGGACATTTTTCTAATGGCATTGGCAACAGGTGGCAGGGTGTCTGAGTTGGCGGCGATGAGTTCGGAGCCGAACTGTTTACGTTTTTTGAGGTGCAACATGAGTGTCCATATTGCACCTGCCCCTAATTTCATTGCAAAGAATGAACATAGTAATCATGTTTTTACAGAGTTTGAAGTTTCAGCTCTGAAACAGGGCGATCGGCACCATTTACTTTGTCCGGTCCAAGCCCTTATGTCATTTATGCGGTGGTCCCGGCCATCACAGGCGGGCTCCTTCTGGGTTTCGCGGACAGGTAAACGTCTTCAAAAACGCCGGCTAGCTGCGTTTTTAGTAGAGGTGATTCGGGAGAGTAAGCAAAGAGTAGGCAAACTCTTTCGTCTCTGTCTATCCTCTAACGCAGGGGTTCCCAAAGTGGTCGATATCGACCCCCAGGGGTCGATATCGACCATCCAAGGGGTCAATGAATCGCCAAGGGTCGAAAGGGGGTCGATAAATGGCTAGGGGGTCTATGAATGGCTAGGTGAGGAACGTTTCAAAAGATGTACTGTGGACCCATCTCTATGTGAAAAGCTGAAAAGGTGTAAGAATGCATTGTTCTATTTGGCAGACCTATATTCAAAGTTTAATGAGGTACAGAAACGTCTGCAGGGTAAAGTTGTTACCATTATTCAGGACAGGACAATTCTACTGGGCTTCCAAGGCAAACTAGGCTGGTTTAAAGCGTCATTGGCACATAGATTTTCAGTACTTTTCGAACTTAAAACAGTCTGCAGAAAGTGAAAGCATTTCAAATGGTGACATGGAAACATACACACACCTGGACAAATTGATTGAAGACATTAAAGTGCGCTCTGATGACCTGGAGAAAATGCAAGTGCCTGAATGAATTCTTACACCATTTGCCTTGGAAATACAAAATTAAGACATTAACTCTACTAATACTAATATTAAGGTACTACTATAATTCCACATATTTATTGTATCATACTATGCATGTAATACGTTTCTTTTTTAACAACATATTATATTATTCTTATTTTTAAATGTTTGGGGGTCGATCAATAATTTGAAACTTCATTAAGGGGTCAATGAGCTGAAAAGTTTGGGAATCCCTGCTCTAACGTCTTCCCTTCATGCTGGAAGTTTGCTCACATTCACCTGTCCCAAAGAAGGGTGACCGCTCTGAACCCTCCAACTATCGTCCAATTGCTCTTATCTCTTGTCTTTCTAAAGTTTTTGAAACTATTCTTGCTTCCAAATTTCTTAAGCATTTCTCTTCTCATAATCTGCTCTCAGATCGCCAGTATGGCTTCCTTAAGGGTCGCTCTACTGGTGATCTTCTTTCATATCTTACTAACTCTTGGTCATCCTCCTTTCGGGACTTCGGTGAGACTTTTTCTATTGCACTAGACATATCGAAAGCCTTCGATAGAGTCTGGCATAAATCTTTAATTTCTAAACTATCCTCCTTCGGTTTCTATCCCTCCATCTGTGCCTTTGTCTCTAATTTCCTTTCCGGCCGTTCCATAGCCGCGGTTGTGGACGGCCATTGTTCACTTCCTCACCCTATAAACTCCGGTGTTCCTCAGGGCTCTGTCCTATCTCCTATTCTCTTTCTAATTTTTATAAATGATCTCCTTAACTGTACCTTAATTCCCATCCATTCATACGCAGACGACTCAACCTTACACTACTCCATTAGTTTTTCAGAACGCCCCAGCCAGCAATCCCTCAACGACAAACGTAATGAAGCCATTGAACTCTTAAATTCTGATCTAAATACTATTTCCAATTGGGGCAGAGAAAACCTTGTTAACTTTAATGCTTCCAAAACCCAATTTCTCCATCTATCTACCCGTCAGGATCTCCCAGCGGTCTATCCCTTATTCTTCAACAATACAAAAATCAACCCTTCATCTTCTCTCAATATTCTTGGTGTCTCTTTTTCTTCTGCTCTCATTTGGAACGACCATATTACCAGTCTTGCTAAGGCAGCCTCCCAGAAGCTGGGTGTGCTCAACCGCCTTAGGGGGTTCTTTTCCCCTGCACAGCTTCTTGCTTTGTACAGGGGCATAGTGCGCCCTTGTATTGAGTATTGTTCACATGTGTGGGAAGGTTCCTCTCACACCGCTCTCCTAGACAAAGTTGAAAGGAATGCCTTTCGTATCATTAACTCCCGTCCACTCACCAACTCTCTGCAATCTCTCTCTCTCCGCCGCAATGTTGCATGTCTCTCGCTATTCTATCGCTACTATAATAATCAGTGTTCCTCAGAGCTATCCCAGTGCATACCACCTCCTTTATGTAGGGCACGTGGTACCCGTCTTGCAACACAATGCCACCCATACTCTGTGCAACTCTCCAACCCAAGAGTGAAACGTTACTCTCAAACTTTCTTCTACTCAACAGCTGAGCTCTGGAACTCTCTCCCAGAATCAGTCTTTCCCTCTTCCTATGACTTAAATTGCTTCAAACTCTGTGTGTCCAGGCATTTTGGCTCGAACGTCCCTTGATTTTGGCCCTGTCACTCTTTCAACTATGGGGGAGGCACTCGCTGTAGGCAGTTATGCCTTTTGCCTCCCTCAATCACATAGACAAAAAAAAAAAACAAAAAAAAACGGGCGTGTTGGCTAGGGCTCACGATATTCGGAAGTGAGCGGCATCACTCAGATTCCTCCACAATTACTCTCTCGATGATATTCAACAGACACAGTTGTGGTCTTCTAATCACACATTTCTAACACGTTACCTGTCCGTGAATCTCATGAAACCTTCTCGTACATGTGTCGCATTAAGGAAGGCAAAAAGTCTAGTTTTAAGCTATAAAGAAAAGGGAGGGGGGGGGGGGGGAGAGTATCATAGCCAAGGACTCTGATAAGTCTAATCAGGAAAATGTATGTTTACTTTATGGATGCAATAGAGTTCACTATAATATATTCTCATTAATCTTAAGGATTAGGATTAAAAGAGAGAGTACAAATATTGTTTAATATAGTACCTGGGGCCATAAATTTATAGGCCAACTTGTTATCAGCATTGATAAATAATTTATTTTATTTTTGTATTATAAGCTATTTGTATAGTTTATGTGTTTCACCAACTGTTCTATCAAACGTAAAGGTGACAACACCCCAGGCTACCTTTAAGGAACGCCACATGTACAGTACTGTATTATTTTTTTATTAAACTGAATTTGTGAGTACGTGTATCCTTGGACCTCCGTAATTTATTAGTGGTTTTTGATGTCCATGATGAATGTCCCCCTCCAGTCTTGAGATATCAGGCGCATCGTCAATGATGAAGGGGCCACTAATCAATTATAGGTTTGAGTCCCGAAGGGAAGAAGGAAAACCTAATATTTAGAAGTGGCCCCGGAATCATTGACGATTTTGGCCCTCCCTTCCATCCCCTTCCCATTCATCTGCTATGTTTTGAGAGTCTTGATATATCAGATTAAGGGCCAGATAGAACTTCCCGCCCGGGAGAGAACAAAATACGATTGCCACACATCGTGAGCAAAACGCTCTTAATTAAAAAACTACTCACAGACTCGTCCTATATGATGTGGGTACCACTACTAGAAAAAACTAGTAAAAAATAATGAAATAAAAAATTAAACTTTGATCTTAGCGTTGCACTTCTCATGCGTCTGCTGTTTGTGTACGCTTCGCCTCACTCATCGAAGCGCTATCTCGCCCTTAATTCTCCCAGGCCCGTGTGGCACAGACGTGTCTCTTGGCGCTCCTGCCCTTCCTTGTTCATCACCTCTCCTCGTTTATGGTGAGTCTTTGTTCATCTGAACATGTTATGTGCTGAGGACAGGTAGCTTATCGACTTGTGTAGGCTGTGAAGTGTTAAATGCGGGCCTTGGAGACTGTTTTTCAGGGTCTATAGTAAAAGTGTTAGGTGGAGCCCTCGTTGTGATAAGGCGAGGCTCCCACATGTGTGTTTTCTTTCCCTAGCTCATTATTATTTCACTGTTTAGTCATGAGGCTTCTTATAGGGTGAAATGGGGCCTGTTGTTCGGTCCATTTTGGGTGTTCAACTAGTATGCCTCGTGAGCTAGTGCTCGTGGATTGTCTCACTTAGCTGAGGGATCCTGCACGGAGCCATGCTGCTTTGCAACCTACTCTTCGTGATTCTATGTGTTGGTGAGGTCTTCGGTGGATCGCAGGTTTGTGCTATAATGACTAATTCATCGCCAACTGCCCCCATCTAGTTGGCCTCTTGTAGGTTATTATATATGGCTAGGATGTGTTATTATTGATGTATTGATTACTATTCATGTATAACTATGCCATGTATGTACGCGTTGTTCATTCCATTTTGGAGGGTTGGCCCTTCCGGCGGGATTTTTATAAAAGTAAGACTTAAAAACAACGTTTCTCTATTTGTTTCGCGCGGTTTTCCCGCCGGAAACATCTAAGAGTTATGTTAAAATTCAAAACATCTGCCGTTTGGTACAGGATTGTAATGAATTTTGTCTGTTTTGTTCACAGCGTATAGTTTGATTCTGGCTGAGCCGGTATGTAACTAATATTGTGTTCCGGAGGTCCGGCTATGCCTTCTCCTTTATCACACATCAATTTCCGCCGCAATTAACTTAACAGATAAAAACGTTCGTTGATTGGTACCTCGGACGTTTATCCTGGGGGTGCATCGTGGGGAGCCACGTCCGCCGGGATATTAACGGCTGAGCCGAGAAACGAACTCACCCATTCCAATCTTGTAGCTTTCAGTTAAACTGTTTCGCTTTAATTTTTGTGCGACTGGTCCGCCGGGGGTAAGAATTTATATCCATAGTGGCGCTGGTCGCCGGGGGTAATTCTTGCATCACAAGACAGGATGAGGTCAGTGTTCGTCACTTGGGTAAGAAGTTATATCATTTAAGTAGAACATGGGACTACTACCTACTCACTTACATTTTTGGGGAATGTACTTAACGTAAGGGGAACTAAGATTGTATAGTGCTATTAAATTATTTTTTCTCTTTTAACGTGGAGATTTATTGCTAGTATTAGCTTTGCCAGCCTAGCATGTCCGTCCTTATGAGCATTGATTCATGAAATTTTCTCACACCAGGTTCGCGTGGGGGATACCTAGGAGGATTTTGCAATCTCCCCGGCGGGAGGAAGTTATCATGGATAAGAGTGCTTTCTCTTTCTGCAAGGCTTTAGGTTGTAATCATTTAGCGGTTCTCGGACACACCCTCTGTTTACGGTGTGTTCCTTGTCTTGACCGTTCACGGGGCCGTTGGCTGTCCCAAGCTTTCCCTCATTGTTCATCCTTCCGCAAAGCCTATTTGACCCATGCTGATAGCCAATGTAAAACTATTTTACTACACATTCGGTCGGAATTTATAACTTACTGTAAGACAGTCGCCCATAAATCCCTACAGCTGGATGACCAGATTTTAGACGACTTATTAAAAGGGACTTTAGTTACCTCAACCCCTGACACTTCCTCCCGCCAACATAAGCGACCAAGGACCACTGATCCGCCGGAAGTCAAAGCTTCGTCTCACCGGCGAGACAGATCCCGCTCTCCTCTTCCGACTCCCAAGTCGCCATCTGATGAACAGAAGACTAAGAGGGGCCGCACTGATTTTGATGCCGCACTTGCTGCCGGTGATGACAAATCCAGGAAGAGCGAGTCTTAGACGTCCTCCCAAGTCGAAAAAGGCAGCTAAGCAGCCATCCACGCCGGTTAAGACTTCGACACACAGAAGGACGCCGAGAGACACATCTAGTCATGTCTCAGGCCATACCCACCGGTTCACAATTCCCCACAACCCGCAGCCAGAACCTAAGGTCTTGCCAGCTTTGGGAATTGAAAGGAGTAGCAGCGATGAGAGCTCTTCTGACCAGCAGCCCTCAGGACATGACCCACTCGTGTATGACATTCCGGATCTATACCTGCAAGACGTCTCTGAGACCGACATTCTTGACTCACATTCTGAAACACACGACACCGCTGCCCGGGTCGGCGAGTATCCGTTGGAGGCTGAACCGCCCCCCCCGACACGGTCGCCGGGTCCTAACCTACACCAGCATGGCGTATTCGACGAAGGGCTGGCGTCTGGCCAACGCCCAGCTTCTTGCCAATCTGGAACGCAGGAGTCAGAGACGTCACGTTCTGCGTTCTAGTCTGACCAAGAAGTGGAATTTTTGTAGCCAAGGAACAATTGCAAGAATTATTTGACTTTATGAGACAGGTGAAAGACGAGCGTCAGGTAGTGGTGCCAGTACCAGTAGTGCCGGTGGTGCGACCTGTAGGGCAAGTACCAGTGCAACCTCAAGTTAGAGTAACTTTACCTCCACCTACTATCACTACTCAGGCTCCCACAGCTTTGTTACCGTCCAATCTGATACTGCTTTCAGATTTGCTAACCCCCCCCCTGCTTGACAAGTCTATTCCTGGTAAGAAAGGCCCTATGCCACTCTTATACGGATCAGATGCAGCTTGGTCAGTTGTTAAGCCACTACACCCCGAGGTCGCACAACCCACGGTTACAGGGGAGGTACCTGTGCCGGAACATTGGGTTATCGAGGCAAGTGAGGCTAAAAAGTTGAGGGCCAAGAACCAGGTGGGTGAGGTGCTTGATGTTGTCGTCAGGGCCATTCCCACATTTTATAATCCTGATTACTTTGTGCAAATGCAATCCCCTGCCTTGCCTCCCGCATCCGCCGGAAAACTTTTTTCCGACTGGACTAAGTCAGATGGGTTCAATGATCTTAAGCTTTTACAGGGTTTGACCCCGGAATTATATGCTTTACCCTTCAGGAACTCTCATTGGTCATCCTTAGTTCATCTTCAGGGTGGGAAATCTGGGCCGTGGGTTGCGTGGGCACAGGAGGCCCAGCTGTTTGCCAGCACCATTACAAGTAAGAGCAGTCATCAGCTCCCGTCGGAAGACAATCATTGGTTTTCCATGCCGGTAGGCAAGGCGGATGGGATACCTCAGTATATTTTTGAATTTCTAGGTGCCCCTAAATTGTCTTTATGCCAGTTACCTGAACCTTTTTGTTCCCCCACACAGGTTCAGATCGATAAAGATTTTAAAATGAGGCAGAAAGCCTGGAGACTGGCGTCTCAATACCTACTCAGCCGCCAACTTGGAGACTCTCTGGCCAGAACGACTGAGTCGGCAATAGACGCCGGGACCCAGAAGGCTCTTTCACTGACCAGGCATCTTCGTCTCCAAAATTCAATTCAGTCTCTTGGCGACATCCGGACCCCTCTCTTTGAGGCGGTACGGGTCCGTCAAGATCTAAGGGTTTACTTGGTGAGGAAGCTCCCGGCAGAGATTGGTAGGAGACTGATTTTGTCAAAAGTTTTCACCAAAATTGTTGCCTCTGAGGATGCCTGGCGCACCGTAAATTTCTTACTTGACTCACACACTGCTACCACTTCTAAGTCTAAGGGTGAGTAGTCAGCTAAATCTAACTTCAAAGCTAAGAGTTCCTTTCGTGGACAAGCTCAGTCACATAATTCATCAAAGACTTTCACCACCCCTGCACATACCGGAACGCCTCGAGGGCATGGTCAATTCAGGGGTAGAGGGCGTTGGTTCAGGGGTACTTCTAGGGGTAAACCCAGTAGCGATGGTAGCAAGGTCTCTCATCCCCCCACACCAAAATCAGAGTCACATCCCTCCTTTTCAAAAAACTGATAGGTTACCACAAGGCTCTCTCACTTCCAGTGCCAAGACACGGCGAGACGGAAACGAGAGTAGTACTGCCGGACAACACCAGTTATGCAACTGGCAACTTCCGAGATTGTTTTGGGGCATGGCCCCGGCGAACATGGGCAAGGACAGTGGTCCGCAAAGGCCTCTCCTGGCGGTGGTCCCGGCGACCTCGTCTACGTATCCCTACAGAATTCAATCTTCTTTCATTGGAGGTGGGATCAATCGTCAAAGAGATGGCCCGAAAGCAGATCATTATCCCCAGTCCTGTGTCAATGCCCGTGTTCATATCCCGGTTGTTTTTGGTACCAAAACGGGACAGTGTTCAGATGAGGCCGGTGATCGACCTCTCATATCTCAACACACACATTCACAATCAGTCATTCAGGATGCTGACTGTGAATCAGATCAGATTGACACTCCCGCCGCAGGGCTGGATGTGCTCAATAGATCTCACAGATGCCTACTGGCATGTTCCAATCAACAAACGTTTTCCAAGTGTCTAGCTTTACGCAACGGGGATCAAACGTTTATTCTTTCAGAGAATGCCCTTTGGATTAAATCTAGCACCCCGAGTTTTCACAAAATTAGTCCGACAGGCTTTGCTACCATTGCTCGAACTGGGGATCATGGTGTTATGGTACCTAGACTACTGGCTAGTGGTAGCACAATCCAAAATAATATGCCTTCAACATGTTCAACAGGTAGTAGATCATGTAGCTGCCTTGGGGTTCAAGGTGAACTTAGCAAAGTCCTCCTTGATCCCCACCAGGAATATTCAATGGGTGGGCCTTATCTGGGATACCGAGTTACTCACTCTGAGTCAGAGCGAAGACAGCCGTCAGAGATTTCGTAGGAAACTCTTTTGGTTTCTTCATTTTCTGACAACAACGAGGAGGATCTGGGAATCTCTGGTAGGCTCACTCAATTGGATACAGCTGACGGTCCCATTAGGTCGTCTGAGGGTCACAAGAATGATTTTGGAAGAAAACAGGTGGTTTCCGCTGTTGCCGGCAGAAACACTGAGGCCAATTCCAAATTTAATCCACAACCTCCTGGCGGCTTGGGCAAAGCCAGAAGTAATACACTCCTCCTTCACTTGGACAGCTCCGCCTCCGACGGTCTGGATCGATACAGACGCGTCAGGAACCCTGGGATGGGGTTACCAATCAAACCTAGGACATCAGGGTCAGGGTCTATGGTCAATATCAAATCATCTTCATATCAATGCCAAGGAGTTGCTAGTCCCACTATTCTTTTTACAGGAGCACGGCATGAGCCAGGCGGGAAAGTCTCTTGCCTTCAGAATGGACAATTTGACTGCAATGACATGCATTCAAAAGCAAGGGTCAGCGAGATCTCGAGTGTTACAAGGGTTGTCGGAAAAGATCTTTCACCTAGCTGCAAAGCTAGAGATTTATCTTAACGCAACGTATCTGCCCGGCGTGGCGAACGTCTGGGCAGACGCTCTGTCTCGGCGACAGAGCACTCAAGTAGAACGGGCTCTCAAGCAAAACATCTTTCAAAAGATGATTGCCGAACTCTACCATCCACAAGTGGACTTGTTTGTGTCAGAGGCAACACATAAGCTACCTCTGTACTTCACACGGCGGAGTCAGACTCCGGCGGGTGGTCCAGACGCATTTCTGGTAGAGTGTAACAAATGGAGCTCCATTTATCTTTTTCCACTTCCAGACACATCCTTAACCCAGCAAGTGCTGAAAGACTAATAAGAGTGTTACCATTGCGCTGCTGAAAGCCTAATATAATCCAAGTTTTTGAGCGCGTACCAAAACCGCGGGCTTACAGCCAGGCGGCTACAAATTGATGTGGCTGTAGTACAACTTGGCAACTCTCGATACCACCCCGCCACACGCTCAGCCCGCACTCACTCAAGCGGTACACAAGCACTTGTCATGGAGCCTAGACGTCCCTCACGCTCTCCGCAGCTCTCCCCAGCCCTCCTTCTGGTGGTATCAGCGGCCGTGGAAGGCAGAGAGTGGCTGCTAAAGACCCGAGCTACCATTACTACGGCACGAGTAGCTCCGAGGACGAGGAACCTGCACGTAAAGCACGTAAAACATGTGCAAGCAGGGGCAGTGCACAGAGGTACTGTCTTTCGGGGACACTGCCACGACCACCCAGGCAACTGCTACCACCACTGCCACCACTGCCACTGATGCAGGAGGCCGCCCTGGGGCTGCAGGACCTGCGGGGGCCACTGGAAGACAGGGAAGCGCATGGGTAAAACAAATTTTACCTCTGCCACTACCATTGTGTTAGCACCACCACCAGCAGCCTCCCCTTCTCTCCCTGCCACAGCCCCTGGCCCTGCCAAAGGGAAGAAAGGGACGAAGGGCCAGGCGACAGGGACCACCATAATATTGCCATCCATGACCTCTGCTGGCCCTGCCGACACCGCCCCTGCCGGCCCTTCTGCCCCTGCCCCTGCCAAAGGGAAGAAAGAGACGAAGGGCAAGGTGACAAAGGCGACAGGGACTACCATAATATTGACATCCAGGACCTCTGCTGGCCCTGCAGACGCCGCCCCTCCCGGCCCTTCTGCCCCTGCCAAAGGGAAGAAAGGGACAAAGGGCAAGGCGACAGGGACAACCATAATATTGCCATCCAGGACCTCTGCTGGCCCTGCCGACGCCACCCTAACATACAGCTGACTGCCGTGGCTGGCCTTGGACAGCGACTGTTACTGTTACTGAGCGACACACAGACGTCCCTCCCTCCCAGCCTCCCTCTCACCCACCCACCCACCCCAACTCTCCCCTAAACACATTCATAAAGCTTATATATCGCATAATTGGCCTATATGCGGTATATTCATGGTTATATGGGTCGCCTACATACGTACACGTACTTTATATATAGCATGACAGTGCTGAAAATACGATATATACGTGATATTACAGCCAACAGACCCTGTACAACTTGGCAACTCTCGATACCACCCTGCCACATGCTCGGCCCGCACTCACTCAAGCGGTACACAAGCACTTGTCTCCCGCGTAAACTCTCTCACCTCAGTTCCCGCCTATAAACTCTCTCATAATTCGCTTATATATCGCATATTTGGTCTATATGCGGCATATTCCTTGGTATATGGGTGGCCTACATACGTACACATATGTACATATATGTACACATACTCTAAATAGCATAAAGGTGCTCATAATAGGATACATATGAGACATTACGCCCTAACCCACCCTCCCCTCCCTCTACTTCTACCCCTGGGCGCGCGGATATTCACCCGGGAAATCTTGCCGCGCGATGACAATCTGGCCGCGCGATGCCATTCGCTCCACTTTTTTCAACACCGGACCGGCCCCCCCCCCCCAGAAATTTTTTAGGGGGTCAAATATATATGGCTCGATGCGCGCGAACATTCCCTACACGTTGATGTACTTTTCATCGATATTTGCAAGGTGCCCCCAAATCGTCATACCTCCGCACAGTGGTGCCTGTATACTATAGGGGGTGCGCAGCGGAGAGGTTAATGTGCAAAGTAGTTCACAAACTACGGGGTTATCGGGGCATGGTCTCGATAATAGGCTCAAGTTTGGTACAATCAATTGAAGACGTGGTGCGAGAACCCGGTGTCGCTCCCGATCTCGTATTTCCACTTAGGCACAATTGGCAACCTCAAGACCTCGCTGACTTTTGCCTTATGGACATTCAGAAGGCCAAGTGGCTAGGCCAGTTTGGGGAATCTGTGACTCACAAATTGATTAATCAATATGCTAAATCAACTCAAAGACAGTACCAATCTCACTGGAAGTCGTTTACTACATGGATAGTAGAAACTGATCAACAACAGTCCGCGGTGGCTCTGGTTTTTAATTATTTAAATTACCTCTTTGACTTTCAAAAGTTATCAGTTGTCACATTAAGGAATCGCCTCACAGCAATTCGGACACCGTTTTATTATTTAACAGGCCTGTCCGTGCCGGAGGCGGAGAAAAAGGGTTTTATGAGGTCTTGCTTCCGGCTTCGCCCACCTCCTCGTCAACTCACACCTACCTGGTCACTTGATCTGGCCCTTGAAATTCTTCAATCACGAAAATATTGCCATGATCCGCCTTTCGAGTTAAAACTAAAAACGGACATTTTTCTAATGGCATTGGCAACAGGTGGCAGGGTGTCTGAGTTGGCGGCGATGAGTTCGGAGCCGAACTGTTTACGTTTTTTGAGGTGCAACATGAGTGTCCATATTGCACCTGCCCCTAATTTCATTGCAAAGAATGAACATAGTAATCATGTTTTTACAGAGTTTGAAGTTTCAGCTCTGAAACAGGGCGATCGGCACCATTTACTTTGTCCGGTCCAAGCCCTTATGTCATTTATGCGGTGGTCCCGTCCATCACAGGCGGGCTCCTTCTGGGTTTCGCGGACAGGTAAACGTCTTCAAAAACGCCGGCTAGCTGCGTTTTTAGTAGAGGTGATTCGGGAGAGTAAGCAAAGAGTAGGCAAACTCTTTCGTCTCTGTCTATCCTCTATCGTCTTCCCTTCATGCTGGAAATTTGCTAACATTCACCTGTCCCAAAGAAGGGTGACCGCTCTCAACCCTCCAACTATCGTCCAATTGCTCTTATCGCTTGTCTTTCTAAAGTTTTTGAAACTATTCTTGCTTCCAAATTTCTTAAGCATTTCTCTTCTCATAATCTGCTCTCAGATCGCCAGTATGGCTTCCTTAAGGGTCGCTCTACTGGTGATCTTCTTTCATATCTTACTAACTCTTGGTCATCCTCCTTTCGGGACTTCGGTGAGACTTTTTCTATTGCACTTGACATATCGAAAGCCTTCGATAGAGTCTGGCATAAATCTTTAATTTCTAAACTATCCTCCTTCGGTTTCTATCCCTCCATCTGTGCCTTTGTCTCTAATTTCCTTTCCGGCCGTTCCATAGCCGCGGTTGTGGATGGCCATTGTTCACTTCCTCACCCTATAAACTCCGGTGTTCCTCAGGGCTCTGTCCTATCTCCTATTCTCTTTCTAATTTTTATAAATGATCTCCTTAACTGTACCTTAATTCCCATCCATTCATACGCAGACGACTCAACCTTACACTACTCCATTAGTTTTTCAGAACGCCCCAGCCAGCAATCCCTCAACGACAAACGTAATGAAGCCATTGAACTCTTAAATTCTGATCTAAATACTATTTCCAATTGGGGCAGAGAAAACCTTGTTAACTTTAATGCTTCCAAAACCCAATTTCTCCATCTATCTACCCGTCAGGATCTCCCAGCGGTCTATCCCTTATTCTTCAACAATACAAAAATCAACCCTTCATCTTCTCTCAATATTCTTGGTGTCTCTTTTTCTTCTGCTCTCATTTGGAAGGACCATATTACCAGTCTTGCTAAGGCAGCCTCCCAGAAGCTGGGTGTGCTCAACCGCCTTAGGGGGTTCTTTTCCCCTGCACAGCTTCTTGCTCTGTACAGGGGCATAGTGCGCCCTTGTATTGAGTATTGTTCACATGTGTGGGGAGGTTCCTCTCACACCGCTCTCCTAGACAAAGTTGAAAGGAATGCCTTTCGTATCATTAACTCCCGTCCACTCACCAACTCTCTACAATCTCTCTCTCTCCGCCGCAATGTTGCATCTCTCTCGCTATTCTATCGCTACTATAATAATCAGTGTTCCTCAGAGCTATCCCAGTGCATACCACCTCCTTTACGTAGGGCACGTGGTACCCGTCTTGCAACACAATGCCACCCATACTCTGTACAACTCTCCAACCCAAGAGTGAAACGTTACTCTCAAACTTTCTTCTACTCAACAGCTGAGCTCTGGAACTCTCTCCCAGAATCAGTCTTTCCCTCTTCCTATGACTTAAATTGCTTCAAACTCCGTGTGTCCAGGCATTTTGGCTCGAACGTCCCTTGATTTTGGCCCTGTCACTCTTTCAACTATGGGGGAGGCACTCGCTATAGGCAGTTATGCCTTTTGCCTCCCTAAATCACATAGAAAATAAAAAAAAAAAAAAAAATCCGGGCGTGTTGGCTAGGGCTCACGATATTCGGAAGTGGGCGGCATCACTCAGATTCCTCCACAATTACTCTCTCGATGATATTCAACAGACACAGTTGTGGTCTTCTAATCACACATTTCTAACACGTTACCTGTCCGTGAATCTCATGAAACCTTCTCGTACATGTGTCGCATTAAGGCAAAAAGTCTAGTTTTAAGCTATAAAGAAAAGGGAGGGGGGGGGGGGGGAGTATCATAGCCAAGGACTCTGATAAGTCTAATCAGGAAAATGTATGTTTACTTTATGGATGCAATAGAGTTCACTATAATATATTCTCATTAATCTTAAGGATTAGGATTAAAAGAGAGAGTACAAATATTTTTTAATATAGTACCTGGGGCCATAAATATATAGGCCAACTTGTTATCAGCATTGATAAATAATTTATTTTATTGTTGTATTATAAGCTATTTGTATAGTTTATGTGTTTCACCAACTGTTCTATCAAACGTAAAGGTGACAACACCGCAGGCTACCTTTAAGGAACGCCACATGTACAGTACTGTATTATTTTTTTATTAAACTGAATTTGTGAGTACGTGTATCCTTGGACCTCCGTAATTTATTAGTGGTTTTTGATGTCCATGATGAATGTCCCCCTCCAGTCTTGAGATATGAGGCGCATCGTCAATGATGAAGGGGCCACTAATCAATTATAGGTTTGAGTCCCGAAGGGAAGAAGGAAAACCTAATATTTAGAAGTGGCCCCGGAATCATTGACGATTTTGGCCCTCCCTTCCATCCCCTTCCCATTCATCTGCTATGTTTTGAGAGTCTTGATATATCAGATTAAGGGCCAGATAGAACTTCCCGCCCAGGAGAGAACAAAATACGATTGCCACACATCGTGAGCAAAACGCTCTTAATTAAAAAACTACTCACAGACTCGTCCTATATGATGTGGGTACCACTACTAGAAAAAACTAGTAAAAAATAATGAAATAAAAAATTAAACTTTGATCTTAGCGTTGCGCTTCTCATGTGTCTGCTGTTTGTGTACGCTTCGCCTCACTCGTCGAAGCGCTATCTCGTCCTTAATCTGATATATCAAGACTCTCAAAACATAGCAGATGAATGGGAAGGGGATGGAAGGGAGGGCCAAAATCGTCAATGATTCCGGGGCCACACTCAAACTTGAAATATATATATATATATATATATATGTGTATCGCTTCGGTATAACGGCGTCCGGCAATAGATAGATAGATAGATAATCCACCTTGATGACAGGTAAGTGTATCAAAAATACTTTCTGATAGGGTTTTGTATCTTACAATATTTGTTCGCATTATATATATATATTGTACATTAAATGAACAAATATTGTAGGACATAAAATCCTATCAGAAAGTATTGTTGATACACTTAAGGTGCGGTCACACTATGAAGACTTAAGGTAATTACCGCGGCGACTCTAGGAGTGCCGATTGTATTTGCCGATCATCCGTAACTTGACCAAGAGTAAATGTCTGCCTGAGGCAGGCTGGACGGCATCACGGATCACGGCATCATGGATGGGGCTACACGGAGACCTAGCATAGCAGACCGCTGGCGTGATGCGGCGGAACGAGGAAACAGGACAGCAAAAGGAAGGCAACTTGACGGCCTTCGTGTTACGCAGGTTCCCTACTCGCGCTGGTGCGCGAGCCCCGCCACGTGGCGCGTCTCGGGGTCCAACGCTTTGGCGACGCATGGCGCCACACGGCGCTGACCGGTCGGCTACCGGTCCCCCTCACGCGCATACCGGTGGGCGCGTGACGGCGCTTGCTTCACGACCTCGGCTAGCTCGGTGACCAATTTTCCATGCTTCTTGCATGTTCAAAGCAAATTGAAACCAGCCACGACCATCCTGGCCACCCAACGTACCGTACTGTACCGTGGGGATGCGCGGGGACCACCCACGACGCGCGGTGACTTAGATGAAGACCTCCTTAAGACCTCTAAGTCACCGTGGTAATTCCCTTAAGTCTTCATAGTGTGACTGCCGCTTTACCAGTCATCAAAGTGGATTATCTATCTATCTATCTATTGCCGGATGCCGTGATCCCGAAGGGGTGGCCACATACGAAACGCCCCCATGCACCTTTGTCCCCAGTCATTCGACGTCCATCCTCCCATCCAGCACCACATATAGTTCTTAAGTCCATCCTTCCACCTCTCACTCAGTCTACCTCTCCCTCTCTCTCCCTCCTCCACACTCTCGTACACACTCTTAGTCATTCTCTCCCATATGTTCCACATGGCCGCGCCATCTCAAGGTGTTCCTTTTCACACTCTCCAGCACATCTACATCCACACCACACCTCCGTCATAGTTCCTCATTCGTCTGTCTATCCCTCCACGTAACTCCGCACGCACTTCTCAAGTAACTCATATCCACCCCTTTCACTCTTGGCTTGAGTCTCTTCACCAACGTCCATGCTTCGCTCCAGTAAGACAATGTCGGGATTACCACACTTTACTTCCATGCTGACCACCCTATTTCTTGTTACTGCTTGCAGCGTTTCTACAACCCTGTTCCCCTGTTGCAACCTCGCCTGCACTTCTTCATCCATACTCCCATCTTTACTCAACACGCTGCCCAAATGAGCGGACATTCTCCATAGCCTGATTGTTCAACCTCACTTCACATTATGTGGCTGCATCCCTTTCAAAGATCATAACCTTGCTCTTCCCGCATTTACCTACAGATTCCGTTTTTACATATACTGTTCCAAACATATTTACCCAACCCTGCAACTACCATTCATTATCGCTCATCAGAACTGTATCATCGGCAAACAGCAGTACAGGCAACTTCCACTCGTTTCCCTTCCTTATCAGCAGTGCACCACATCCACTGCTCTTCCTTGTATTTCTTTCATGACTCCATCCATATATATATATTGAATAACCATGGGGACATCACACACCCTGCTTTAACCCAACATTCAGATCAAAGAACTCGCTGTGTTCATTCTCCACACGTACCAATGCATTTGCACCCTCATACATGCTCTTCACTGCTTTCAGTAACTTGCTATCTACTCTGTATATTCTCACTACTATACAGGTTTAAAGGGAATGCCAAGCGGCAGGCGCACTACACCGTGTGAATGCTCAAGAGATGCCTACCTCCCTCAGTGGGTTAGGTTGACTGTGTTGAGCAGTGTTGCCAATGTTTTTATTCAGGGTGCCACTATCAAAACGTATCGTAGCCCAATTTATACACAATTTGAGTGTTCAAGTTTAATTTAATTGATATCCAAAGTATCGAATATGCTAATTGTGTATTTCGTGGA
>CM064501.1:26592467-26674967 GCA_032716605.1 Paralithodes platypus | reverse complement strand
TACAAGGTAAGATACACTACTTGAACGGATAAATAGCAATATAATTGACTGATATTTATATGAAAGTGTTCCACAAACAAGCAAAACGTTTGGCAAAAAGCATGGCCCTCCCTCCACCACCTTGGTCACGTAGCCTACACCACAGAATGCTCGATCAGTAATAAAAGTGTTTTCACTATAAACACTTATACAAGTAAAATACACTACTTCAAGTGATAAATAGCAATATAATTGACTCAATATGGTATGAAAGTGATCCACAAACAAGCGAAACCATGGCCCCTCGTGGTGACCAAGGCACCTTGGTCACGTACACCAGACTAGCAAAACACTTCACTAACATGGTTTTTATACCCTAAATAAGAATAACACAATAATCCATCGATAACCCAACGATATAGCACTTCGTTTGGGTTATATTAGGGCGGTAATACCAGCCAGGCTGGGCAAAATGGAGGCCCCTTTGGTTTAAAGGGCTGCACACACCCACCTACTAGGCTGGCTGATGGGAAGAAACTGACTCTCTCTACCACCGCGGGGCCCTCACAGGGACGCTAGGGGGTTGCTAGATTTTTCCACATGTACATCTAACTTATCGGACTTACCAGCCAAAAAACCGGCTCAATTGCGTCATAAACTTATTTTCTAGCAATATAATAAGTCCATATGACGCGATCGCGTCATATGAGTTTTTGGTTCACTCTGCCATATGACTCGATCGCGTCATATATGTCTGGGAGAGTTAATAGGAATTCTTCATTCTTGCTTAGCCAAGATCATTTTAGTGGTGTAGTTATCCAATTCTAAGACCGTGTGAGGCTAGTTTTGCTAACGTTATAGCTTTAAAACGTTGTGCAGGAACAGATTGTGAATGCAATTGTTTTGTTTATGATTGATCGTATTTTATCACCCTAAAAAGATACATTCTGCAAATGTTATTATGTAATTATCTTTCGCTTAAAATCGAACTTAATTATTTGCCTGCATAATTCATATAATTGGTACACGACTTTGAGAAAATATCACTATACGTTTTTTGCAGGGTTCAGCTTAAGTGGCGGTCTGGTCGGGAAGATGCTATGGATGGTTGTCTGTGGTCTGGGCTACGGTCTGGGTGCCTCTCTGTACAGCCTATACATTGTGGAGGAGTTTGGTCTGTCACTGCTCAACCCGATCCTTAGCTTAAATGGGTTAATGATGGGAATATTGTTCGTCACCATCGGGCCATTAACAGGTAAATCACAAAGACGCTGATATCCATCTGTGTCACACGGGAGTTTTTTTTAGTAATTTTCATTAATTATATGTAAAGGGTTTCAGCACAATATTGGTATACCTCCAAAGCCATTCTTAAAACTCAACATATTCAGCTACTAAAATAACTAAGTCTAACATCGTCACCATGAAGGTGATCAGGCTCACCAATGCTACTATATGTCCACAAAAATGACCTGCTTGACTTTTGTGTAATTGACACATTAGTGCGCGGGTTACAGCGGGGTACAGTTATGAGGATCAATGGCGACGCACCCATTGGAATCAGTATGGAATGCAAACAAGATGCATTACTTGTAGTAACCCCAAGATTCCGTTTTATGGGTATCCCCCCCGGGGTCCAGGTAGTTCACCACCTCCCTTGGGTGGGTCTAGAGATCTCTGAGTGAAGAATAGAGATATCTCACTTCTAAGAGATTTGACGACCTGGGGGCCGTCAATCGGTAATGTTCAACATTATCTTCTCTAAATGATTTATGATGTATTAACTTAACCTTTGTTCAATCGTTTATTTTATAATTTATGATGATTTTATATATATATATATATATTGGTTAGTGTTTCAAATTCTGTGTGTGATAACCCAGGTTCGAATCTCGGTGGATCACATATTATATGCTTACATTAATTTCAATGGAGGTGTTTGGTGTTGTGGTGAAATTAATGAAAATATAGATTATATAATATATATACTGTATATATATATATATATATATATATATATATGCTTAAGATCCAATTAATTACATTTATATGTCAAACAAACCAAATGTTTTCAGTCTAGGATCACTACAAGTCACCTGAAGATGGACGAGGCGTCCGAAATATTGTGAATTTCAAACGTTGTAAATAAAGCTAAAGACAAAATGGCTCCCTTCTGGTTCTTTACCGACCTCTTTTTAATGAAAATGCTTTACCCTGGTGGACAAACACGTATAATATATATATATATATATATATACTGTATATATCACGTCTAATATGCTTACTTTTTTTGTTCAGGTGTGGTGCACGATCTGTCTCAGACTTACACAGTCAGCCTGTGTTTCTGTGGCGCCTGTCTGCTGTTCAGTGCTGTCCTCGGTCTGTGTGTGACTCTTGTAAAAGGTCACCAGCAGAGCAGAGATCACCAGTAGAGCAGTGATCACCAGTATAGCAGAGATCAACAGTATAGCAGTGATCACCAGTATAGCAGTGATCAACAGTAGAGCAGAGATCACCAGTAGAACAGAGATCAACAGTATAGCAGAGATCACCAGTATAGCACTGATCACCAGTAGAACAGAGATCAACAGTATAACAGAGATCATCAGTATAGCAGAGATCAACAGTATTTTTGTTATTTTTATTTTTATTTTTTTTTTTCTATATTCCAACTTACTTCCTCTCGGGCATAGGCTGAGAGCCTTAACATTCACCGCTTTACAATGAACAGTGAAGCCCGTGAGGTCTTGTTCCAGTCTAGGGAGTGAGACATGTGAAGCACGTAGAGTACAACGAGCACCTGCCATCTTGCCTTCACATGAGGCACGGTGCTCACTCATGGCCCGAAACGACCCCATCTCTGAAGCCACCTCGTTCCCGTGCTTCACTGTCTCACCCCCTACACTCGGACCCTCACACTTACACACACAACGCCACCTGTTGAGCAGATAACTCACCAGGCATTGCACCCCTATAGCATATTTTGAATATGGGAATATTCATACAGTGATATTTAATCAGGGAACAATGAGGGTATTTTATTGACGTTTTGGTGGGCTTGTGGTAATGCACTGATACTAGGTACAGCACAAATTCCATCCCAATAATATCTTCCCTTTTGATACATCGGGATTTGAACCCGGGACCTTTGGATTACCAGGCCAGTGGCAAGACCACTCCACCACACCTCCCCTAATAGTATAGCAGTAATCACCAGTATAGCAGTAATCACCAGTATAGCAGTGATCACCAGTATAGCAGAGATCAACAGTATAGCAGTAATCACCAGTATAGCAGTGATCACCAATATAGCAGAGATCAACAGTATAGCAGTGATCACCAGTATAGCAGTGATCAACAGTAGAGCAGTGATCACCAGTATAGCAGAGATCAACAGTATAGCAGTAATCACCAGTATAGCAGAGATCAACAGTATAGCAGTAATCACCAGTAGAGCAGAGATCAACAGTATAGCAGAGATCAACAGTATAGCAGTGATCATTAGTAGAGCAGTGATCACCAGTATAGCAGCGATCAGCAGTATAGCAGTAATCACCAGTATAGCAGTGATCACCAGTATAGCAGTGATCACCAGTATAGCAGATCACCAGTATAGCAGAGATCAACAGTATAGCAGTGATCACCAGTATAGCAGTGATCACCAGTATAGCAGAGATCAACACTATAACAGAGATCAATAGTATAGCAGAGATTACCAGTATAGCAGTGATCACTACTATAGCAGAGATCAACAGTATAGCAGAGATCAACAGTAGAGCAGAGATCACCAGTAGAACAGAGATCAACAGTATAGCAGTGATCACCAGTATAGCAGAGATCACCAGTAGAGCAGAGATCAACAGTATACCAGAGATCAACAGTATAACAGTAATCACCAGTATAGCAGAGATCACCAGTAGAGCAGAGATCAACAGTATAGCAGAGATCAACAGTATAACAGTAATCACCAGTATAGCAGAGATCAACAGTATAACAGAGATCAACAGTATAGCAGTGATCACCAGTATAGCAGAGATCACCAGTAGAGCAGAGATCAACAGTATAGCAGAGATCAACAGTATAACAGTAATCACCAGTATAGCAGAGATCAACAGTATAGCAGAGATCAACAGTATAGCAGAGATCACCAGTATAGCAGAGATCAACAGTATAGCAGAGATCACCAGTATAGCAGTGATGACCAGTATAGCAGTGATCACCAGTATAGCAGTGATCACCAGTATAGCAGAGATCACCAGTATAGCAGAGATCAACAGTATAGCAGAGATCACCAGTATAGCAGTGATGACCAGTATAGCAGTGATGACCAGTATAGCAGTGATCACCAGTATAGCAGAGATCACCAGTATAGCAGAGATCAACAGTATAGCAGAGATCAACAGTATAACAGTAATCATCAGTATAGCAGAGATCAACAGTATAGCAGAGATCACCAGTATAGCAGAGATCACCAGTAGAGCAGAGATCAACAGTATAGCAGAGATCACCAGTATAGCAGAGATCACCAGTATAGCAGAGATCACCATTAGAGCAGAGATCAACAGTAGAGCAGAGATCACCAGACCAATAGAGCAGAGATCACCAGAAGAGCAGGGATAGCTAGTAGAGCAGAGGTCCTCAGTAGAACAGAGATCGCCAGTCGAGCAGAAATCGTCAGTAATGCAGGGATCGCCAGTAGAGTAAAGCTCACATATCAGAGATCTCCAGCTGGGTAGAAAGCATTATCAAAGCAAAGTTTCCACCACAAAAATATCACGAGGCCAGACAAACATTATTGCTGTTTGAACGCAATAACCAAAAGAGCAGACTTGACCATCAGCAAAGTATCATCAAATAGCAGAAATCCCAAGGACAGACAACACTGACGCCATTATTTACCATCTTCACCTGTTCAGTATCTCCACCAGCACTAATATCCAAGACTATTATACCCATAACCATTAGCAATAACATTGATATTTGTCGAGGAGTGCCTAATGTAGTCCTGTGTGGATACCGGATATCTAAAATGTTTATATTACTGTATATTATATACATTATGTTACACATTATATTACAGTTTGCTTCTTTACAGAATTCTAAGGTTTGCATAGCATTAACCTCTGAAGTGCGCATGGGGGGTATGAGACCACTGCCTGTGCGCACGTATTTGAGCTGTTTCCATCACTAATATCGTTAGTTTACCATAAATAGCATTAATACTTATCCATATGCGCCTATTATAGGTTGATTATAAAGGTATTAACCTGTTACAACAATAAAACAAGTGGAAACAGCGTTTGGATGGTCAAAATCGGCGATACAGGCCGGGAGTTACATAATGTATGGCTGAGGCAATCTCCTTTCCCGCCACTTTTCCCCACGTCTGGAGAGACACTGTCGATCGATACTCTCTCTCTCTTGCACTCGCTTGCTAACAGTGATGACAATGCCCTGCTTGCAACTTGCTAATGTTAGCACAAAAGTATACCACAGAATAAGGGAATAACAGGGAAAATAGGTGATAACTGAAGGAGGGGAGGAAAGTGGGGAAGGAGGGGAGGTGGAGGAGTGATATTTGGCATGGCCCAGGGGCAAAAAAAATAAATAAATAAATTAAAAAAAAAAAATCGGTGTTTTAAATTGATTTTTTTTTTTCCCTGACTCTTAAAGTGTCTTCCCGCAGTCCGCCGGGGGAACTCTTAAGAGTCTTCCGGCAGTTCCCGGTTTAAGCAATGACCTATATTACATCTCATGTTTGCCCTATTTAATATGCAATCATTATTTACATATCTCATATACTTTTAAGGTGTTAGTTACAGTGTCTCTATACTTGTGGGGGACTGTACATTAGAGGTTATTCATCCCTACGAATGTTCATGACTCAAACTCCTTTCCCACCAATGTAAGCTGACCTCTACACTCCTGATTTCCTCGCCACTCTCTGAACATGTGATAAGAGGGGTCATGGTAATTTTCCAGGAGTCTAGGTGTGGCACACAAGGGGGAGGTGAGAGGTATTGAAGGTAGATTTGAGTTAGTAAGAGACAGGCCTCAGACGCATCAGGAGGTCTGACAGATAGACACGAACCTTGGGCCCGACAACACAGCCCTCTGAGATTCCCTCTCAACTTAGGGAATTCTCTGTCATATAATTATATTATTAGTACATCTGTATACTCTTTCAGTTGGTATTTATTAATCAAAGTGGTTTACAGATACAAAACAGATCCTTTCCTTTACCTTTTACCTATAAGTATTAATATTATATTTTTAAGGCTAAAAGACGTTTACAGTTGCAGCATTACTTTAACTAAAATAAAGATAGTACTATTATCTATCATATCTATTAATCAACGAGCAGAGAACTGAGTGCTGAGATCTACCTACAATCAACATATAATCTATTAGGAACGTACATCAAAACGTCTCCATAATATGGGTAATTAATCAACCTTTTATGTAACTCATAAGGACAGAGAGACACCTTTAGTCATCTTTACTAAGCGTTAATAGTTAACCCTTATAATAAATATAGGATCGTACAGTTGGTACATCTTCCTAATCTTTAACCCCTTACTTACAGTGACTGTTGTTATGTAATCCAGAATTAATATTGATTATGTAAGCCAGATTAGGATAACATTTTAGTTTCCCCCTTATTTGCTTGCTTCTCGAAAGTTCTAGACCTGTCAGGATTCAGTCTGTCTCTCCCAGCCTTATGTCATTTCATTCACGTGTGTTGTAGACATTTCCAGATTCACTTGGGACATATATATACCCCCTGAGTCCTTGCAGTTTCGACTCCAGACCAGCTGACCTTAGCTTCGCGCACACATCTCTCTCTCTCTTGCCTGTACATAGTGATTTATACCTCGTGAAGTGATACAACTATTTATCTGGCCTCCATCAAGATATTGTAATCTGCAATAATCATTACCTGTGTTCCCGAGTGTTGAGTACATTGAATGTAATCGTGTATTTAGTATTATTATTGTTAGCCTATTATATTATATATATTTCAGTACTATTTCATAATTATGTAGGCTAATTGCTAAATCATTCATATTCTTGTGATCAGTTAATAATTAATTGTCATTAAGTTTACTGTTAATTAATATAATTTCTTTATTCCCTTCTGATTGATTATTAGTGTAAAGCATTGAATTAATTTGTGATTAGTTTCAGAAGAAATATTTGTTCTCAAGTGTATAGATATTTTACCTTGCATTGCTTCAGTAAAGGTATATAGTTATTTAATTTTTCACTTCCATATTTTCTGAAAATCTTATTGCATTATATATTCTTATTGCTCGTGCTGAAGAGACTGATTTTATTTGTTACATTATATACTTAATTTTTATTAAACTAAGAATTTTTAATCTAGTTTTCCTTGAACCTGGATATTTTGGAGAGGGTTTTGACATTAGTCTTTGAATTTAAAGTTAGCATATTGTTTGTCATTTCACCTCGTCCATAAACATAACACTGTCAAAATTAATTTGTAATATATATATATATATATATATATATATATATATATATATATATATGTTAGTAAAGCCAGGTAATACATTTTCTTTAATACATACGAGGTTGAAAGAAATGGCAATTTCTGCGTTGGAAATGTTATTATTCAAAGTTTCCAGGTCTCTGATGAGTTTTCGCTGGGTGGCAGGAAGAAGATGAATGAGATGAGCAAAATTCATGGTGGTACAGGGTTACATAAATGTACATGATGATACAGGATATACGACACGTTTCACTGGACAACCAGCATTATCAAGTAAGGGTAGAATGATATAAAAGGTAAACAGGAAGGGTATATATAGAGGGTGGAGGATCAGAGGAGGCGAAAATCAGGTGGCAAAAGTCTCCTATTGGTGGAGGGGTATTCTAGGAGTGCAAAAGGGGGAACCGCTTCACGCAGGCGCACTGGATGCGGGATGGTGTTGGTCGGTTGGCGGGGTCAAAGCTGATTGGCTGCGTGTCGAGGGGCGTGGCCTAAGTTGCGTGGTACGTGTGGCGCCGGCAGAAGACGAAGCTGAAGGAGGTAGCGCGGGGGGCGAGGGGGGGCGTTAGGTCCTGTAGGGTAGTGCCTTTTGGCAGAAGGAAGGATCTGAAGGTCCAGAGTTTGGTTGTTGATGTTAGGATGTAAGGCTTGGATATATAACGCTTCGAGTATAGGTAATCTCCTTGGGTCACTTTCTTTATCGAGTATGGTGGTGTGTTTCTCTAACTCGTTGCGTGTGAGGTGGGGGTGGTTGGGGGTGAGATAGTGGTCTTTGATGGCTCCAGCCTGAAGGTGAAGAGTTAACCGACGTGAAAGACGAGTCTGCGTCATGCCAATATAGGAATGAGGTCCACAGTCCTCATAATTACAGGTATGTTGGTAAATGACGTGATCGTCGGTCATCGGGCTCTTTATCTTGGTGGAAGCTGGTTTGTTGCGGAGAACGAGGTTGGAGGTCTTGGGGGATTTGTAATAAATTATTAATTTGATTTTGTTTTCCGGGTTGGTAGGGTGGACACTGGACATGCTTGGTGATAATTTCTTTTAAGACGGCCTCGTCATTTTTGTGTTCAGAGGACATGTAATTGCGGTAGAAGATCTTAATTTCATTGGGGGGGGGGGGGGGGGGGGGTCAATGTTGGGAGGGCTTTGGGTGTACCATTTTTCAAGATGGTGGTTGATGGTGCTGGAGATGTCGGAGTTAGAGTATCCATTATTCACTAAAACTTGGGATAGTCTTTCTAGTTCCTCGTGGGTGTCGGCCCAGGTAGAGCAGTGCGTGAGGGCTCTCCTTACATAGGCGGAGATGGAGGATAGAAGATAACGACGGGGGCATTCACTATCACCATTGAGGCATTGTCCTGTGCTAGTTGGTTTAGTGTAGATGGTGGTTTTGAACCCATGGTCGTTCAGAGCTACGAGGATGTTGAGGAAGGGGAGTTGTCCATTGTTTGATTTTTCAAAGGTGAAGTTATGTCCGGAGGAGGATACACCCCTGATTATGCGTACGGAACCATCAAAACACACAAACCTGGGAACGCCCTCCGCCCCATCATCTCCCAGATCCCCACTGCCACCTACCAGATCGCCAAGGCCCTGAACAACCTCCTCACCCCCTACGTGCCCAGCCAATACAACCTTAACTCAGCCCACGATTTCTTGGAAATTTTACGAGACGCCCCCCGGAACAAAAACCTCACAATCGCCTCCCTCGACGGAGAAAGCCTGTTAACCAACGTGCCAGTGGATAGGACCATTGACATGATTCTACGTCGAATTTACCATTGCCCTGATACACCAACACTGGACATCCCGGAGAAGGCCCTGAAAACACTACTGGAGCTATGTACCAAGGAGGCCCCCTTCCTTTGCCCCTGGGGCAACATGTACAAGCAGATAGACGGTGTGGCGATGGGCAGCCCCCTAGGAGTTCTTTTTGCCAACTTTTTTATGGGTACCATCGAGGAAGAGCTCCTAGCTGCCCAACGACCCGCCGTCTACTGTAGATACGTGGATGACATCTTCGTGCAAATCTAGGACCTCCACAACCTACAGGAACTCCAGCGTCGCTTCATGACCTCCTCCGGACTTAACTTCACCTTTGAAAAATCAAACAATGGACAACTCCCCTTCCTCGACATCCTCGTAGCTCTGAATGACCATGGGTTCTAAACCACCGTCTACACTAAACCAACTAACACAGGACAATGCCTCAATGGCGATAGTGAATGCCCCCGCCGTTATCTTCTATCCTCCATCTCCGCCTATGTAAGGAGAGCCCTCACGCACTGCTCTACCTGGGTCGACACCCACCAGGAACTAGAAAGACTATCCCAAGTTTTAGTGAATAATGGATACTGCAACTCCGACATCTCCAGCACCATCAACCACCATCTTGAAAAATTGTACACCCAAAGCCCTCCCAACATTGACCCCCCCAATGAAATTAAGATCTTCTACCGCAATTACATGTCCTCTGAACACAAAAATGACGAGGCCGTCTTAAAAGAAATAATCTCCAAGCATGTCCACCCTACCAACCCGGAAAACAAAATCAAATTAATAATTTATTACAAATCCCACAAGACCTCCAACCTCGTTCTCCGCAACAAACCAGCTTCCACCAAGATAAAGAGCCCGATGACCGACGATCACAACATTTACCAACATACCTGTAATTATGAGGACTGTGGACCTCATTCCTATATTGGCATGACGCAGACTCGTCTTTCACGTCGGTTAACTCTTCACCTTCAGGCTGGAGCCATCAAAGACCACTATCTCACCCCCAACCACCCCCACCTCACACGCAACGAGTTAGAGAAACACACCACCATACTCGATAAAGAAAGTGACCCAAGGAGATTACCTATACTCGAACGTTATATATCCAAGCCTTACATCCTAACATCAACAACCAAACTCTTGACCTTCAGATCCTTCCTTCTGCCAAAAGGCACTACCCTATAGGACCTAACGCCCCCCCTCGCCCCCCGGTGTCCTTGACGCAGCCCCCCGCGCTACCTCCTTCAGCTTCGTCTTCTGCCGGCGCCACACGTACCACGCCCCTCGACACGCAGCCAATCAGCTTTGACCCCGCCAACCGACCAACACCATCCCGCATCCAGTGCGCCTGCGTGAAGCGGTTCCCCCTTTTGCACTCCTTGAATACCTCTCCACCAATAGGAGACTTTTGCCCCCTGATTTTCGCCTCCTCTGATCCTCCACCCTCTATATATACCCTTCCTGTTTACCTTTTATATCATTCTACCCTTACTTGATAATGCTGGTTGTCCAGTGAAACGCGTCGTATATCCTGTATCATCATGTACATTTATGTAACCCTGTACCACCATGAATTTTGCTCATATCATTCATCTACTTCCTGCCACCCAGTGAAAACTCATCAGAGACCTGGAAACTTTGAATAATAAAATTTCCAACGCAGAATTTGCCATTTCTTTCAACCTCGTATGTATTAAAGAAAATTTATTACCTGGCTTTACCAACATATATATATATATATATATATATATTATATGAGCTATATATTAAATCTAATCTTTAGTTGGGGATTTGTATATATATATATATATATATATATATTTGTATATATATACAGGGTGTTTTAACACCTTACGAGCGGCCTATGCGGTTTATTTATATGTACCGCCCAGCGGGGTGTTTTTAGCCAAAATAGGGCTGTTTACGTGATCATTTTCATGCCTAAATAAGACCCAGAACGTAAAACAAGTACCTATCCCTGAAAGGGCATAAACAGAGCTTTCGAATGACACCATAACGATCCTTTTATGATGGCTAGTTTTCTTGCAATAACCGTGCAACGCGAGTGCAAAAAGCATGTAATTAGCCACTTTCCCGATACAATTCCTTATATAGCGAGTGAGAGAGGGAGGAGGGAGCTGGGATTCGTGTCAGTATGTTCGCCGCGGTGGTCTGGAGCAGTCATACGCTCGCTACTCTCCTGCCACCACTTGTCTCTCTCTCTCAGCAACATTACGTGCTGAAATTGCCACTCGACCTATGTCGAGCGCCGCCACATAGTCCAGCTTTATTAAATACGACTTATGTGGTGAGCCGCTAATAAAGGGTTAAAACAACACTGCCAGAGTATGACGACCACATTGATAAAAATATATAATACACATATTTCTATTCTATTTTTACCAAAAATATATTGTAACAGAGATAAATGGTTATTTAGAAATGTAGCAAAACAGGGTTCTGAGCTCAGCACAAAACATATGATACATAATATGAATGATTACCAAGTAAAAAAGGTAAAGAGGAGATATTATCTAATGACCTAATCACATATGAATAATTACAAAATCAAAGTAACATAAAATTGGTAATGATATTTTGCAATTAGAAGAAAACTGCTAAGTATTATAATCCAAGTAGCATAAAAAGATATGCACCATTTGTAACGATGACCAAGAGGTAAAATAATGAATCTCAAGTCTGGGTCAGGTATCCGAACACTGCTATAGGTAATTTAATCGTTCGTGAAACTGTTTGAATGGGAAAAAATTGTTCCTGCGCAATTTACTGTTTCAATAGAAATACCTCATTACGTTACTATTATCACAGAGTACTAACGAAATATGTCTATCAGTTTTATGGTTAAAGTTTGACGATTTTACGTAGCTGTAGACATACAAGTATACGGTGTACACTAATGAATATTTAAAATCATCTAATGGTACCCAAAACAAACAATTTACGTCACTTGGACTTAACAAGTATAAAAAAACAAAGGCAGAGACACACCTAAATAACGACAATCCATATTTATGTGATATTATAAGGTAATTAAAACCACTATGACAGAAGAAGATAGCACCATGGCCGAGCAGATGATTAAACACATGAGAAGATTCGTTATGACTCCAAAGCTTCGAAGAAAAACTCGAACTGGGATGGGAGGCAAGAGGTAGGCTATTTGGGGGGGAGGGGGGACACTAGCCCGTGTTCGGATTATAGCTCATACCTGGGTGTCACTAATTATTTTACTCTATGCGGTTTAAATCATTAATGGTATATTATTTTGCATTTTGTCCTTAGATAATCTTCTTCGTTATTGTATTTACTAATTAGCAGATGAGATCTGGCAGTGTTGTTTTAAAACACCCTGTATATATATATATATATATATATATATATATATATATATATATATATATATATATATATATATATTTTCTTTCAGGCAGGTGAGATTAAAATAATAGGCACAGTTTGCATTATTGAGTTTTTTATTGATACTCTCAATTTTTCGTATAGTTTTTCTGGTATTTTCAGGAAGTTGGTAAAGGAGGTTTGCAAATGGTTCCGACGTTTCAATGGGCGCAGCCATCATTATCAAGGAGAAGTGAAGTTAGAAGGTGATAAGTCGAGTTTATATAGGCGATACAAGATCAAGAGAGGGATTATTGTGTGCTAGCTGCACGCTGGTTGGCTAACCTAAGACTAGCTCTGGTAGGCTGGCCAGACGCAGGAGTGGGCGGGGCCTCTGCGTCGTTCATCTGCGTGTGTGGAGGGGGCATTCCTGGGGGCATCATGGGGGGCCTCGCTGTGGAAGGGCGTGCCGAGGGTAGGATCTGGCTGTATTCCGCTTGTGTTTTTAAAGTAGGTTGGTATGTTTGTATATATATAGCTTCAAGAATGAATAGGCGGCGTGAGTCTATTTCTTTATCAAGAATAGAGGTGTGTTTATCTAAGTCGGGTCTGGTGAGTTCCTGATGGTGTGGGGATGTGTGGTAGTGGTCCTTGATAGCTCCGGCTTGAAGGTGGAAGGTAAGGCGACGTGACAGACGAGTCCTTGTCAAACCGACATAAGTGTGAGGTCCACAGTCCTCACTGTTACAGGAGTGTCGGTATGTGACATGGTCCTCTTGTGGCGGTTTCTTAGCGGTAGCCGGGCTGTTGCGAATGACTAGTTGTGATGTTTTCCTCGATTTGTAGTATATGGTGAGTTTAAGGTGTTGGTCAGGGTTCGTAGTTTTAACGTTGTTGCTGATAATGTCTCTCATTATGTTTTCGTCTGTTTTGTGATCTGAGGACATGTGGTTTTTATAGTAAATTTTTATGTATTCAGTGTTTGTATTAGTAGGCATGTCGTTTTTGTACCATGTTTCAAGGTGTTTGTTGATGGTGTGGGCGATGTCCGAGTTACTGTACCCATTGTTTACAAGCACCTGGGTGAGCTTCTCGAGTTCCTTGTGAGTGTCTCGCCAGGAGGTGCAGTGTGATAGGGCTCTCCTGACGTAGGCGGCGATGGAGGATCGTAAATATCGCTGGGGGCATTCACTTTCGCCGTTGAGACATAATCCGTTGTTGGTGGGTTTGGTGTAGACAGTGGTGGTGAAGCCTGAGGTGTTGTTGTTGTTTACGAGGACATCAAGGAAGGGGAGATGACCGTTAGAGGACTCCTCGAAGGTGAAGTTTAGACTGGAAGAGGCGATGAATCGTTGTTGAAGGTCACGTAGCTCCTGTGGGTCCTTCACACGCACGAAGATGTCGTCCACATATCTGCAGTAGACGGAGGGGCGGTTGGTAGTCAGGAGCTCTTCTTCGATGGTGCCCATGTGCCCACGAAAGAAAATATCCTCCCTGGCTACACTAATATCAAAATATATATATATATATATGGAGGTTAAATCACAATTATGTGTGATCAAATTATGTAGTAAAACTTGCTAGGAAAATTGAAACAATGGAACACCAAGCTTTCGTCTATTCTCTTAAGACATCTTCAGGGTAATACGTCATATTAACCTGAAGATGTCTTGAGAGAATAGACGAAAGCTTGGTGTTCCATCGTTTCAATTTTCTTAGCGAGTTTTACTACATAGGGAATATATATATATATATATATATATATATATATATATATATATACAGTATATGCATATATATATATATATTTTTCTACCTGTGTCCCCCCGCAACCACAACTCGAGTCCTAGCCCTAGCATGTGGGGGCTTGGATATAAGCTGAGAAGTGTTGCCAAGGTCTAAAAACAGTGTTCAGACGTTGTGGTACCAGGCACTGCCTGATATTGGCAGTTACAAAGATCGTATATTACTGACGGCTGACAGTCAAGGAGTGATTTATCTACTGAAGGCTCTCTGTCGTCGCTGGTATTGGACGGGTTAAGGGTTAAGCGTTATAATATTTTGAAGCTTGCTGGCAGAGTAAACCCATATGATCTTTTTGTTCATTCACCATTATTTTTTGTTATTCCTCTTATTATATGTTTATTCCTTTTGTCTCCTGCATTCGTTTTGTCGCCGCAAGGCTGTACCAAGGGGCCTTATGGGGCTGGCGCTGTCTATACCAACATTTACTAATTGATTTAATTGTATTATCGCACTGCTTTGATCCATCTTATATATATGGTTCAATTCCCTGTTTAGTTTGAAGTGTGATAATTGTATACTTGATGTATGTTTAGCTTTAATAGAAGGCTTGTCTTGTGGTGCTAATTATTCCATGTTACACTTTTTGGCAATCCCTTCAGTAGTATCGCGAGCTTGGCTGCATCTGGCAGCGTCCCATACTTCATTCTTTGAGCCAGCTTTGCCGGGTTAGATCTGTCTTTTGGGCCTCTGTGCCAGCAGGCTACCAGACTTAAGCATTACCGTAAATGTAAATGTCTCGGGGAATCACAGGGTAACATTGTAGCTTAGAGTAACTGATGCTAGAGAATAATCACTTGCCAATTAACTAATTTACATATATGTAAGGAAAACTAACTTAGCACTGTTCTGTTGTGTACAAACTGTTCATGTTGAAGCAAGCTCCTCTTGGAGGTTATTAAGTTAATTCTGCAGCATTCCTCAGGCATGTGGCTGTAGGTGTTTGGTCCTGACCGTTGTACAGTAACTTCCTGCATTTTCACGTAGACAAATTACACACACTACACATCCATACCCCACAAACTTTCCCCTTGATTATTGTACTGGAGGTTCGAGCCTACTGCCTAGCTCAAGCATAGTTTTGGGAGCACCTGTGTGCTCTGTATTTTTTGTGAGCTATGGACTTGCTGTAGGCTAGAGTATGCTAATCGCTCCAAATATTAATTAATAATTATTAGCTTATTGCACAGCAATTATACTTTGTACTTAAATTATATCATGTGTTATAGTTAGCTATCACTTTCAGTGTTGTAATCTTTGCAAAGCAGAGGTTGTGGTGCTACAGTCAAATAGCACATTTTGGAGGAGCTTTGCAATTGATACAAAACTGGAATGATTCATTGGTTTATTATTGAGACTTGAGAGAAGCCTTTTTATGCAAACAGCTAACCTTTTGTATCACTCTTTGGAAGGGGATCAAGCTGGGGAATTTTTCTCAATAATATCATGTTGATTGTCATAGGACGGCACAGAGTATTTCTAGGCTTAGTATAGGCTATGATTCAGGGCACTGGGTAATAGTAGCAATATCTTATATTTATCAGCGATCGCCCCAGTGCAGTTCATTCTTGTGTTGGGTTAGTAAATATATTTTTGGGCAATTAAGAGTTTTCCATTTTGTTCTTGCTGTTGATTGAGTGTAGTGAGCCAATCATATGTCGACAGTCAGGTTGCACCTTTCTGACTGTAGAGAGCCTGGGATATCATCTGTTGCGTTTCGTTGCCTCAGTGCTCTGGTCTGTTCACGGCTGGCTAGTTTTGCTCACATTTTAGAGACGAAGGTGCACAGTTATAGCCTATGGGTTTAGTCTCAGAGCAGGTGTAGTATAGTTTATTAGAGGCTACTTCACCAGAAAGCCCGAGTCGTAACAATATATATATATATATATATATATATATATATATATATATATATATAATATTCTGTATATTAGCATATTTAAGTATTACTGAAGATGTATTGAGCACCAATAAGTTCAACTTGCAAGAAACAGTCAGTGATGAGTGCCAACATTTTGAATCACCCAATAGGCTACAAGGGAGTGGAGTTTTCCATTTCTAACACTATTAATGACTTACAGTGTGGTGGCTTAATAATCCAGAAGGGTTAATAGCCACGGAAGCTCTTTTTTAACTAATCAACTAATACTGAGTTTAATAAACCTGGACTTTTGTTTGTAAGTGACTCGCAGAAAACTTGCACTCCATTGTGTATTATTGGGCTGGAACATATGGTCTGAACAAGGGGTTACTGGGTTATGTTTATCAGAGTCAGAACTAAATAACAAATGAAACTATTTGTGAAAAACCATGTACCCAAACACAACTCATTATAGAATACCAACTTAAGGGGATATTTTGTTTTTGCTTGTATATTTTGTATTTATTATTATTATTACATAATTATTATTATTGTGTGTTTTAGTGTTCTCCCTGGACCTACATCAACCTTAAAAGCATACTCCAATAAGTCGCTAAAAAGATGCCCAGGTCAAAGACCAGTTCCTTCTAATTTGTACATTGCCGGCTCGCTATTGCTAGCCAGGGAAAAGATGGACACCTAAATGACACGAACAGTCTTAAAATCACCAAACGAATGGGGTGAATGTCTTAACACCTCAATAATAATGAGGCTAAGTATGAAGGAGAAGGGGGTCTAGAAAGCTCCTCCTAAATCAAACCTATGTTATATTAGATTAGGGTGTTGGTGATAATAAATACAGTTTTTGCAGTATTATGTTTATGGTCTGTTGTTTTTTTTCCAGCTGAAGGTAAACAGAATATCTTCAGCTAATGCTTCAATACTTAATAGAATAATATGAAAGTACTCTGTTTCTGCGTCACATACAGTATTTTCATATTTGTTTTCACCAACCCACCAATAACAGGTTTTCATAATTAACCTCTTGCCTACCGTTGACATAATTTTCATTTTATTCTTGCTACTATTAGACTATTTGATTCCGTTTAAAAATGGCCTTCAGCAACTAACAAGCTTCGAACTATCTCACTTACCCTTGTCTATCGGGGCCCAACTTAGTCCGTATCGAAATATTTAGACTATGTGGTGGGGCCCGACTTAAGTCTGTGTGCAATTTTGGCGCAATATTGGCTCTGAGAGAGAGAGACGAGCGACGGGAGGAGCCTGGGTTACCTCATGACCGCTCGCCACGGCCGCCGTGGACCAACTGAGATGTACTCCACTTACATCCACCCTCAATCCCTCGCTACATACGTAATTATATAAAGAAATTACCGTATTTTAGCGATTTTGCCCTTCGGTTGCACGATCGTTGCAAGACAACCAGTGATCGTAGAAGGATGGTTCGGGTGTCATTGGAAAGCTAAATTGACGCCCTTTCAGTGATACATACTTGTATTACACTCTGGGTCTTGTCTATGCATGAAAAAGAGCACGGAAACAACCCCATTTATGGTAAAACAAAAATCGCTGGGCGGCACAGTGAAATATACTCCACCTGTTACGCTGGCCAGCTTGCCAGAATGCGCTCGTAACTCTCTAGCGCTCGCCAGGGCAGTGAAATGGGCTACAATAATCGTAGAACGATGTTCTTTCTTTCATAAAGTTCATGTTGTCGCAGACAGATCAGTGGTGATCTTTATTCTTGTCTGTGACACTTGGAAGTATTTTATATCATTGCTAGAATATAAGATGCATTGTGTGAAGTTAAAGAGAGAGAGAGAGCGGGGTAGGCAGTGTGGTGGTAGTTTGTGCGTGTGTATGTACGTTTGCCACCCGCACTCGGAGGAGTCTCCCACGCCCGTGATTGGCCGGCGGGCCTGTCTACGTCATAGAACGCTTGCTCTTCATGACGTAGTCGTCTGTGATTGGCGGCCGCGGTCCTGGGATGGTGGTGCGGGCTCCTGTCCTTGTGTCTCCTTCAGAGCTTGGCGTAGTGTGCTAGGTCCTACATGTCCCTTGCAATCTGTCTCCCCATATAACCCTCTATACTACTATCTCTCTCTCTGAACTTCTTCGGTTTCATACTTCTCTCTTTATTCAATTACTTATCCCTTCTGGTTCTGCATACGGCTTCCATAGTCGGCCAGTCGTATTACCAGCACCAGCTCTCCATATATGTTTGCACTAGTTTTAGGGATTATTAGAGTCATAGTCAAATGGTACCATAGTGTTGGGGTGCTTCTAATTATTGGGCTGTTCTCTCTTATTATTTAATGCTACACAGTGGAAGGTATCTTTGGTCGTTGTCTGAGTTATGTATGTGGCAAGTCAGAGCCTGTACAACATCGACGAAGCTAGCTAGCCTGTAACCCTTGTGCATATTTTCCTTTGCGAGTGTAGCAGTATACAAGTGAAGGGCTTTTGCCTACTCTCACCTGTATGATTGCTACCTCATTTTGTTGACCTTTGTGGAGCGCCAGGGCAACACCAGATACTAGAGATCTGGACTTACCAAGAGAGCCTCCAAGTCACTTAACGTAACATAAGGGAAATCTGTTCAAGGGGAGGCAGTAGGCTACGAGCATGCTTGCGCTCTGCTTAGCTTCTTAGTACCTTTTATGCCACTGCTAGACTTTATTAGTGAGAAAGACAGCATTGTGCTTATTAACTTTAATTGTGTATGCTTTAGGAATTATTCACGCTTTATTTTAGCCAAGGTTGATGCATAGTGCACAACCCAGTTTGGCTATTACGTTGGCTACAGAAGTACTGTTCCTGAGTGGTTATTATTAGTGCTGTCACAGAGTTTTTGCACTCCCTTATTATAAATATGTATCCTACTTATTGGTGTATTTAAGATACACGCTTTGGTGTCCTGCCCCTGCATTTATTTATGTTCTGTATTAACGAGCATCTTAGAGCATCAGACCTTTTCAGAAGATTCCATATCTGATTGCTGTAGGACTAGACTTCCAGTGTTTTCATAGAGCATTGTAGAGTTTAGTGTTGAGTACAGACTCACACTAAAGTTAACGTAAGCATATATTTCTTTATTTTAATCTTGTTATAGTTTATTCAAGCATTATTATTACTTAAGAGCATTATTCTTCAAGATAAGTTGCAAACTCTTGTTCCTAAGCGCCAAGAGAAGTTGCTCACTAGTATAAACGTAAGTACTCATTTTTGAGAGTAGGCTTTGCCGTCACCGGAAAGCCTTTGTAGAAGTGCACTAAACCCCATTTAATTGATACCCCGTTATCCAGGAGATTAACTCTGGAGGGTTTTAAGTGTTTTGTTCGCCGGCGAAATAGTTCGAGGGTTTGGAATTAGCGTACCGTTGTTGCAGATATAGCCTATCATCTAGTCCAATATTGAGTGCCCTTGTTTATTTCGTAGTGCCGGTCGTAACAAATGGCGACCTTAGACCAGAATATAGTGAACTGAATATTGCAGTTTTTTGGGGGAGAAATCTTATTGCCATTTGGGGGTTGAATTTATTTCTCACATTGTTGGCAGTAGACAGTGTTTTGAGGATACATAGAACTTGTTGGAGTTTTTGGTGCCCTAGTATTGCACTCAAGAACATCTTCGAATATTTTTGGTGAATAAAGCTACGCAAGAGTTTGGCTATTTTTTGTCAGGACTTGAGAATTTTTGTTGTTGACTCCATCATGTCACTGGACGGGTCTGAGCATAGTCAGGGCACAGTGCGAGAGGCAGGCGAGGAGGTGGAGAAGGTGGAGTTGTTAAGTGGCGTTCGGGTGGTGAACAGTGAGGAGGATGCTCAGATTTTTGGGGGGAAGCCAATGTCGGCGGACCGGGTGGCGGGGCTAGACCGGTACGGACTGCAGTGTGTGGCCACGGTCTTGGGATTTTCCGGTACTAGAGGTATGTCGAGAAGTGAGCTGGCTGCCTGTGTGCTGGGTTGGGTGCATGGGGTTTCGGGTGGAGCGGGAGCAGGGGCACCTTCGGCCCAGCCCCCATTCCACTCGACTCCTATCATGGCGCCCCCTCGGGCTCCGGAGCCGGGTAGGTTCCCGCAGGCCGATGCCCGCTGGCGGTTGGGTATGCCTCTAGGTGATTCACGGGGTGGGTCCCCAATAGTAGCACCGCCTCCTCAGGGTTTGTCTTCCGAGATGTTGTTTCGGCTTGAGCAGCAGAAGCTCGAGCTCGAGCAACGAAGGTATGAGGCTGAGCTCGAGCAGCGAAAGCATGAGGCTGAGCTCAGGCAGAAGCAGCAGCAGCAAGAGGCTGAGCTCAGGTATCAGGCCGAGTCTGCAAGGTATTGTGCCGATGATGACCTAGAGAAAACTCGTGTAGAGGTGACGAGGAACCGGGTCGCCCAGGGGGGTCGAGCCCATGACCAGTCCCTGTCACATCTACTTAAGTTGGTTCCATTTTTTGATGAGTTAGGAGTTACAGAATTTTTTCTCCGGTTCGAGAAAAAGTGCCAGGAGCACCAATGGCCCAAGGAGAAGTGGGCAGCCCTCGTTTCTTCACGATTGACGGGGAAAGCACTCAAGACGTACGATGCTTTGCCCCTAGATTCCTGTGTGAATTACGAGTTGTTGAAAGAGGCTGTCCTGAGGGTGTATGAGCTACAGCCAGAGACCTATAGGCTGAAGTTTAGGGCGGTTCCAAAAAGAAAGGAGAGTACTTTCCAGGAACACTCTAGAGAGCTGTCAGATGCATTTGAAAATTGGTTAAGGTCGGAGAAGGCAACTACTTTTGATTCAGTAAAACAACTAGTGTTGCTGGAACAATTTTTAAAATGTACTGGCAGTAACTTGACTCTTAACCTTAAAGAAAAGCGACCGAAAACTCTACAAGAGGCGGCTGAGGTGGCTGACCTCAGGTTGTCACTGATTTGCGGGTGCGGGTCTGCACAGAGAACTGAGGCAGGTAACAAGGGGCGTACCACTTCACCCCCCCCCCGAATTAGTGACACAAACAATTATCCATTCAAGAGTACTGTTGCCAATTATGATCCCAAGTCGAAACCCTTCCCGTTAAAGAAAGGCCAGGGCCCTTACCCATCTCAGGGGAAGTCCAAGAGTGAGGTGGAATGTTTCAAGTGTCATAAGAAGGGGCATATTGCGCGCTCATGTCCGAGCGCACCGCCTACAGCAGTGGTGTCACTAGTGAGCAACATTGACCTGTCTTTGAGGTCTTCCGCGTTTGCCCGGGGTAAACAGTCGGTTGCGAAGTCATCGCCGGTGCAGAAGCAGCCGGAGGGCTCGTCACCCGTCCGTGATGTTTTTTGTAGTCATATGGGGCATGGCACTGTGAGGTGGGCTGGTGTGAGGCATATGCTTGAGTTGTTGCATGATACGGGCGCTTCCCAGACACTTGTTAAGAATTTCACTGGCAAGCCTGTTAACATTGCTCGGGTTGTGGTGGTTCAAGGCATCAATGCTACGCGGTCTTTCCCACTGGTTAGAATGGAGCTTGAGGTAGACGGTGTGACACGGGAGTTGGATGTGGGTGTGGTGGAGAAATTACCAGTTGAGGGGGTCGACCTCCTTCTCGGCAACGACTTTGCGGTACCCACTTCCGAGGTTCCACCCTTAGTCGTTGCCGAGAGGGCGGCCGACACGAGTAGGGAGGGGCAAGAGTGGCTGGAGAGGTGTCAGATGCCACAGATGGCTTGTGCTGTCACCAGGTCTCAGTTCGCTCAGGTGTCACAGCCTAGTACCCAAGTTCTAGGCCAGCGGTCGGAAGGGTCGGAAGGAGAAAGTCAAGGCTGATCGGGTTGAGAGTTTGGATCCAGCGACACTCCTTGGTGACTCGGTACTTGCACCCATAATGAGGTCCGGAGTGGCCCCAGAACATGTCCCCCCTAGTGACATGGTTGGGCCTGATAGCACTCCGCGACAGAAACGTTCCCAGGCGAGGCAGGCAAGGCTTGAGCAGCATAGTATTGGGGTGGCCACAAGTTGCTTCAGGAGCACCTAGATAGGTTGGCACCCTCGGATATATGTCGGTTGCAAGCAGATGATCCTGGGCTTGAGAGTTGTGGGAACGGGGCGATTGAACTCGACGAGGACGGGGATGCAAAGTCGGGAGATTTTTGTCATATTGGGGGAATCCTGTACCGCCTTTTTTTGGATCCCAGACGTAGTTGGGATGGGGGGGCAAGAGTGGTGGACCAGTTGGTGGTTCTTGAGAAGTGTCATGATAGCCTGTTGCGGTTGGCGCATGATGTTCCATTGGCAGGTCATTTGGGTGTGAGAAAAACGTTGGCTTCGTTATCTAGGTTGTTCTGGTGGCCAGGTATTAAAGCCCAAGTTTCGGCATGGGTGGCGATGTGTGGTACCTGCCAGAGAGTGGGAAAGCCCAATCAGAGCATACCTAAGACTCCGTTGCACCCAGTGCCTGCTATTAGTTCGCCCTTCACCAAGGTCATCATCGACATGGTAGGCCCTCTGCCTCCCACTAGTGCAGGTAACAGGTTTTTGTTAACTCTCATGGATGTCTCCACTCGCTACCCTGATGCATTCCCTATGAGAAATGGCAAGTCTAAAACTGTTGTGCGAAATTTGCTGTTGTATTGCTCGAGGTACGGGTACCCGCAGGAAATCCAGTCAGACCAAGGGTCGAACTTTACGTCTACACTCTTCAAACAGACCATGTAGCAGCATGGGATTCGTACGGTTGTCTCTTCAGCTTATCACCCAGAGAGTGAAGGGGTGTTGGAAAGATGGCATTCCACTTTGAAAAGCATGTTGCGGTGCTACTGTTTGGAAAACGGCAAGGATTGGGACCTGGGGCTCCCGTACGTTTTGTTTGCGGCAAGAGAGGTACCTGGGGAGAGTCTTGGGTTTAGCCCCAATGAGCTAGTTTTCGGCCATCAGGTTAGAGGTCCCCTGAGTATGGTTAAAGAAATCTGGGAAGGGACCGTGCAGCCATGTTCTCTAATTAAGTATGTCCTCGAGAGTAGGGACAGGATGCTGAAGAGCCTGGAGTTGGCAGGGAGAAATTTGGTAGACAATCAGGCCTTGATGAAGGATCGATATGATACCAAGGCAAAGCTCCGGGAGTTTGTGGTTGGACAGGAGGTTTTGGTCTTATTGCCCTTAGTAGGCCATCCCCTGTTGGCTAAGTTTGTCGGTCCTTACAAGGTCGTGCGCAAATTGTCTGACCTAGATTACCTTGTGGCTACTCCTGATAGGCGGAAGAAAAATCAGCTCTGTCATATGAACCTGTTAAAAGAGTTCGTGAGGCACCCACCTGAGCAGCCTACTGTCCCTGTGTTGACTTGCAGCGGCCAAGGTGGAGAAGGAGAACGGGGCAGTGAGGCACAGGTGGAGGAGAGTTGGGATTGTCATGTCTCGGCGGATCAGTGAGCGGGGAACACGAACCAGGTGACTGTTGAGGCGCTAGAGCACCTGCCTGAGCAACAGTGTGCAGCGATCCAGCACCTGTTCTGTTCATACCCCACTGTGTTTGCCGAGCACCCAGGCCTCACAACTCATGCGGTGCATGATGTGGACGTTGGAGACCACCCCCCCTTTAAATCAGTGCCTTATCGTGTACCTCCCATTAAACTTCCGGCTCTCCGAGCGGAGTTAGGCTACATGTTGGAGAGAGGACTGATAGAAAAAGGGGCGGTTAGGTGGACATCTCCCGTCACTCTGCAGCCCAAACCAGATGGCAAGGTCAGGTTTTGCATTGACTTCAGGCGGTTGAACGGGTTGACTCCCACCAATGCTTATCCCCTTCCCCGTGTTGACGATAGTGTAGACAAGATTGGTAAGGCACAGTTTCTAACTAAGGTAGACCTAGTGAAAGGCTACTGGCAGGTGCCCTTGTCTGAGCGGGCGAAGGGGGTATGCGGGTTTGTGGTTGATGGGAACACCTACCGTTGCAATGTGATGCCGTATGGCCTTATAAATTCCCCAGCAACCTTCCAGAGTCTTATGAATGAGTTAGTAGCTGACATCCTTAACTGCACTGTCTACCTAGATGACGTTATAATATACGATGACAACTTTGAGAGTCACTGTGAGCACATAGAAGCCTTGTTTCGGAAGCTTAGTGAGGCCAGCTTGGTGGTTAATCTGGGCAAGTGCATCTTTGTCCGGGCAACTGTGCAATATCTTGGGTTTGTGGTCGGGTTATGCCAGGTGTGCCCCCCCCCCAAAAAAAAACAACAAGATACAGGCTATTAACCAGTTCCCCAGGCCGTCCACTAAACGGCAGATCATGAGATCTTTGGGCATGATCGGTTACTATCGCCGCTTCATTCGGGGTTATTCTACTAGTGTTAGCTCCTCTGACAGATTTACTAGAAAAAGAGAAAAAGTTGAAGTGGGCACCTGAGTGTAAAAGGGCTTTTTTGCTGGTCAAGCACCTACTAAGCACTCACCCAATCCTCAGGGCCCCTGACTTTGAAAGACCATTCCAGCTGGCAACAGATGCCAGCGGTGTAGGGGCTGGTGCCGTCTTAATGCAAACAGACGATGAAGGTTTGGAGCATCCAGTCAGTTTCTTTTCCAAGAAGTTTAATTCCGCTCAGAAAAACTACTCTGTGGTAGAGAAAGAACTGTTGGCAATAGTGTTGGTGCTCAGGCACTTTGAAGTATATGTTCCTGCCTACGGGCCAGTCGTGGTGATTTACACCGACCACTACCCTCTTAAATTTCTGAACCAATTCCATAACCGGAATATGAGGCTGACACGTTGGTCACTCATGTTGCAAGAAAACAATCTAGACATTCGTCATATTGCCGGTTGTGAGAATGTGATTGCAGACTGTTTGTCGAGGGTGGAGGATCCGGCGTAGATCACCACAGGTGTGGGGGTTTGAGTGGAGAAAAATCAGGCTTGCCACTGTAGTGCAACGCCGCCAAAAACACTATTAAAAAAAATATAAAATCCTCACATAAAAACTCTTTCGTTTTGATAGTATATAAGTGCAGTATATCACAGCAAGAATCTAAGACACTCTGAGCTGTTGTCTTAGTAGGCTAGGCTTGGTGAAGCTTGCTCGCTGAGCGTGATATAATTATTATGATGCTATTATTTTGGGGAAGTGTTGTGCAGATTTTTTTTTATAATGCAGTGTTTTATGATTGTGATCGTGCCTTGTTTTCACAACTTGGGAGAGTGGCTAGGTGATGCGGGGATGATGGGCATTCTGCCTTGTCAGATGTGGGGTTCGCCTGTGGCTGAAACGTCCTACATCTTGGGCGGGAAGTTACGCTGGCCAGCTTGCCAGAATGCGCTCGTAACTCGCTAGCGCTCGCCAGGGCAGTGAAATGGGCTACAATAATCGTAGAACGATGTTCTTTCTTTCATAAAGTTCATGTTGTCGCAGACAGATCAGTGGTGATCTTTATTCTTGTCTGTGACACTTGGAAGTATTTTATATCATTGCTAGAATATAAGACGCTTTGTGTGAAGTTAAGGAGAGAGAGAGCGGGGTAGGCAGCGTGGTGGTAGTTTGTGCGTGTGTATGTACGTTTGCCTCCCGCGCTCGGAGGAGTCACCCACGCCCGTGATTGGCCCCTGTCTACGTCATTGAACGCTTGCTCTTCATGACGTAGTCGTCTGTGATTGGGCGGCCGCGGTCCTGGGACGGTGGTGCGGGCTCCTGTCCTTGTGTCTCCTTCAGAGCTTGGCGTAGTGTGCTAGGTCCTACATGTCCCTTGCAATCTGTCTCCCCATATAACCCTCTATACTACTATCTCTCTCTCTCTGAACTTCTTCGATTTCATACTTCTCTCTTTATTCAATTACTTATCCCTTCTGGTTCTGCATACGGCTTCCATAGTCGGCCAGTCGTATTACCAGCACCAGCTCTCCATTTATGTTTGCACTAGTTTTAGGGATAATTAGAGTCATAGTCAAATGGTACCATAGTGTTGGGGTGCTTCTAATTATTGGGCTGTTCTCTCTTATTATATAATGCTAGACAGTGGAAGGTATCTTTGGTCGTTGTCTGAGTTATGTATGTGGCAAGTCAGAGCCTGTACAACATCGACGAAGCTAGCTAGCCTGTAACCCTTGTGCATATTTTCCTTTGCGAGTGTAGCAGTATACAAGTGAAGGGCTTTTGCCTACTCTCACCTGTATGATTGCTACCTCATTTTGTTGAACTTTGTGTAGCGCCAGGGCAAGACCAGATACTAGAGATCTGGACTTACCAGGAGAGCCTCCAAGTCACTTAATGTAACATAAGGGAAATCTGTTCAAGGGGAGGCAGTAGGCTACGAGCATGCTTGCGCTCTGCCTAGCTTCTTAGTACCTTTTATGCCACTGCTAGACTTTATTACTGAGAAAGACAGCATTGTGTTTATTAACTTTAATTGTGTATGCTTTAGGAATTATTCACGCTTTATTTTAGCCAAGGTTGATGCATAGTGCACAACCCAGTTTGGCTATTACGTTGGCTACGGAAGTACTGTTCCTGAGTGGATATTATTAGTGCTGTCACAGAGTTGTTGCACTCCCTTGTTATATATATGTATCCTACTTATTGGTGTATTTAAGATACACGCTTTGGTGTCCTGCCCCTGCATTTATTTATGTTCTGTATTAACGAGCATCTTAGAGCATCAGACCTTTTCAGAAGATTCCATATCTGATTGCTGTAGGACTAGACTTCCAGTGTTTTCATAGAGCATTGTAGAGTTTAGTGTTGAGTACAGACTCACACTAAAGTTAACGTAAGCATATATTTCTGTATTTAATCTTGTTATAGTTTATTCAAGCATTGTTATTACTTAAGAGCATTATTCTTCAAGATAAGTTGCAAACTCTTGTTCCTAAGTGCCAAGAGAAGTTGCTCACTAGTATAAACGTAAGTACTCCTTTTTGAGAGTAGGCTTTGCCGTCACCGGAAAGCCTTTGTAGAAGTGCACTAAACCCAGTTAATTGATACCCCGTTATCCAGGAGATTAACTCTGGAGGGTTTTAAGTGTTTTGTTTGCCGGCGAAATAGTTCGAGGGTTTGGAATTAGCGTACCGTTGTTGCAGATATAGCCTATCATCTAGTCAAATATTGAGTGCCCTTGTTTATTTCGTAGTGCCGGTCGTAACACACCACCCGCTCTTAAGGTGTTAATCTTTGTTATTACCATTGATACTGCATAAATTGCACAGCATCGTTCAAGTAGTACATCCCTAATAATATTAAAACGACGTCAGCGGTATAAGGGGTTACTAGCACCAACAGTGACATATGCAGGTTACAACTCCTTAAGTATAGTACAAAGGAGTACAAAGGAGTACAAAGGAAATCAAGCAACAACAGGTCTAGTGACCCATCTAGGCTGCTTGCCCTCAAAAACACTGAGGATCAAGTGTCCAAACAGTGGTTTAGAGTGGGTAAGGGAACATTGGAAAGGGATCTAATGTCCGTGGCAGGATTAGGAAGTTAGTAGGGGACAGATGGGTTAGTAACTGAGGGGAGGATAAAATAAAGTTGTTCATTTACAAACGCAGTCAGTCGCGGGTTTGATGCGAGATATTTGTCTAGGCGGAGTTTAAATGAATCAACGGTGCTACAGTCTATAACGTCTCGGGGAAGCCCATTCCACAAGTTGACAACTCGATTGAAGAAGAAATTCTTAGATTCGTGTGAGTTAAAAGATTTACCAATAATTTTGCAACCGTTTCCCCGCGTGTAATTAGATTGGTCGATAGTGAAGTACTTACTACAGTTCATATTGTCGATGCCTTTGATGATTTTGAACACTTGAATTAAGTCACTTCTTAATCTGCGCTGGGTTAAAGGAAATAGATTTAATTCTTTAAGACGGTCTTCGTATGGTTTGTTCTTTAGGCTAGGTATCATTTTGGTAACTCTACATTGAACTCGTTCTAGCTTGTTTATATCTTTTTGGTAATAAGGGCACCAGGATTGAACGCAGTATTCCAGAAGAGGGCGGACTAAGGAATTGTAAAGGGTTAGGATAACTTCTTTGGATTTATGCTCAATTGACCTGCCTATAAAGCCAATTATTTTGTTTGCCTTCTTAAGGATATTGGGATTGAGAAGGAAGCCGCTATATGAAGCTATATGAACTCGCCGTCGCGGGGGTCTGCCTCGGAGCCCCCACTCTTCTCACCTACTTATAGCATTTAACCCGGGAACTGCCGGGAGATTCTTAAGAGTTCCCCCGGCGGACTGCGGGGAGACTCTTATGAGTGAGTGAAAAAAAAATCAACTTTTGACATCGAAAAAAAAAAAAAAAAAAAAAAAAAAAAAAAAAAAAATTGGCCCCTGGGCCATGCAAAATCTCAGTCCTCTACCTCCCCTCCTTCCCCACTTTCCTCCTCTCCTTCAGTTATCACCTATTTTCCCTGTTATTCCCTTATTCTGAGGTATATTTTCGTGCTAACATTAGCGAGTTGCAAGCAGGGTGTTGTCATCACTGATGGCAAGCGAGTGCAAGAGAGAGAGAGAGAGTATCGATCGACTGTGTCTCAGTGGCCTTGGGGGAAATTGGCGGGAAAGCAGCTTGCCTCACCCATACATTATACAACTCGCGGGCTATATCTCCGATTTTGACCATCCAAACGCTGTTTTCACTCGTTTTATTGTTGTTTCAGGTTAATACCTTTATAATCAACCCATAATAGGCGCATATGGATAAGTATTAATGCTATTAATGGCACAATGAATATTTTAGTGACGGAAACACCTCAAATACGTCAGCACAGGGGGACGTTTCCAATTACCCCCATGCGCACTTCAGAGGTTAATTTTAATGTAAGTAATGACTTGTTTATGTTTCTATTATTGTGTATACTTGGTTGTCCAATTAGTATTGATTTTGATCAAAAAGTACCGTCAAATGTGTGTGGAAATGCGGGCTGCCGCCTATATGTATTTTTCTCCATAAGTTATGTTATCCCCAATGTACGAATTCCCAATACACGTCGTTTAATGCCGCCCATATAGGCGTGGATTGGGGGGACTGACTGTACTGTACATATATTTTTTTATAAATACTGTATAATAAAGGTGTCCGAATTTGGACAGGATTTGGGGCCATTTCGGACACCTAGCCTGAATTTGTACATGAAAATAAAACATATTCATAAGACTAACAAGTGATCCCAGTATAGATTCGGACCTATCGGGTTAATTCGGATATCTTTGAACATTTTAAAAGGGTCTTATCACACTCCCTAAAAGCATAAATAGGCCTATCATATCAAAAGATACGGTACAAACCTTTTGGGGCAAATTCAGACATATCTGGATTGATGACCCTGACAAAGTAAAAATAAGGATTATTGTGACATACCGGTTACTCAAAAATACCCTGTGTAAGTGACCACAATCAACTCAATTACAAACAATATCTGAATCTGACAGGTTGTATTTATTTTATTCATTTTCATCCTGTCTGACTTTACCCCATTTTTACAGAAATTACAAATATATATAACTAAATACCGGTACCGTACCCAGTTACGGGAAATAATATACGCAGAGCCCTGGTGGTTGAGTGGAGAGCACGCTCACGTGTGAATCTGCTTGACCTGGGTTCAATCCCAGCCAAGGTGGACATTTAGTGAGTGTGGTAGTACTGTACGTCCTAGCATGTATATCATGTTCGCACCCAGTCGGGGGACACCTCGATGACTTAGCCTATACAGACTAATGACATACACAACAAAGCCATTCCAAAACGTACTTCCTCTATCTACAACACCTCGTCTCTACTATCTACACTTTCCCAGCCGTATGGTCCTAGTGTACTGTCTGATGGCGTAATGGAATTCCAAATGTAAGACATGATGCCAATTAATTATTATGTACTTTTACCGGTACCGGTAGTATATTTGGTTAATAACTATTATTTGTAATTTATTAATGTACCGGTATAGCTTGAAGATCATGAATCAACCTGTATGTTCCCCCTGACAGTTTTTAAGTGCAGACACTGCTTTGAATGATAGATTGGTCACACTAGTAACCTACATTTTCCATGTGGCAAGATTTATACACTGTATATATGGACTTGGACAAGGCCTATAACAGAGTGGATAGAGAAGGTTTTTGGAAAGTACTTAGAATATACGGAGTAGATGGCAAGTTGCTGAAAGCAGTGAAGAGCATGTATGAGGGTGCAAAGGCGGCAGTACGTGTGTAGAGTGAGCAGAGCGAGTTCTTTGACCTGAATGTTGGTTTGAAACAGGGGTGTGTGATGTCCCCGTGGTTGTTTACTGTATATATGGATGGAGTCATGAAAGAAATACTATCAAGAGCAGTGGATGTTGGTGTTACGGTGTATCGCTGAAAAGGGAGGGAATTGAGTGGAAGCTACCTATACTGCTGTTTGCGGATGATACAGTTCTGATGAGTGATAATGAAGGGAGTTGCAGGGTCTGGTAAATGAGATTGGAACAGTGTGCGAAAAACGGAATTTGAAGGTAAATGCAGGGAAGAGCAAGGATAAGGTCTTCGAAAGGGGTAAAGTCACAGAGTGTGAGGTGAAGCTGAACGGTCAGGCTATGGAGATCGTCAACTCTTTTAAGTATCTGGGCAGTGTGTTGAGTAAAGATGGGACTATGGATGAAGAAGTGCGGGAGAGGGTACAACAGGGAAGAGGGTTGTAGGAACGCTGAAAGCAGTAACAGGAAATAGGGTGGTCAGTATGGAAGTGAAGAAGTCCTTGCATGACAGTGTGGTAATTCCGACACTGACTTACGGAAGCGAAGCATGGACGTTGGTTGAGAGACTCAGACCAAGAGTGAGAGCAGTGGAAATGAATTACTTAAGAAGTGTGTGCAGAGTTACATGGGGGCTTAGACAGACTAATGAGGAAGTAAGAAGGAGGTGTGGTGTGGAGGTAGATGTGCTGGAAAGTGTGAAAAGGAACAACTTGAGATGGTTCGGCCATAATGATGGAACATATGGAAAGCGAGAGAATGACTAAGAGGGTGTACGAGAGCGAGGTGGAGGGACAGAGAGGGAGAAGTAGACCGAAAGAGAGGTGGAAGGATGGAGTGAGGAAGTATATGAACGAAGGCGGTGCTGTTTGGGGGAGGGGCATCGACTGACTGGGGACAGAGGTGGAAAGGGGGCGGTTCGTTCGTGGCCACCCCTTCGGGGATCACGGTGTCGGGCAATAGATAGATAGGGAAGACTGGAAAACTTATACCAAACCAAATTCAGAGAACCACTTGAAGGGAATGCTACGGTAATCTGCTTGCCAATCTGAGAAGGTCAAACTACCTGTCTATAAGATGAACTACGGTAGGTACCGGTACTCCATCATTGCAAATATATAAGCCTACTGCGGTAAAATATCAATGGAAGTTAAATATTACTAAGCTATAATGAATCAAATAAATCAATCTAAATGAAAACTATTCCATATCTAAATTGAATTCAATCTGAAACAAGCTAATTTATATCCAAAGGTCTCACATAATAAATTTATATATAGGGTAAGGTTATAAGGGTTAATATTAGCCAGGAATTAACTCACCAATAGTTCCACGTGGCAATGAGGCAAGGGAGAACGTTTTACCCAATATGGCGGTGGACAATGGGGATCGAGACTTCGGTCCCGAGACGAGTCAAGTTAAAGAAAGAATAAATGATTACATGGGAATGGACATGATTATTATGCTTATCTGTCAGTCAGTCATGGCGTCGATGAGAGCGTCGTGATGGTGTAGCTGTGTGTATTGCTGTATGTGTATTGTGATTAGAGGCACAAAAGCACGATCAACTGAGGGCGGAAAATTAGATGTTAACTGGTTGGTGTTCGTAAGGGCTCTTCTGTTCCTCGAAGGCACACCTTGCTACCTTGGCAAAACGCCAGGAGCCCAAATTATCGTACCGCATCTAGGTTGCTCTATACGATAAATTATATTAATATATACGATAAATTCATATATACTACATAAGACCATGGCAATATTGCTTAATAGCATATTAGGTCTTTTATAACTTAACTTATTTACAATCTTATAATATACGATCTACTCGTCCTACGTTGTGCTGTAGGAGCGATCCTGACGTCACAGAGACAAACGAGATGACAAAAGAGTCATATTCTATCGTATTTATACGATACACTCCCCCCATAAAAAAAGACCTGAACCCCACCTTAAACCTAAAGTTGCCCAGAGGCTATCTTCTGACGCCACAAGGCAACGGCGCCAGCAGCAGCGCGTCTGGGACGCGTTCCGGTCCGAGAATGATCACCATCAGTAAGAGGTGAGTTGTTCCTTTGAGAATCCTCAGACCCAGCAATAACAGGTGGAGCATCAGATTGCAATGCGGAATCGAGCTCCAAAGCATACAAACGTGCGATAGGACGAACAGTAGTTCCAGTGGCTGTCTTCAATAGCGCCACCCGCTCTACAGAGTCTGCCCCCTTGTATACTTCCAACACACGGCCCAATTTCCAGTATAAACAAGGACTATCTTCTTTAATTAAAACAACTTCACCAACTGTAGGTGCCGTTGGTCTACCAGAGGGAGTAACACTCCTTTCCCTCAATGCTAGCAGATATTCACTAATCCACCGTTTCCTAAAATCCTCGATTATCCTGGATGTATACTGGTATCTCTTAGACACCGCTACCTCAGAGTACAACAAGGAATCCTCTAACTCTACTATGGATTGGAAATCAGATGGAAACGCAGTCAATGGTTTTCCATATAGCAAGTGAGCTGGCGTTAATGGTAGTGGTTCTTGCAGGTCGGTGTACACATATTTAAGCGGGCGATCATTCACGACTGCCTCTATCTCTGTGAGGACTGTCGTCAACTCACTCTTCTTTAATAGAGCACGTCCTAATGCCAAACCATAGTTGGTAGGCAGGCTTATCTCACTGTTCTTCCAGGGTAAACTTTTTTTTTTTTTTTTTTTTTTTTTTTTTAAGAGACAATGAACGGAGGAAGGAAAAACACAGATAAAACAAAAAGGTCCATGTGCCTAAAGGCATCCTCCATTCATAAAATGTTTGTAACAACTGGATTTAAACATTTGTAGATTGTAAGTTTGTGGAAAGCAATTCGAGGGAAGTGAATTCCAAAGAGTAGTAGCTCTGGGGATAAATGAATTCTGATAAGCAGAAGTTCTGCATTGTGGAGGAGAAAGTGTAAATTCATGGGCGCTCTCAGCTGCCCTAGTTCTATGGGGAAAGATGTGGAGAGGCGGCACAATTGAAGCAAGTTCCTCGGAACAATTGCTGTGAAAATATCTGTAGAATAATGCAAGGGATGCAACGTTTCTTCGTATGGATAATGTAGGAAGGTCCTGTGTGATTGCAGGGTTATTGATTAATCTAATAGCTTTATTTTGAATTTTGTCCAACTGCCTCAATGCAACCACTCCACTTCCACCCCACAGAGGTGAACAGTAATCCATCTGAGAACGCACATGACTCTTATATATCACGGCCAACTGCTCGTCAGTGAAGAATTCTCGAACTCTGTACAGGAGTCCCAGTTTTTTAGAGGCATTCTTAGCAATGCTTCTAACATAATGTGTCCAGCTCAAGTTAGTAGTTAATGTTACACCGAGAATGTCAATACTAGGGGAAGTGGGAATATTTACATCATTAAAAAATATATGGGAGTCAGTGAGATTCTGTCGGTTAGAAAATTGAATGTACTTGGTTTTCTGTGCATTAAAGGAAACTAGATTCTTTTGTCCCCATCCATTAATTCTAGAAAGGTCCTGATTCAGAGAAATTGCAGTGTTTATTTTTGAATTTATAAGATCGGGTTGGGTGAAAGAATTGGTAAATGTGAAGGAACTGTGGAGTGTTGAGTCATCTGCATAGGAATGTATTGGATTATGAGTGGTAGATATGAGATCATTGATATGAATGAGGAACAGAATTGGGGCCAAAACTGATCCCTGGGGAACACCAGCATTTATTGAGTGAAATTGAGAATAAAGGCCATCTACCATTACACATATTTTTCTGTTATGAAGATAAGAAGAAATTAGTGGAACTAATGATGCAAGGCCGTAGTGTGACATCTTCGACAATAAGGATTGATGCCAGACTCTATCAAATGCCTTTGATATATCCAGTGCTATTGTATGTGTTTCACCATGTTGGTCTGTAGCTTGGTTGACTTGATGCATAAGAAGGCAAAGCATGTCTGCAGTTGATCGACATCGTTTAAAACCATATTACCTATCACTGATTAATTTATTATTCTCAAGATGCTTTATTATGTGATTTTTTAATATAATTTCAAAGACTTTACCAAGAGTGGAAGTTATAGCTATTGGTCTGTAGTTTGATGGATCTGAAGAGGCACCTTTTTTAGGAACTGGATGGATGTTTGCTTCTTTCCAGGGTACTGGGAAGCATGAGGTATGAGTACACAGACGGACATTTTTTGCCAATACAGGAGCGAGCACCAAGGAGCAATTCTTAAGTACTATTGGAGGAATTTCATCTGGACCAGGAGCCTTATCTACTGAGAGATTCTGCAAAATAGTTTTGACATGTCTGGTGTGGATCTTAAGTGACTTTATATTGCTTGTCTGAGGCACAGTAGCACACAGACTCGTCAAACCTTTGTAGCGCAACTTCCGAGTCATAATCAGTCTCCATAGGATTAATGCCTATGTGATCCAATCTCCACAGTCGTTCCAGGTCGAACTCGGCAGCCATCTTAGGGTCACTAGGTTGGGAATCCTCCCTGCCCAACTCCTCTGCCGCGGTTACATTGACTCTATATATCGAGACCGTGTCGACCAGGACCTTTGACTGTGTAGTATGCACCTTTCCGCTCATGCAATATCCAAATTTAGTGGGGATTAAAATTACACCACACATCTTTTTAAATCCAGGGTATACTACTTCATAATAATGATCCACACCAAGTAGAACATGCACCTCACTCTGATTTCCCATGGGATCTGACAAGTTAACCCCTTTGCTACGTAATGCATGTTCCACCTTCTTCACACCAACAGATACATATTCTGGTAGGGTGTCTACTACGATACAAGTCATAAAGTACCGGTTTTTACGATAGAAATATGAAATCTCCGCTATCTCGTAGTCTTGTTTATCAGTAATCCCTGTGAAGCCCTGTAATTGAAGAGTCTCAGCCCCTACGATTCGGTGCTTCAGTCCCACTAGTACGGACCTCTTTATAAAGGAACGTTGAGACCCTTGATCTAGAAGTACCCGACAAACCTTGTTACTGTCATTAACTTCCACGGGAATCTGTATTGTGGGCAATCTGTATTGCGTGCTACCTAGTGTCACAGTTGTAGTACCCTCTGTTTTGAAGTCTTTTACTTTATCTGCCGTAGGACACAACTTATCAAAGTGATGTCCTTTGCAGTGGCGACAGGGCCTTAAGTATGTAGCAGTACATTGTCCGTGCTTACCATGTTCCTTACTTAGACAACCTACACATAGCTTCAATCTTTTCGCCTGTGCTAGTTTTGTCTCATTTGTTGGGTATTTTACGCAGATACTCCATTTATGTTTGTTGTTACATAGCTTACATAGAATCTGAGCAGGTTTCTTATACGCACCCTCTTTCTTTTCTTTAGTCCCCACTGTCATGCTTACTATTCCCCTCTTCTCCACATTCTCACTCCCTCCCGACACATACATTCTCCCTTTGTTTAACTGTAGATAATTGATCTCCTTACTGAACTGAGTTTTGAACTCCCCCAGCTCAAATGATCTTACCTTATCAAGTATTGCCATAGGAAGCTTCTGACGCAAGATAATGCCTATCATTTCCTGCGTGGTAAGCCCTAGGGTGTCTAGCGATCGAGTATGGCACTCCATATTTGCCCTGAAGTTTGTCAACTCCTCAACCTTATACTGTGGTTCTGTGAGCCCCAACAAGGCAACGACATGGGCCATCTTCAACTGCTCTCTATCCCCGTATGTGGACTCTAATATGTGTACTGCTTCAAGATAACTACCACCCACTACTGAAAAACCCTCTATTAAATGTAAGGCCTCTCCTTCCATTTGTCCCTTCAGATAGTGAAAGTTGCGGACATTATCCAAAGAGGATTCATGAACCGTAGACCGAAATACGTCCCAAAAAGCTAACCACTCAGTTAACTTGCCCCCAAATGTAGGAAGATTGAGCTTTGGGAGGTGTACATTATGGTTTGGGTCAGCCCTTCAATGGGCCTCATTATCGCCTCCCTTCTTACTTGCGACAGCACGCTGTAATAGGTACTTCGCTCTAAAGACAGGTTCGTCATAGAGGGCCCGATTATCACACTCTGTAACTATCTCTTCCTCCTCTATCATGTCAGCCACAATCACCTCACTCAGAGCCGTAATACGACCGTGGGTAGCTTGGACGTTTTCTAATCCAGCCTCCAATTCCTCTAGTTCAGCAGTAGTGATGAAAGTGTTGACGTCCACAATTAGCCTATTTAATACTCCCCGAAGTTCCGCCCTTTGATTTTTAGGGGCTGTGATCAGCACCCCACTAGACGGTGTCTCTTTATTGTCTTTATTCATTTTGCATGTGAGCCTATAGGCTATGTATCTAAATGTTAAGTTACAAAAACAACGGCCAAATAATAGTCTATTTAAGAGACGCCGACCGGCGGACTTCTATGTGATGGAGAAAAAATAGTACACTAAATAGCAATACCTACTAATGGATCATATTGAACAAGAAAAAATGTTAGGTCAGGTCATATGTCACAGGAAGTCTGAAACGGAAAAGAAAATTATTGGGGAAAGATGATGGGCGGGATGCAGGACTTAGGCAGGCGCAATGATACAACCCCGGCGTCCCTCTCTAGCCAACGCTTCGTTAGCCCTACAATCTTATCATACAGGACTTGATTGGTGTCTAAGTCGAGGTGGACACCATCCTGGTCGAGGTCCCGGATGCTGAGAGTGAGCGATACAAAGCGGTGCCTCGTTTCTACTAACCGACACCTCAGGGCGCGGTTATCATAATTTGTATGACTTGATTCTCCGCCGCTGACAACCCTCGGACTCTCGTCCGGCTCTCAATTGCCACAATCCTACAGCTCCCCCCGGACTCACGCTCCAGATCCAGCGCCACCTCTTTGATAGCGTCAGCTAACTCGCGGGGTACTGTACCGGGGCGTATATCATTGCCGCCCCAAAACAAAAAGATCATATGAGGCCTAAACCGAATCACCTGCCCCCACTGTGGGGAGGCTCTCAGGGTGTCAACGGTTGCTCCTGGTACCCCGAAGTAGGACAGCTTGAATGTCCTATCCCCCTCCGACGCCCGATACGACTCAGTTCCTCCGTCAGCTGCCCTTAGCCTAGTGGCATATGAATGCCCTACTATGGCTATTCGCCGAGGTACCGGCGCCTGAGGTACAGGAAGATAGCCAAGCCCCACCCCTCCGGGGTCCTTGCTCCTGCATCCCTGGGATAATCCCTTGCTCATTGCCTAAGAAAAATCCCCTACTGGTAGCTAAATCCCGAGGTCTGGGCACCAATGTGGTAAACTATCAATGGAAGTTAAATATTACTAAGCTATAATGAATCAAATAAATCAATCTAAATGAAAACTACTCCATATCTAAATTGAATTCAATCTGAAACAAGCTAATTTATATCCAAAGGTCTCACATAATAAATTTATATATAGGGTAAGGTTATAAGGGTTAATATTAGCCAGGAATTAACTCACCAATAGTTCCACGTGGCAATGAGGCAAGGGAGAACGTTTTATCCAATATGGCGGTGGACAATGGGGATCGAGACTTCGGTCCCGAGACACAAGTCAAGTTAAAGAAAGAATAAATGATTACATGGGAATGGACATGATTATTATGCTTATCTGTCAGTCAGTCATGGCGTCGATGAGAGCGTCGTGATGGTGTAGCTGTGTGTATTGCTGTATGTGTATTGTGATTAGAGGCACAAAAGCACGATCAACTGAGGGCGGAAAATTAGATGTTAACTGGTTGGTGTTCGTGAAGGCTCTGCTGTTCCTCGAAGGCACACCTTGCTGCCTTGGCAAAACGCCAGGAGCCCAAATTATCGTACCGCATCTAGGTTGCTCTATACGATTAATTATATTAATATATACGATAAATTCATATATACTACATAAGACCATGGCAATATTGCTTAATTGCATATTAGGCCTTTTATAACTTAACTTATTTACAATCTTATAATATACGATCTACTCGTCCTACGTAGTGCTGTAGGAGCGATCCTGACGTCACAGAGACATACGAGATGACAAAAGAGTCATATTCTATCGTATTTATACGATACCTACCGTACCGGTACTGCTACCCGGCCTAAATTGAAATTAGTTTTTGCTTGTCACTGTATGCAGAGCTTTTCTGATTTACAAACCATCAAAAAGATGAGCTTCATTAATTTATCTCAGTATGGAACATGGAGACACCCATATTTTACTCCCTTGAATTAGACTAGCTGTAAACAGTGCATTTCTGCATGATGTGAGGGCACAGTTTCTAGTACCGGTATCACAAGACAGCAAACCTTTGTTTGATATATTTATAGTCATGGTAGGTGGGCTTGCTTACCTTAGCCAGCAGGCCAGTATTTCTTTGCAAGCATAAACAAATACCGGTATATAGCAAATATATAGATCATGGCAACTCGAGGCTACTGACTTCAGCTGGGATCATTAAACTTAATTTAAAACTCTGGAGAGCTCTCATAGGTTTCACACAGGCTGGTTCAAACTTGTATACACTATGTTCCTCTCTTTTGTTAAGAATAATTGATACTGGTATTGAGTAAGACTCAATGTAAGGCAAAATATAATATACCGGTAGCCTACATACATACCGGTACTGTACTAATGATGATAGGCCTACCATTAAACAACACCTATATACTGATACCGGTACGTACTTGATGTGATGTATATCTGAACTAATATTCTCTGCAGTTTATATTCCTGTAATAATAAAACTCTGCATAAATTAGATAAACCAGGAACAGATGGAGTGTATGGGGAAATGTTGAGGTATGGTGGTGAGATAGTGATAGAATGGGTATGGAAAATGTGCAAACTAGCATGGGAGAAGGGGAGTGCACCCGATGACTGGAAGACTGGCATAATAGTCCCCCTATATAAGGGCAAAGGGGAAAGAGGAATGTGTGGTAACCACCGACGAATATGTCTTCTAAGCGTAGTAGGGAATGTATACAGTAGGGTAGTGATTGAGAGAGTGAGAGTGAGAACGGAGAAATGGATAGGCGACGAGCAGGGAGGTTTTAGGAAGGGAAGAGGATGTGTAGATCAGATTTTTACCCTGAATTGTGTTGTGGAGAAATATCTGGGGAAGAAACAAAAGGTGTATGTTGCCTTTATGGACTTGGAGAAGGCCTATGACAGAGTGGATAGAGAAGGTTTGTGGAAAGTACTTAGAATATACGGAGTAGAGGGCAAGTTGCTGAAAGCAGTGAAGAGCATGTATGAGGGTGCAAAGGCGGCAGTACGTGTGGAGAGTGAGCAGAGCGAGTTCTTTGACCTGAATGTTGGTTTGAAACAGGGGTGTGTGATGTCCCCGTGGTTGTTTACTGTATATATGGATGGAGTCATGAAAGAAATACTATCAAGAGCAGTGGATGTTGGTGTATCGCTGAAAAGGGAGGGAATTGAGTGGAAGCTACCTATACTGCTGTTTGTGGATGATACAGTTCTGATGAGTGATAATGAATGAGAGTTGCAGGGTCTGGTAAATGAGTTTGGAACAGTGTGCTGTTACGCTGGCCAGCTTGCCAGAATGTACTCGTGACTCGCTAGCACTCGCCACGGCAGTGAAATGGGCTATAATAATCGTAGAACGATGTTCTTTCTTTCTTAGTATTCATGTTGTCACAGACAGATCAGTGTTTGCCTTTATTCTTGTCTGTGACACTTAGAAGTATTGTATATCCATAGTAGTGATTACAACATGCAGCGCGTGAGATAGAGAAAGAGAGTCGGAGGGGAGAGCGAGGAGGCAGTGTGTGTGCGTATGTACGTGTGCACTCCTCGTTCGGTGGGCCCGCCCGCTTGCTATTGGACGGCGGGCCTGGCGTGGTCTATGACGTCAGCTTCTCATGTGACGTAGTGGCCTGTGGTTGGTCGCCGCCCTCCTAGCCCAGTGGTTGGGCTCCTTCCCTCCTGACTCCCGCAGAGCATGGTATTGTGCGCTTGGTCCTACATGTCCCTCGCATCCTGTCTCACATCTAACCCTCTTTACTACTGTTTCTCTCTCTGAACTTCTTCTTTTCCATACTTCTTATCTATATTCAATTACCCATCCCTTCTGGTTCTCGCATACGACTTCCATGGTCGGCCAGTCGTATTACCAGTGCCTGTTCTCACATATATGTTTTGCACTAGCTTTAGAGGTTATTAGAATCATAGTCACATGGATTCATATTATTGGGTGCTTCTAATTATTTGGTTGTTTTTATTACTATTTAATGCTAGACAGTGGAGGGTATCTTTGGTCATTGTCTGAGTTATGTATATGGCAAGTCAGAGCCTGTACGACTTCGACGGAGCTAGGTAGCCTGTAGTACACCCTTGTGCATATTTTCCTTTGCGAGCTTAGCAGTATACAAGCGAAGGGCTTTTGCCTACTCTTGCTTCTATGCTTGCTAACTCATTTTGTTGACCTTTGGGGAGCGTCAGGATAAGACCAGATACTTGAGATCTGGACTTACCAAGAGAGCCTCCTAGTCACTTAACGTAAGATAAGGGAAATCTGTTCAGGGGAGACAGTAGGCTGCGAGCATGCTTGAGCTCTGCCTAGGCTCCCTGTACCTTTATGCCACTGCTAGACTTTATTAGTAAGAAAGACAGCATTCTGTTTATTAACTTTAACCGCGTATGTTTTAGCAATTATTCACGTATTGTTTTAGCCTAGGTTGATGCATAGTGCACAACCCAGTATGGCTGTTACTTTGGCTAAGGAAGTACTGTTTTTGAACTACTGTTATTAGTGCTGTCACAGAGTTGTTGCACTCTCTTGTTTCATATATATGTATCTTACTTTTTGGTGTATTTAGCCTACACGCTTTGGTAGTGCATTATTCCTGTTCTATATTCGACGAGCATCTTAGAGCATCAGACGTTTTTCAGAAGATTCCATATCTGTTTGCTGTAGGACTAGACTTCAAGTGTTTTCATAGAGCATTGAAGAGTTTAGTGTTGAGTTCAGACTCACACTAAAGATAACGTAAGCATATCATCTTTTATTAAATCTTGTCATAGTTTATTTAAGCTTTGTTATTACTTGAGAGCTTTTTATTAACGTAATTACTCTTGTTGTGAGTAGGCTTTGCCATCACCGGAAAGCCTTTGTAGAAGTACACTTAACCCAGTTAATTGATACCCCGTTATCCAGTAGATTAACTCTGGAGGGTTAAAGTGTTTTGTTCACCGGCTTAATAGTTCGAGGGATTGGAATTAGTGTACCGTTGTTGCAGATCTAGCCTATCTTATAGTCCAATATTAAGTGCCCTTGTTTATTTCGTTGTGCCGGTCGTAATAGTGCGAAAAACGGAATTTGAAGGTAAATGTGGGGAAGAGCAAGGTTATGGTCTTCGAAAGGGGTGAAGTCACAGAGTGTGAGGTGAAGCTGAACGGTCAGGCTATGGAGATCGTCAACTCTTTTAAGTATCTGGGCAGTGTGTTGAGTAAAGATGGGACTATGGATGAAGAAGTGCGGGAGAGGGTACAACAGGGGAAGAGGGTTGTAGGAACGCTACAATCAGTAACAAGAAATAGGGTGGTCAGTATGGAAGTGAAGAAGTCCTTGCATGACAGTGTGGTAATCCCGACACTGACTTACGGAAGCGAAGCATGGATGTTGGTTGAGAGACTCAGACCAAGAGTGAGAGCAGTGGAAATGAATTACTTAAGGAGTGCGTGCGGAGTTTCATGGAGCGATAGACAGACTAATGAGGAAGTAAGAAGGAGGTGTGGTGTGGAGGTAGATGTGCTGGAAAGTGTGAAAAGGAACAACTTGAGATGGTTCGGCCATATGGAACGTATGGAAAGCGGGTGTACGAGAGCGACGTGGAGGGACAGAGAGGGAGAAGTAGACCGAATGAGAGGTGGAAGGATGGAGTGAGGAAGTACATGAACGAAGGCGGTGCTGGTTGAGGGGAGGGGCATCGACTGACTGGGGACAGAGGTGCATGGGAGCGGTTTGTTCGTGGCCACCCATTCGGGGATCACGGCATCAGGCAATAGATAGATAGATAGAAAAATTAAAACTAATGAAAGATTATACCAATAAATGACAGTGCTGTACATTCTGTCCAGTAAATCATGTTTCAGCAGAGTATTTTTGTATACAAATTGGAAAATTGAACCCGGTACATGTACTGGTGAATATACATATGTATTATATATATATTATATTATATATATTATATATATACCGGTATATATATATATATATACTGGTATATATATATATATATATATATATATATATATATATATATATATATACGGTATATATATACCGGTACAGTATAAATAAGTAGGCTAGGCCGCTAGGCATCCCAAATCCTAAACCCAGGGAAAGGAAAACAATAAATAAATAAATACAATATAAGATACAAATAATATATCTCCAGTTAGGGCCACTAGGGGTAAGGATGTAGTATTTGGGCGTACCGCCTGCCTTGTTTACACTACTCGGCACGCTCACGATCATTTTCCCGTCTATTTTGACTGCCGTGGGATATAATAGGTTGAGGGGGGCTTTTTCCATCCTCACCCCCATATGACTTAGTGTCATCATCATTTATATTTCTAGCATAGGGCAAATAACAAAAAATAGCCATAAAAATAGACGGGAACATAACCGCGAGCGCACGACCGATATAAACATGACGACCATATGACCGGATAATAAATCCTTCCCGGGCTAGGTTGCGGCATCTGCCTTGCCAATGCCATCTTAGCATTTAAAAGAAAAGGTCAAGGAAAGGGCTGGTAGAGTGGTAGAGTGGCAGGCTGACCCCTGGGGCCTGGCCGCTTTCTGTCTAAGGCAAATACGGTACGGTGCTGTACTTCATGCTTAACCTTACCAGGCAAGCAGCTTATGTAGGTATATATATATATACAGTATATATATATATATATATATATATATACCCCCCCCATTAATTATTGTCATCAACAGCAGGTGCAAATAACAAGTCAAATTATATGTGATGATGCAAATGTAACTGCGAGCATGCGTCTATGTAAAAATAGCGGAAGGTACGCCCACCAACACAACTCTTACCGGCCTATGTTTCGGAAGGTACGCCCACCAACACAACTCTTACCGGCCTATGTTTCAGTGAGACTCAAAAACACACTCACAATACACTTACTATATACTGGCTACCAATCTAGGCATAGGCTATTGTCTCATGAAATAAAGTCGGCAAGAATGTAGTTACCGGGTGTATCGCCCGTCTTGTTTACACTACGCGGATGCTCACCATCATGTTCCCGTCTATTTTGACTGCGTTTGGATACAAAAATACATTACCCTAACCAAACAACCTAACTTAACCTAACCTAGTATTCATGTATTCATGTAGGTTAAGTATTTATAGATGATTTATGTTGTATGTCGGTAGTGGTACACACGGTAACTACATCCATCCCGAGGATTCCTAGCCTCCTGCCCCCAAACCAAAACTTAACCTAGTATATTTGACTATTTATGAATGTAAGATGCAAAAATATATTGTAACCTTACCTAATTAGGCTACTGAGATATATGTACAGGTCTCCTCACTACACAGGATTATACCGAATGCTATTTTCAAAATTATCCCACGGCCAGCTGTTATTTGCCTCCTACTGGTAATATGCATGATGATGGAATATTTCATGGGGAGGTGAATTGGTAAAATGGTATTTGGCTATAACTAGTTTCGGTAAATCTATAGTTATACTACCCCTCCCCCACTATTCCCCCACCACATCCCCCCTTCAATAGACGCCTTTTAGCGTGTTTTTTGGATGGTTCAGCAGACGCGGAAACCGAAAAAAAACGTAATTTGATACAAATTTATTACCAACCAGATACGAGTTTTTCAGGTAATTTGTTGTTGTTTTTTATTTCTTCTTTGATATACAGTGTTGTTTAACCCACTGAGCCCCAGCGACGCAGCGTTTGCGTCCACAATGTTTGTAACGCTAAACCCCACCGACTCATACGTTGCGTCCTGTCTGGTCCGGTCCCAATTACTCCGGTCCTATGGCACCTAGAGGGCTCAAATTTGTATGGGAACTGTGTAAGTATCCCAAGCACCCATACCGATGGTTGAAAACTCTCAAAGTCCAACCGTGTGCGCGTGAGCGCGCAAAAACATGTTTTTTTGGGGGAAATTGCCTTCAATTTTTTACTCTTGTAAAATCCGTTTTCGGGGGCTCTGTAGGACCATTTTTTGAGCTTTTTGATCGTTTTTTCATGGTTTTTCCTTCATTCCTAACCCATTCGCTATTGTTTCTGGAATAAAAAAAAAATCAGAATCAGCCGGTCCTGGGTGGTACATTTATAAATATTTAGCTGGTACTCAGCGGGTTAATACCGAGGACCGTCGCATTTTAGTATTTTTAATATTAGCCTAACCGAAAACTAACCTACCGGTATCTAGCCGACGGTCTAAACCCAGCTCACGTTCCCTGTTTATGGGTGCTCGACGGACTAAACCCAGCTCACGTTCCCTGTTTATGGGTTCGCGAAGCTTTGTAATACTTCAGTGTATCTATTTCAAGTCAAATATACATTTCCGCGCATCATCAAACCATACTAAGTCTATCGGTACTACTAATAATATTAAACCATTAGTACCAACAGAATAGCAACAAAATAGGGGTAGTATAACTGTAGATTTATCCTAGTTTCTTATTATATACGCTAAGCTACTTTCAATTTGAATAGGGCCTAGGTAAAATCTATCGAATGCGTAAAAACTGTTAGGTAAGATCCTGTGTAGCGGGAGGAACTGTTTTTCAGATGCCTATTTACTAAAAGAATCATTGAACAATATATTTAACCTAGCCTAACCTAACCTAACCTATTATATTAGTGAACTATTTATGAATGTAAAATGTAAAAATATATTGTAACATTACCAAATTATTGAGATATATACAGGTTTAACCGCTATACAGGATTATACCAACTGTCATTTTTGTTATAGGCTATTATTTTAAATTGTTAGATGGTTAGAGAGTTTCCCAGGTAAAAAATGTAGGCTACAGTAAAATGCTATTTCGTCACGATAGGACTTCTCTCATTTTAAAATTGGTAAAATCTAGCTCTTTTTACGTAACGGTACCGGGTATTGGAGTTGTATCTTGAATTGGTAAAATGTAACTATACCTAGTTTCTTATTACTTATTGAATAGGTAAAATTTATTGAATAGCCTACGTAAAAACTGTATTTTTTCTTATATTATTTTCCAGTGTTAGGTGGCTAGAGAGTGTTTCCCAGGCAAAAAATGTACAGTAAAATGATATTTCGTCACGATAGGACTTCTTTCATTTTGAATCGGTAAAATGTAGCTGTTTTTACGTATTGGAGTAATATCTTGAATAGGTAAAATGTAACTACAACTATTGATAACTCGGGTATTCTGCAAAACAACTACTCCTCGATACGGGATTCCAGTCTCATGGATTTTTTTTCTTTTTTCGCTCTTACCTTAATCAGGGGACCTTAGTGATGTGCGGATAAGGGCTACTTTTCTTATTTTGTCAATTTGATGTTCAGTCCCCTATAACATTATCAGTTATTTTTGTACTGCCAGTCCAGGACACTATGTTTACATTCTAGCCTCCTTGGAGGCTCCTCCCCGATGTTTAGTAGCCAATCAGAGTGGAGCTTCACCTACAAAAAGTCAGTACATTTGTATTGGTACTTTCCTGTTATCGACAGCCAAAGCTGAAGATTGCAGAGTAAACACCATAGGCTAGACTTTATCCCATATATATTTTTTTTATAGTTTTAATACCCAATTACCGGGGGTGGCAGCCCCCACCCATAATACTAGGATAGGTTAGGTAAGGTTGTTAGGTTAGGCTAATGTCCTTTTAAAGTTGACTAAATCAAGTAAACTCTTAGATTGTTTGGGTATCTGAATTTCAATTAACAATGCAAATGCTAATAAAAAGTGCTTTCCGCACTTTCTAACAATAAAATACATACTTACAAAGCATTAAAATAGGCCTACATAAGTAAAATAAATAAAACCTAAAATAACAGTTGTAGTTAGGGCCAATGCAGAATTACCGATAACTCTACAGGGTACAGCTGGGAACAAGACGTTTCGCAGCAAGTGACGGTTCGCCTTACCGCGGCGAACGAGCCCGGACGCTAATTGGAACTGTGGCGAACCGACCCACACCAGGGCCAACAAATCAAGATGCTTAATACTGTTAGAGTCGTGGGAAAGTAGCTAAATTGATACTGACATCACTGGACGATGTTATACAACTAAGGAAGGATCCCTTACATCTAGAATGCCATCTGATACTTTTCAAATGATAGCCTAAACATTATCTCAATTCATTACGGCTTTAGTTTCCTAATATGAAGAAAACAGTCTAATATCAGCCAGACAGTAGGCTATATATAATATGCGTCATCGTGTCTTAATTTAAGAAGTTTACACATTAATAGGGACGATATACACCAGCACACTTGCATAAGATCTTCTAGGCCTCCTGCATACTTTAGGGTTTGCTTCTCATATATTCTGCCCCAAGTTCCCCCGCCTTGAATAATTGTTCTTGGATTTGTTTATTGGTTGCTCGTTGGTACCTGGACAATGTGCCTTTACTAACGAATTGTAGGCTACCTCCACACTAACTGTTTAGCTTCTTCTTCAAGCAGATCGACCCGCAGATAAAATGGAAGTTTAGATTATCCTGCTCGACGATTTAATGCACCGTGCCAACTTTCACAATCATTGTTTGTCCTGGTTGTTTTAAAAACACCAATTAGGAAATCTTATGGAGATATGCTTCGTTGATTGTACCCACAACGCCGCTCTCCGACAGTCTTAGGTGTGGAGAATAAAAGAATGTTTTTTTTTTTTTTTCTATGTGGATGAGGGAGATAAAAGGCAAAACTGCCTGTGACGAGTGCCTCCCCCAGAGTTGAAAGAGTGACAGGGCCAAAATCAATGCACAGTCGAGCCAAAATGCCAAGACACACAGAGTTTGAAGTAATTTAAGTCATAGGATGAGGGAAAGATGGATTCAGGGATGGAGTTCCAGAGCTCAGCTGTTGAATAGAAGAAAGATTGGGTGTATCGTTTCACTCTTGAGTTGGAGAGTTGCACAGAGTTGGGGTGGGAATGTGTTGCAAGGCGGGTACTGCGTACCCTACATAGAGGAGGCGGTATACACTGAGAGAGCTCTGAGGAACACTGATTATTATAGTAGCGATAGAATAGCGAGAGATGCAACATTGCGGCGAAGAGAAAGAGACTGCAGAGAGTCAGTGAGTGGATTGGAGTTAATGATACGAAAGGCTTTCCTCTCTACTTTGTCTAGAAGTGCTGTGTGAGAGGACCCTCCCCACACATATGAACAATATTCAATACAAGGACGCACAGTGCCCCTGTACAGAGCAAGAAGCTGTGCAGGGGTCAAGAATCCCTTGAGGCGGTTGAGCACTCCCAGCTTCAGGGAGGCTGCCTTAGCAAGACTGGTAATATGGTCCTACCAAGAGAGAGCAGAAGAGAAAGAAACTCCGAGAATAATGAGAGAAGATGAAGGGTTGATTTGTGTATTGGTAAAGTATAAGGGATTACTAATTATTATCTGATAGTCTTTTGGGAGTTCATGACGGGTAGATAAATGAAGAAATTGGGTTTTGGAAGCATTAAAGGCAACAAGGTTTTCTTTGCCCTAATTGGATATGGTAGTTAGATCAGGGGGATTGGCGTATATATTTGCTGATATATATATTTGTTCTCATGTTTTCAGTTTCCTCACTAGACCACCATCAAACTTTAAAAAACACCCCCAAGACCCTCATTCAAGATAAATTTGTACATTTTTCAATAGAAAATTGGCCCGGCCGAAGGCTAGTTCCTCTTGAATTACAGGCTCGCTATCGCTCACCAGGAAAAGATCGACACCTAAATGAACCGATAAGTCTAAATATTGGCAAATAAATGGGACGAAAGGTCTTAAAATCGCCAAACACATTATGTTAGAAGCATTGCTAAGAATGCCTCTAAAAAACTGGGACTCCTGTACAGAGTTCGAGAATTCTTCACTGACGAGCAGTTGGCCGTAATATATAAAAGTCATGTGCGTTCTCAGATGGATTACTGTCCACCTCTGTAGAGTGGAAGTGGAGTGGTTGCATTGAGGCAGTTGGACAAAATTCAAAATAAAGCTTTTATATTAATCAATAACCCTGCAATCACACAGGACCTTCCTACATTATCCATACAAAGAAACGTTGCATCCCTTGCATTATTCTACAGATATTTTCACAGCAATTGTTCCAAGGAACTTGCTTCAATTGTGCCGCCTCTCCACATCTTTCCCCGTAGAACTAGGGCAGCTGAGAGCGCCCATGAATTTACACTTTCTCCTCCACAATGCAGAACTTCTGCTTATCAAAATTCATTTATCCTTAGAACTACTACTCTTTGGAATTCACTTCCCTCGAGGTGCTTTCCACAAACTTACAATCTACAAAAGTTTAAATCCAGTTGTTACAAACATTTTATGAATGGAGGATGCCTTTAGGCACATGGACCTTTTTGTTTTATCTGTGTTTTTCCTTCCTCCGTTCATTGTCTCTTAAAAAAAAAAAAAAAAAAAAAAAAATAATGGGCCGAACGTCATAAAAAACAAAACTAATGGGGTTAAACATGAGGGAGACGGAGGTTCGAAAAAATATACTTAAATGAAAATCTCCCCTTAAATAACTCCATCATACATATTGATCAATTAATAATACACTTTATCCATAAATATTTCCCAAAGGTCCCATCAAACGGCCTCATCCCTTTGGTTTACTATGTCCATATTATAAAACACAGAGATTAATCATTCAGTGTATCTGTTGACATGTGATTGTGTCCACATTATTGTCGTAATAAATTATCTTCTACATGCAATGGGATAGATATTATATATACATTTATAAAAATACGATGACCACACATGCCTTACTATTCAAGTCAGATAGTAATTTCAGAGGCATACGTTGAAACAGAGCGTCGCCGCTTCGCTCATCTCCGTTTCTTTGCCCATGGGATGTCACAGCTGTCCCCTAAAACTAGGTACCGGTATTTAATTTGCTGCTAAGGTGAACAGAGGTATTGGGTCGGTTCGAATTCTTGGAGTACCACAATTAAATTCATTACTTTCATTGATTTCATTACTTGCATTTATTTGTAAATTATTTGGTGATTTGGTGAAAACAAATGTGAATTTATCCAGCTTCGGGAGTAATTTATAGCGAAGCCTTCCTCTGTGGTCCCATTAATTGACCCTTCCATTCATCTAATCACTATACTATCAGAGTGCAGTTGGATATATGTACAATCACGCTACGAAGTCATGACTCTCTTTTTCTAAGGATCGGATAATAGTCCCCAAATCTGGCTACTGCTGGTAACTCTCCACAGCCCATCGGAGCCCGGTCTTTTCCAAATTTAAAACTATAGGTCTCTGGATATTCCCAATAGTTGGCCTACTGACAAAATTAACCTATTTATGCTCTCTAAATTATATTGATGTTGTAGTTTGAATATATATAAGTAAGGTTTGCTTTCAATTTCTTTATAGAATAATGAAAGTATTTAATCTGACATCCCACCACCTGGAGGCCGACCTGCTGCTGCCCTGCAAACCGCAACTAAATTTAATTTAATTTAATTTTTAAATTTAATTTTTAATTATTTTATTTTAATAATAATAATAAAATTCAACTTCATTTAATAAAAATAATAAAATTTTAATTTTAAAATAATAATAATAATAATACATTTTTAAAAATTAAATATAATAATAATAATAATAAAATTCAACTTCATTTAATATAAATAATAAAAATTTAATTTTAAAATAATAATAATAATAATAATTTAAAAAAAATAAAATATAATAAAAATAATAATAATAATATATATTTTTTTAAATTTAAGTGTTGCCAGGTGCAAGGAAATTTCCCTATTTTAGGGAAATTTTGACTCTAAAAGGGAAATAGGGAAGACAATAGGTTTTGAACAGAATCTAGGGAAATTTCACTAAGAACGAAATATTTCATACTAGATAAGAGAGAGATAGACAAATCCTGTCCAACATGTATGACTCAACTTGCATATTACTGCTGAAGAAGTAAACAGACTTAGTAGCAGAAATGTATGTATACTGAACCATATAACTCCTTAACAGAAGAGTGAATTTGCCCTGCAGCAGTAGCAGTGGTTCCCGCCTGTCTTGTTTTGTCATCTTTCCGTACGGGACACGTTCGGTTTCTTGTTCGGCCAATAGACGCTTTTCTTAATTGATGATGTCATTATATACAATGACGTTTTCTCATACTATAAGCCAATCAAATCCACTGGTCCAGTGGAATGTTGAAAAGATTTGTGATAGGAATCAGTCTTTCGTTGACTGCTATAGGGTGTGCAAAATGGAGTCTAGTAGTGAAACAAGTGATAGAGACACACCTCCAGCTAAAGCTAAGTGCAAGCGGCCAGGATACACTCAAAAATATGTGAAGAAATGGGAAAATGTACCAAAATTTTACGGATGGTTAAGTAACAGTACAAAAGGCTCAGAATATTTCACTGTAAGACATGCAACACAGATGGGAAAGCTGGAAAGTTGGAAATACAAAAACATGCTGAAGGGAAAAAGCATATTCAATGTACAAAAGTAGTAAAATCAACTGTGAGTGTGCTTTATATGAGCTGGCTGAAAGTTGTTGGATATTGGACTTTGGACATTGGACATTCGGATGTAAACAAAGCGACGAATCTCAAGCGATCTTGAACGAAGCAAGCTGGTTTGCTTAGATACGTTTAGTATGATCAATACGTATATTATTTATGTTGTATTTAATATTTATTGGAAAATCTATTATCACACAATTAAAATTCATATTATAAGTAATGTTAACCAGAAAATACATAATTTTATATACCGGTAGCCTATTGTTATGGAATAACATGCCATAGTAAATACCGATGATCCTGAAATTCCTGAATATCCAATAGAATCCAGAAAACTGTTGGATATTGGACTTTGGACATTGGACATTGGACATTCAAACATTACTGGATAGTGAACAGCCTATTGAATATCCAATCAAACCCTGAAAACTGTTGCATATTGGACTTTGGACATTCAAACATTACTAGATATTGATAAGGCTAGCCTAGAGTTGAATATCCAATAAAAACCTGAAAACTGTTAGATATTGGACTTTGGACATTGGACTTTGGACATTCAAACATTACTAGATATTGATTAGCCTAGAGTTGAATATCCAATAAAAACCTGAAAACTGTTGGATATTGGACTTTGGACATTGGACTTTGGACATTCAAACTGAAAAAAATAAAAATAAAATAGACTACTAGATATGGACTTTGGACTTTGGACTTTGGACATTCAAACTGAAAACAAAAAAACAACTTTTCAAACTACTAGATATTGATTAGCCTAGAGTTGAATATCCAATAAAACCCTGAAAACTTTTGGATATTGGACTTTGGACATTGGACTTTGGACATTCAAACTGGAAAAAAACACTTTTCAAACTACTAGATATTGATTACCTAGAGTTGAATATCCAATAAAAAAAATGAAAACTTTTGGATATTGGACTTTGGACATTGGACTTTGGACATTCAAACATTACTGGATATAAATTAGCCTAGAGTTGAATATCCAATAAAACACTGAAAACTGTTGGATATTGGACTTTGGACATTGGACATTGGACATTCAAACATTACTGGATAGTGAATATAGCCTATTGAATATCCAATCAAACCCTGAAAACTGTTGGATATTGGACTTTGGACATTCAAACATTACTAGATATTGATTAGGCTAGCCTAGAGTTGAATATCCAATAAAAACCTGAAAACTGTTTGATATTGGACTTTGGACATTGGACTTTGGACATTCAAACATTACTAGATATTGATTAGCCTAGAGTTGAATATCCAATAAAAACCTGAAAACTGTTGGATATTGGACTTTGGACATTGGACTTTGGACATTCAAACTGAAAAAAAAAATAAAAATAAAAATAAACTAATAGATATAGACTTTGGACTTCGGACTTTGGACATTCAAACTGAAAAAAACAACTTTTCAAACTACTAGATATTGATTAGTCTAGAGTTGAATATCCAATAAAAAACTGAAAACTTTTGGATATTGGACTTTGGACATTGGACTTTGGACATTCAAACATTACTAGATATTGATTAGCCTAGAGTTGAATATCCAATAAAACCCTGAAAACTGTTGGATATTGGACTTAGGACATTGAACTTTGGACATTCAAACTGAAAACAAATAAAATAAAAAATAAATAAACTACTAGATATGGACTTTGGACATTGGACTTTGGACATTCAAACTGAAACAAAAAAATACTTTTCAAACTACTAGATATTGATTAGCCTAGAGTTGAATATCCAATACAAAACTGAAAACTTTTGGATATTGGACTTTGGACATTGGACTTTGGACATTCAAACATTACTAGATATTGATTAGCCTAGAGTTGAATATCCAATACAAAACTGAAAACTGTTGGATATTGGACTTTGGACATTGGAGTTTGGACATTCAAACTGAAAAAAAAAAAAAAAAAAAACTACTAGATATGGACTTTGGACATTGGACTTTGGACATTCAAACTGAAAACAAAAAACAAACTTTTCAAACTACTAGATATTGATTAGCCTAAAGTTGAATATCCAATAAAACCCTGAAAACTGTTGGATATTGGACTTTGGACATTGAACTTTGGACATTCAAACATAACTGGATATTGAGTAGCCTAGAGTTGAAAATATATATATATATATATATATATATATATATATATATATATATATATATATATCATTAATTTTATATAGCCTATTATTTTATTATTTGTATTTATATTTTTTTTATTTACTTTATTAGGCTTTTTGTTTTCCCCTTCCCTGTTGTGTTGTTGTTGTTGTTGTTGTTGTTCCCCAAACTGCCTGGCCGAACATTCCCAAGGCCCCGAGCAAGGCCAAGGCCATAACCGAGCGCCCCCACAGAACCCTCCCCGCCGACCACAATAAAGCCTGGGTGACCGAAGCCACTCCATGGCGGGGAGCTGAGGAGGGTGCGGAAATGCCCGGGAAACCAAAGCCCCACCCAGGGCCCTGTGTCCCTCAGCAATTATGAAGAGAAAGTTGAGGGGCAAGGGAAAAATATGACGCTTTGGCTTCCAATCTTGGTAGATTGGGAGGTCAATCCACGATAGAGACGCCGTCAATATCTAGAAAATATATAAGTAAAAGGAACAGTCAGAGTAAGCTATGGGTATGGCAGAGATTGCTCAGTTCTCACTCTGATAGACCAACCCATCACCACATGACTAGAACCCAATCCTCTCAGCATCAGCTAGGAAAGGCCCTAGAAAGCCGCCTTTGGCGGGGGGATAGCTCCCCTATTTCAACCCTTTTCGGGGTTGGGCACCCGCCGTCCCTGTTGTGTAGTTGTTGTATATTTTATATTATATATATATATTATATATATTTATATTATATATATTTATATATATATATATATTATATATATATATTATATAATACGTATATAAAACATAATATTTGATATAGGCATATAATACAGCCGGGAAGGGGTGCTCGTTTATGGCCTTGGCCTTGCTCGGGAGTACAAAGGAAATCAAGCAAGCAACAACAGATCTAGTGACCCTTCTAGGTTGCTTGTCCTTCAAAACACTGAGGATCAAGTGTCCAAACAGTGGTTTAGAGTGGGTAAGGGAACATTGGAAAGGGAATTACTGCCCTGGAACTAATGTCCGTGGCAGGATTAGGAAGTTAGTAGGGGACAGATGGGTTAGTAACTGAGGGGGGGATAAAATAAAGTTATTCATTTACAAATGCAGTCAGTCGCGGGTTTGATGCGAGATATTTGTCTAGGCGGAGTTTAAATGAATCAACGGTGATGCAGTCTATAACGTTTCGGGGAAACCCATTCCACAAGTTGACAACTCGATTGAAGAAGAAATTCTTAGATTCGTGTGAGTTAAAAGATTTACCAATAATTTTGCAACCGTTTCCCCGCGTGTAATTAGATTGGTCGATAGTGAAGTACTTACTACAGTTCATATTGTCGATGCCTTTGATGATTTTGAACACTTGAATTAAGTCACCTCTTAATCTGCGCTGGGTTAAAGGAAATAGATTTAATTCTCTAAGACGCTCTTCGTATGGTTTGTTCTTTAGGCTAGGTATCATTTTGGTAACTCTACGTTGAACTCGTTCTAGCTTGTTTATATCTTTTTGGTAATAAGGGCACCAGGATTGAACGCAGTATTCCAGAAGAGGGCGGACTAATGAATTGTAAAGGGTTAGGATAACTTCTTTGGATTTATGCTCAAATGACCTGCCTATAAAGCCAATTATTTTGTTTGCCTTCTTAACAACTTCTGAACATTGTTGACTCGGTTTTAGGTTACTCGATATTGTTACTCCCAGATCGGTTTCTCTGTTTACATTCTTAAGCTGAGTGCCATTCATCGAATAGTTTGCTTTCTCATTTAGGTATCCGATATGTAGTACTTTACATTTATCCGCATTGAAACTCATTTGCCAAATTTGGGCCCAACATGACAATTTATCTAGATTGTGTTGCATATCGTCAACTTGTTCTTTTGAGAGTACGCTATTTGCAATTTTTGTATCGTCAGCAAATTTTGAGATTGTACAGGTGAGACCCTCATCTATGTCGTTGATGTAAATTAGAAAGAGAATTGGTCCTAGTACCGATCCCTGGGGTACCCCGCTACTTACATTGGTCCATTTTGATGCCTTACCGTTTATGACTACTCTTTGCTTTCTGTCGCTGAGCCAATTTTCTATCCATTTCAACACACCGTCTTGTATTCCATGCGCTTTTAGTTTTAGCAGTAAACGTTTGTGGGGAACTTTGTCAAAGGCCTTTTGAAAATCAAGGTATATAATATCTACAGCTTTACTCTCATCGTAGAGGTTGAGGATATCGTGGAAGAAGTCTAAGAGGTTTGTTAAACAGGAACGTTTTTTACGAAAGCCGTGTTGAGTATCTTTAAGTATGTTATTTTCCTCTAAGTGATTTACGAGTCTGTCTCGTATGACCGTTTCTAGCATTTTACATACAACTGAGGTTAAGCTAATTGGACGATAGTTACTGGGTAGGGATTTGCTGCCTTTTTTGAATATCGGTGTTACGTTGGCTAACTTCCACTGATCGGGCATAGTTCCAGACTGCAAGGATTTATTGAATAGTAATGTCAGTGGTTTAGAGAGCTCATCCTTAGCTTCCTTTAGAACTCTAGGCGAGATTGTATCAGGTCCAGGCGTTTTATTTACCTTGAGTTTATCTAAACAATTCAATAATTCTCTCTCTGTAACGGTGATATTGCTTAGAACATCTGAATTATCAATCTGAATCGGCGATGGTGTAGGGATATCACTGAGGTCTTCTGTTGTAAAAACTGATGCAAAGAAGGTATTGAGGGCATTACTCATTTGTTCTTCGTCTTTGGTGTATTCTCCATTTTCATCGACTAACGGTCCAACAGTTGAAGTAACGACTTTTTTCTTTCTGATATAACTATAGAATTCTTTCGGGTTTGTTTTACTTTGATTCGCAATATGTAACTCTAAGGTCTTTTTACTTTGCTTAATTAACTTTTTGGCTTTGCGTCGTAGCTCTACAAATTTCAGCCGTTCTTCGTCATTTTGTGAGGATTTTAATCTATCATTAGCAAATTTTTTAGCAAGCAGGCAGTTTGAAATATCTTTATTCCACCATTTGGGCTTATTATTATGGCCTGGACGCCGAGTTTTCGATGGTATGCAGTCTTGCACTGCTTTTAGGTAAGTGGCTTCGAATAACTTCCAAGATGTATTTATGTCGTTATTGTGAATTAAAAAGCTCCAGTCAGTTTCTTTAAACATAGCTCTAAGTTTATGGAAGTTTGCTTTCTTGAAATTAGGGACTTTTTCGATGCTACTATTTGGTTCGTTACTAGTAAACTTTAAAGTGAAAGTTATCGTACGATGGTCGCTGTTACTGAATTCATCACCAACATTCAAATTCTCTATTAATTCTTCTTTTGTTGCAAGTACAATGTCAAGAACGTTATTACCACGGGTCGGCGTTCCAACAAATTGATAAAGCGAACTCTCTTGCAAGTTCGTATACAAGTCATGTCCGGAGTGTGAAGTAAGAGTATCGCCCCACTTGGTCACAGGTAAATTAAAGTCACCAAAAATTACGGTATCTTGTGAGTTACTTACATCTGCAATTTGTTCGTAAATATCTCGGTCAGTTTGCACTGATTGAGCTGGAGGTCTGTATATTAATGCAAGTATTATTTTGGTACCTTTATTATTCTTTATTAGCACAAAAGATGCGTCGACGTTCACAATTTGAGGTTTTGACAAGAGGGTAGGGTTAAGACTTTCTTTGATATAAAGTAAAACGCCACCTCCATTTCGATTTATTCGGCTTTTCTCAAACATTACATAACCGGGAAGTGAATACTCTGCTAAAAAGTCTCTATCTTCTGTATTGAGCCAAGATTCTGTTATGCCAATCACATCATAATTTTCTGTAAACACTAGCTCCTCTAAATCTGAAAATTTATTGCGTATGCTACGAGCGTTTGCATAGAAAACCTTTAAATTTGTTATTTTAGAACTCACGGAACGCTCTTTAATAATATTTTTGGTTCTTGTCGGATCTACATTTATGTTCATGGCTGTCCTCGGTCCTCGCTGTCTTCGGTCCTTATCGCTGGTGGTCCTCGGTTGCCTCTGTTTTTTTCTTGGCGTTGGATGATTTATGTCACTGCTGCTTCTTCTCGGATGGCGTTTTTTGATCCATGGCTGCGGACTGCTTCGTGTAGGAGACGACCCATGCGTGCTGGGTAACAACTCCCTGTTGTGTAGTTGTTGTTGCTGTTCCTCAGGCTGTCTAACCGAACAGCCCCATGGTCCCGAGCAAGGCCAAGGCCATAAACGAGCACCCCTTCCCGGCTGTATTATATGCCTATGTCAAATATTATGTTTTATATACGTATTATATAATATATATACATCATATATATATATATATATATATATATATATATATATATATATATATAATTTATTATATTTATAAAACAAATATTTGTATCTTTTTTTTCCCCTTCCCTGTTGTGTTGTTGTTGCTGTTTCCCAGGCTGTCCCGAGCAAGGCCAAGGCCATGAATGAGCACCCCTTCAGTTGTATTATATGCCTATGTATAATTATATACTGTATGTATATATATATATATATATATATATATATATATATATATATATATACAGTATTTCTCTTCTCAATTTCTCTTCTTCATTCACTCACCTTCATTCACCCACCTTCGTTCATCCACCATTATTCACCCACCCACCTTCATCATCAAAGTGGATATAGGCCTCCTGGGGAAAACCACTATAAAAAAATAACGAGTCTAGTGCAGTACCTCATTGGGTGACGTGGAAACTGCTCATATTTCTCTGGTTTAACACCTTGTATATATATATATATATATATATATATATATATATATATATATATATATATATATATATATATATATATATATATATATAATGTTATGCCCTCTTTTTCTACAGGATTAACTTGGGTGATGTGGGCTCTAACTGACTGGGTATATAAGGCTGCATGCACAATACAAGGTATGAGGAATAGAGAACACAAAATAAACACACGGTAACACGACACACGATCACGTTTATTTAAGTAGGTGAATAAGGAGCATAGAAAAATAGGAATACTCTTACAAGACAAATAATAGAAAGGAACCGCTAGCATTAGTGGAGCTGGATGGAGCCTAGTCTCCCACTTCCAACGTTCAGGTATACTCTTCTGATCACTGGTTTAGTTGCAAGTTTATGTACTGTGTTACGCCTCCCGGCGCTAGCAGAATGGTTGCGTGGGGCATTGCAGCTCGCTAGCGCTCGCCAGGATAGGGGGATGGGCTACAGTTGTCCTAGAATGATCTGCTTTATGTTATTAGTGTCGTGTTGCCACAGACAGTCTAGAAATGGTCTTTGTTTTGGTCTGTGACCGCGCCTTGTATTTTATATTCGCTATAATATAAATGTTGCTTGTGTGAGAGGCGAGCGAGAGAGGGTGACGGGGTACACCTGGCAGCGGGGCGAGCTATCACGCGGCCCGCTTGGGCGCTGACGGCGTTGGCGGCCGGGTGGTCAACTAGTCCCTGCTCATCGCGGACTCGTGTTTTTTTACCAGCTCAGAGCTGACCTGACACGCGTATCGTCTACATCCTTTGCAATTCTGTCCCCCATACTCGCCACTTTGCATACTATTTCTCTCTCTCGACTTCTCCTTTCTCATTCTCTAATCTTTATTAAACTCAACATCCCTTCTGGTTTCAGCATAGACGTTCACCGTCGGCCAGTCGTATTGTACGCGAAGCTCTCAGATATTTCTATGTATTAGGCTTTAATGAGGTTTGGAGAGACGGACTTTTCCGTGTGTGTCCTCTCTCGGGAAGGTTGTAGACCGGTATATGTCTCCCTGGCAGGGTGTTGAGTGATTCTGCTTAGTTATTTAAAGCTAGACTGGGGGTAAGGTTACTGTGTCGTTGTCTCCGATGCGTGCAGTGTTAGCTAAGCCCTGCACGACATCGACAGGTACTGTGGGAGCCTAGGTTGTCTTCGGGTGGGTTTACTTTGCGAGCACAGCACTGTGGTGTGAGAGGGCCATAGCCTATCCCTCACAACATAGTGCTGCCTCTTTGTGTTGACTTCTGAGGGATCGCCAGGATAGAACTAGGTACTAGAGACCTAGATATATCAAGAGAGCATCCCCGTCATATAACGTAATCTTCATTATACCACCTTCGGACAACGTTAGGCTACGAGCCGCATGCTCGCCCATTGTTGCCCTGCCTTGATACCCCAGCTAGACTTTATTAACCGAGCAGACACTGGTTAGAGATAAGCCCCCATTATTATATGTATGCCACATTATTATTCACTGCACTTTTGAGCCGAGGTTGTTGTTGAGTTGCACAACCCTAGTAGGCTGTTGCGTCGTGTCACGAAGCATTTCTTTAGTTGTCGAGCATTACTACCTTTGCGCAGTCTTTATTATTCGCCTGCCTATTATTACTATATGTCCTAGTATTTATTGTGACCCGTATTCTGCATTATAATTGTTCAAGATTCTTTACGAACATCTTCCCAGCATCAGACTTATTTCAGAAGTTTCCAGTTGATGTTGCAGGACTAGCATTGCACTTTCTTTAATACAGGAGTGCCAGTTATTTGAGTATCTACCGTAATGTTAATTAATCACGTTACTTATCTTTTCTCTGTGTAACCTAAACGAGTAATCTTTTACTGTTTGAGAATAGGCTGTTTCATCGAGCGTCAGCCTAGTGTGTGTGCACCAGTTACCGAGTCATAGGATACCTCGTGGTCCAGGCACGACTCAGGGCGGTAATGGTGTTTTGTTTTCCAGTGTTTAAGGCAGGGGTTGGATCTAGTGTTACCGTTGTTGCATTTTGCCATTATCTAGTCCAATGTTGAAGAGCCCTGTGTCTTTGAGAACCTGGATCGTAACAAATGGCGACCTAGCTCAGGATCTTGTGAACTAAGAGATAATTGCAGGATTGTTGTGGTCATTTGTTTTATTGAGGAATATAGTGGGCACGTTAATTTTTGTTTGGCAAAGTAGTATAGCACTTGAGAGTCTTCAGACATTTTTTGGCATGTGAATAGTGCTACATAAGAGTTTGGGGTACTTCTTTTCTGAATATTGTGGTGAGAAATTTTTGTGAGCATCATGTCTTATACTGGGTCAGAGGAGAATGGAGACACAGTACGTAATGTCGAAACTGAGGAACAGCAGCATGATGAAAGGGTTAATCGGGTGAACTGTGAGGAGGATGCTAGGATATTTTTGCAATGGCCTGTTACTGCCGAGCGGTAGGAGGGTATGGATCGGTACGGTCTTCAATGCCTGGCCACAGCTATCGGTCATGCGGTTACTAGCAGCATGACCAAGGATAACTTGATAACGTGTGTACTGGGCAGGGTGACTGGTGAGCGAGATGGGTTCAGTGCTCAGAGCCCTTCGGCCATGCTTCCCCTACACTCGACTCCCAGCCATCCCAGTAGTTTGCCGACCCCGGGTACGCTTCCGCAGTTGGGTGGTGACTGGGCAGGGTGGGTTGCCCCTGGGGGGACCACCGGTAATTTCAAACATTGTAGCACCTTCACCTCCTCAAGGGTTAACTCCAGAATTAGTGTATCAGCTCGAATTAGCTAAGATTCAGCAGCAAATAGAATTAGCCAAGATAGAAGAGAGCACTAAATCAATAATGGAGACACACACCGAGTTCTTAACCTCTACTAACTATGAACCCTCAATCCTATTCTAAGTACATGTAAATATCTCAGAGGACGGCGCATGCAATACAATGGCCCGGCTATGGAAACCGTATGCAGAACCCAAGGGGATAAGTAATTGAATAAAGATGAGGAGCAATGGAAAGGAAGAAGATCAGAGAAAGAGACAGTGGTAAAGAGGGTGATCGGGAGAGAGTATGCAAAGGGATGTTAGAAGCATGCACACCAAGCCTGTCCTGAGGAAGGTAGCTCCTCGGGACCCTCAGGATCACACAAAGGCATGGTGGTCGGCCAATCACAGGCAGATACGTCACAAGACAGCAGGCCCCCAGAAGGCGCCAGGAACCACCAGCCAATCAAAACCGAGAGAAAGCCACGCGGGCGGGAAACTCCTCCAGGCGAGGGAGGAGGGAGGAGGGAAGCAACACTCACTACCCCACGCTGCTCGCTCGCTCTCTCTCTCAACTTTACTACAATGCATCTTACATTCAATTCATAATATAAAATACTTCCCGTTGACACAGACGAAAATAAAAACCACCACTGGACTGTCTGTAACAATGCAAGTACTATGAAAGAAAGAACAACATTCTCTGATAACTGTAGCCCATTGCACTGCCCTGGCGAGCGCTAGTGGCTAACGGGAGGCGATTCTGCCAACGCTGGTAGGCGTCACACTCTCTCTCTGAGTCAAAGATTTTTTAGCTAATATAGGAGAGAGACTACCTGGCCGGGCTGCTCCACCCAGAGAGATTTTTGTGGGATTACTTTTGGTGAGGCGTCTGACTGGGGGTGCATTGTAGGGCGTCACGGTATACGCCGATGTATTGTCGAACTCTTCCGATTTGCGGTAAATACTACTTCTGTCCATACTAGGATAATAATGACATGAATGTCGGTTAAAATGGTGAAGAGTGTTTGGACCAGTCTCACTTGAGTATGTACATCGTCGGAGCACAGCCACCGCCGCCGTATTCTGTGTGCTTGGACGGAGACTTCGACGACGACGGAGACTTCGACGACGACGGAGATTTCGACGACGACGGAGAGGCTTCCATCTCTTTGCTGCTCCACCTAGAGAGAGACTACCTGGTCATGCTTCGTATAATGTAAATCGGAAAATAAAATGGAATTTTTCATGTTTTTCTTTTATTTGTCCTAGTTTTTACAATTTCTTGTCTTCTAAATTTTTGTGGGTGAAAGATCGTTTCATAACCCAATCGAGGGGCCGAATACGGTCTCGTGTGTGCCTGTGTTGGCACAAGTCTCCGAGCCCTTCATCCTACAGTAACTCGTTGCCTCCCATAGGCGAATCCAAACTGCACACTCGACGTTGGGACAGAAGAGCAGGTAAGAGCAGGTGCCAACCTTCTGGCAAACGAGGTATCGTTTCAGAGACGCACCCAACCACACCTACTAAAAGACCTTGGAAAAGACACCTTCCTTCACGGTCCCCTGATCCCAACACCGTCGATTACCCTTCATGTCCCGTAACGTGACAGCGAGAGGGAGACTGTGTACCTCGTCGGAGCACAGCCACCGCCGCCGTATTCTATGTGCTTGCTGCACCGTCTTGCCTGTGTTGGTGCACCTGTGCCAACACAGCCACACACGAGACCGTATTCGGCCCCTCGATTGGGTTATGAAACGATCTTTTACCCACAAAAATTTAGGAGAGAAGAAATTGTAAAAACTAGGACAAATAAACGAAACAAATTAAAAATTCCATTTTATTTTCCGATTTACATTATACGAAGCATGACCTAGTTATACGACGAATTATAAGTACGAAGCACCACAGTACCAGTTACTCCCATTAATTTTAGGTCACTTCACTTGATCCTAAAGTTAAGAAAGTGGAGGATCTGATGGGAAGGGATGGAGAGGTGTTTAGTCGGCCGTTGTCAAAGATATCCAGAGAGAGACTACCTGGCCGGGCAGCTCCGCCCAGAGAGGCGACTACCTGGCCGGGCTGCTTCACCTACAGTAGAGAGAGACTAACTGGCCGGGCTCCTGCGGCGACTCACCCACAAAAATTTAGGAGAGACAAAATTTAGGAGAGACTACCTGGTCGGGCTGCTCCCACCCAGAGTGATTTTTGTGGGATTATTTTTGGTGAGGGGTCTGACTGGGGGTGCGACACATTATACGAAGCATGACCTAGGACAGTAGACAACGCATTAAACGAAGCATGGCCTAGCGACTACCTGGCCGGGCTGCTCCACCTAGAGAGAGACTACCTGGTCGGGCTGCTGCGGCGCTCGCCACTGTGCGGGTCCCTGTCGTGATTTTCACACACAAATCTTTAGGCGATCTTCTGCTGTCCAACGTGAGTTGGTGGAATTCGGATCGATAGGAAATACTTCGATCCGAGAGCTACGACCACCCCAGTCAGACGACTCACCAAAAATAAATTCTGCTATACGACTTGAGTTGGCGGTGAACCTTTTTTCTTCGGGAGGGTCTAAATTTGTGTGTGTGAAAAATTTAAAGAAATCGAATTGTCAATTATTTTGCCACGACACCTTTCACCGAGAGAAGAAATTGTAAAAACTAGGAAGGACAAATAGAAGAAAAACATGAAAAATTCCCTTTTATTTTCCGATTTACATTATACGAAGCATGACCTAGCTATACGACGAATTATAAGTACGAAGCACCACAGTACCTTACCTTACCTTTGGATACCTTTGGATGTGTTCGCCGCTCTTCTAGCGGTACCAAGGAGCGCGACGCCCCTCGTTATGGGTGGTGATACCACGGTGGGTGGTACCAGTTACTCCCATTAATTTTAGGTCACTTCACTTGATCCTAAAGTTAAGAAAGTGGATGATCTGATGGGAAGGGATGGAGAGGTGCTTAGTCGGCCGTTGTCAAAGATAACCAGAGAGAGACTACCTGGCCAGGCTGCTCCACCCAGAGAGGCGACCACCTGGCCGGGGTGCACCTAAAGTAGAGAGAGACTAACTGGCCGGGCTCCTGCGGCGACTCGCCCACAAAAATTTTGGAGAGACAAAATTTTAGGAGAGACAATTTTTAGGAGAGACTACCTGGCCGGGCTGCTCCCACCCAGAGAGATTTTTGTGGGATTATTTTTGGTGAGGCGTCTGACTGGGGGTGCGACACATTATACGAAGCATGACATAGGACAGTAGACAACGCATGATTAAACAAAGCATGACCTAGCTTTACGACGCATTATACGAAACGTGACAGAGAGAGGGAGAGTGTGTTCCTCATCGGAGCACAGCCACCGCCGCCGTATGCTGTGTGCTTGCTGCACCGTGTTGCCTGTGTTGGTGCACCTGTGCCAACACAGGCACACACAAGACCGTATTCGGCTCCTCGATTGGGTTATGAAACGATCTTTCACCCACAAAAATTTAGGAGAGAAGTACTTGTAAAAACTAGGAAGGACAAATAAAAAAAAACATGAAAAATTCCATTTTATTTTCCGATTTACATTATACGAAGGATGACCTAGCTATACGACGAATTATATGTACGAAGCACCACAGTACCAGTTACTCCCATTAATTTTAGGTCACTTCACTTGATCCTAAAGTTAAGAAAGTGGAGGATCTGATGGGAGGGGATTGAGAAGTGCTTAGTTGGCTGTTGTCAAAGATACCCAGAGAGAGACTACCTGGCCGGGTTGCTCCACTCAGAGAGGCGACTACCTGGCCGGGCTGCTCCACCCAGAGAGAGACTACCTGGCCGGACTCCTGTGGCGTCGCCGCTGTGCGGGTCCCTGTCGTGATTTTCCCACACAAATCTTTAGGCGATCTTCTGCTGTCCCACGTGAGTTGGTGGAATTGGGATCGATCGGAAATAAGTCGATCCGAGAGATACGACCACCCTAGTCAGACGACTCACCAAAAATAAATTCTGCTATATGACTTGAGTTGGCGGTGAACCTTTTTTCTTCGGGAGGGTCTAAATTTGTGTGTGTGAAAAATTTATAGAAATCGAATTGTCAATTATTTTGCCACGACATCTTTCACCGAGAGAAGAAATTGTAAAAACTAGGAAGGACAAATAAAAGAAAAACATGAAAAATTCCATTATATTTTCCGATTTACATTATACGAAGCATGATCTAGCTATACGACGAATTATAAGTACGAAGCACCTCAGTACCAGTTACTCCCATTAATTTTAGGTCACTTCACTTGATCCTAAACTTAAGAAAGTGGAGGATCTGATGGGAAGGGATGGAGAGGTGCTTAGTCGGCCGTTGTCAAAGATACCCAGAGAGAGACTACCTGGCCAGGCTGCTCCACCCAGAGAGGCGACTACCTGGCCAGGCTGCTCCACCTACAGTAGAGAGAGACTAACTGGCCGGGCTCCTGCGGCGACTCACCCACAAAAATTTAGGAGAGACAAAAATTTAGGAGAGACAAAATTTTAGGAGAGACAATTTTTAGGAGAGACAATTTTTAGGAGAGACTACCTGGACAGGCTGCTCCCACCCAGAGAGATTTTTGTGGGATTATTTTTGGTGAGGCGTCTGACTGGGGGTGCGACACATTATACGAAGCATGACGGACAGTAGACGACGCATGATTAAACAAAGCATCACCTAGCTTTACGACGCATTATACGAAACGTGACAGAGAGAGGGAGAGTGTGTTCCTCGTCGGAGCACAGCCACCACCGCCGTATGCTGTGTGCTTGCTGCACCCTGTAGCCTCTGTTGGTGCACCTGTGCCAACACAGGCACACACGAGACCGTATTCGGCTCCTCGATTGGGTTATTAAACGATCTTTCACCCACAAAAATTTAGGAGAGAAGAAATTGTAAAAAACTAGGATGGACAAATAAAAGAAAAACATGAAAAATTCCATTTTATTATCCGATTTACATTATACGAAGCATGACCTAGCTATACGACGAATTATAAGTACGAAGCACCACAGTACCAGTTACTCCCATTAATTTTAGGTCACTTCACTTGATCCTAAACTTAAAAAAGTGGAGGATCTGATGGGAGGGGATTGAGAGGTGCTTATTCGGCTGTTGTCAAAGATACCCAGAGAGAGACTACCTGGCCGGGTTGCTCCACTCAGAGAGGCGACTACCTGGCCGGGCTGCTCCACTTAGAGAGAGAATACCTGGTTGGGCTGCTGCGGCGTCGCCGCTGTGCGGGTCCCTGTCGTGATTTTCACACACAAATCTTTAGGCGATCTTCTGCTGTTGTACGTGAGTTGGTGGAATTGGGATCGATCGGAAATACTTCGATCCGAGAGCTACGACCACCCCAGTCAGACGACTCACCAAAAATAAATTCTGCTATACGACTTGAGTTGGCGGTGAACCTTGTTTCTTCGGGAGGGTCTAAATTTGTGTGTGAAAAATTTAAAGAAATCGAATTGTCAATTATTTTGCCACGACATCTTTCACCGAGAGAAGAAATTGTAAAAACTAGGAAGGAAAAATAAAAGAAAAACATGAAAAATTCAATTTTATTTTCCGATTTACATTATACGAAGCATGATCTAGCTATGCGACGAATTATAAGTACGAAGCACCACAGTACCAGTTACTCCCATTAATTTTAGATCACTTCACTTGATACTAAAGTTAAGAAAGTGGAGGATCTGATGGGAAGGGATGGAGAGGTGCTTAGTCGGCCGTTGTCAAAGATACCCAGAGAGAGACTACCTGGCCGGGCTGCTCCGCCCAAAGAGGCGACTACCTTGCCGGGCTGCTCCACCTACAGTAGAGAGAGACTAACTGGCCGGGCTTCTGCGGCGACTCACCCACAAAAATTTAGGAGAGACAATTTTGAGGAGAGACTACCTGGCCGGGCTGCTCCCACCCAGAGAGATTTTTGTGGGATTATTTTTGGTGAGGCGTCTGACTGGGGGTGCGACACATTATACGAAGCATGACCTAGGACAGTAGACGACGCATGATTAAACAAAGCATGACCTAGCTATACGACGCGTTATACGAAACGTGACAGAGAGAGGGAGAGTGTGTACCTCGTCGGAGCACAACCACCGCCGCCGTATGCTGTGTGCTTGCTGCACCGTGTTGCCTGTGTTGGTGCACCTGTGCCAACACAGGCACACACGAGACCGTATTCGGCTCCTCGATTGGGTTATGAAACGATCTTTCGCCCACAAAAATTTAGGAGAGAAGAAATTGTAAAAACTAGGAAGGACAAATAAAAGATTTACATTATACGAAGCATGACCTAGCTATACGACGAATTATAAGTACGAAGAACCACAGTACCAGTTACTCCCATTAATTTTAGGTCACTTCACTTGATCCTAAAGTTAAGAAAGTGGAGGATCTGATGGGAGGGGATTGAGAGGTGCTTAGTCCGCTGTTGTCAAAGATACCCAGAGAGGCGACTACCTGGCCGGGCTGCTCCGGCGTCGCCGCTGTGCGGGTCCCTGTCGTGATTTTCACACACAAATCTTTAGGCAATCTTCTGCTGTCCAACGTGAGTTGGTGGAATTGGGATCTATCGGAAATACTTCGATCCGAGAGCTACGACCACCCCAGTCAGACGACTCACCAAAAATAAATTCTGCTATACGACTTGAGTTGACGGTGAACCTTTTTTCTTCGGGAGGGTCTAAATTTGTGTGCGTGAAAAATTTAAAGAAATCGAGTTGTCAATTATTTTGCCACGACATCTTTCACCCACAAAAAATTAGGAGAGAAACATTTTAGGAGAAACAAGCACCGGCTTCGCCCTCTGGCGCGGGCTTGGCTTCCGGCGGTGGGCGCCTTCGGCGCTGCTCATAATGTAAAGAGAAGGAAATAAAAGGGTGATATCATCATTATTGTTTTATTCATTAACTTAATCTGACAGTTTTGCTTTTTTCCTTGGGGAAGCTCCCAGCATTATTGCAATTTCTTGCAGCATGTTTTCGTCTCTCTTCTCTTGCTCCCTTCGATTGGCTTCGTCTCTCTTCTCTTGGTCACTTCAATCGGCTTCACAACTCTCTTCGAATTTGATTCGTAACTTCTCACACTCCTCTAGGTGCACGTCCAGTTTTTCCATCGCCATATCAAAGTCTTCAACCGATATCTTGAGTACTGCCGTCATCTCTTCGAGAGCGAATAGAGCCTCAACTTCAGAGTCACACTGTCCCAAATCTGTATACTTCCGCTGGAGCTCACGGTCGGCCTCAGTGTCTTCTTCTCGAATGATGATATTGGTGTCTACTAACCTCTTATACTCTTCCGCTAAATATAGCTATACATATTTTCCATAAATTATCTAGAAATCCGTTGCTAAGGGATTCAATTTAACAGAATATATACAGTATACCTTAGTTAATGCTAGCAGTCTTGGTATTTTTGTATCATTTAAGAGGTGTTCAAGTAGCCCTAACCACGACTGTACTTATATAAATATTCATTAACATTATCGCATCATAACATATCGACTACAATAAAAGTAATATATAGCAAAATATAGAAATAACCTTCATACATAAGAATAAAAGAAAATGGGAGTCTAAAGAAAGCTAATTGGCTAACACAAGGCAGTTCCCCCTCACACCCAACCCTAATTATAAGGTCTAAGTAGCCTATAGAGTCAGACCTAGGCCCAACTCACTAACACATATCGTATATATAGCCTACTAATTATCCTTTGGCTCTAGCCTCTACCTTATGCACCTAAACCATTAACTATTTCATAACATTTGATGCTTAATATATTTGTACTATCTGATAATGTTAATGTGTTAATTAATGACATCTAAAATAAATAATGTAGTCCTCTATACACAGTAACACGAGTTAAGAAAATACTATAGTCTGTTTATTAATGTACATTTTCTTATATGCACCTATTACATTTTCTATGTTAAAAACGGTAGAATAAATTAAAAGTACGTAGACCATTCGCACATATCACCAATCATTGTGATAGTTTCTCGGTTATATATCGCCTCAGTCTGATATATACGCTTAGATAATATTATGATACATCTATGGCTCGTTTTCCAAAGCGATTTGTTAGGAAATGCGAAATGGTGGATATTTTACGGTGATGAATTGGGAAATCATGGCGGTATCTGAAAACTATACCTATGGCGGGTGGATTTCGAAGCTAAAAGGATTATATAACCTATTTTCAGCACCACCAGTATAATTAATCAAGTATATAATGCATTTCGTAATAGATAAAGGTATCAAACGTTTTCAATAGGGGCTGCAATTAATGGAATAGGTATTAGGAAGACTTGGCACCTCAAATCTGACCAGTGTTACCAGATCAGATGGAGGTCTATTGTAGGAATGTGTTACCAGACGCATCGACCTTTAACCTGAAAAGCGCGATATAGACCTAGGTGCTAGGGTAGTTATTTGTGCATTTCTAGCCCTGGATTCTGACAGAATTCGTTATATTTACAATATAAAGCATTATTTGTTTTCGGTATGCTTTTATTTTACATATATGATGTATATATGAACCTTCAAGAGTGCTAAAATAAGTGGGAAAAGCATTTGGGTGGTGAAAAACGAAGATATTGGCCACCCGGTCATAATCTCAGGCGAGAGAGAGCCACAGGCAGCCCTCCCCTCTCGCTGTCTGGGAGTCAACTGAGACGAGCGGGGCGGTGTGTGCCGGTGTCTGGGTGTTGCATAACGATCTTTTATGCAACCCACTTGTGCTACATTATCGCGGGAGAGAAAAATAACCGATAAATGATGATAATAAGTGGATAAATAGGTGATAATTGAGGAGGGGGGGGAGGGGGGAATAAGGTGGGGAAGGAGGGGAGGGGGAGGGGTGAGAAACACATGGATGAGTACTAGAGGGGAATTATCTCACCTAGAGACAAAATCCTTTGTTTTGATAGGCCCTTTTTTTTTTTGGAAGGCTTTTTTTATGGTCTTGCTTCCGTGAGGCCTATCGCGTTCCCTATAGGAAGCCTTCCGTGAGGCCTATCGCGCTTGCCGGGTTAATAATTAATTTCTCCATTAATATGGAATGTTGAGAGTTCTGCTCTTTGTTAATCGATAGAGCTTTTGGACGGAATTCTGTAGAGCTCTTCTAAACTCGAGTAGCTATTATGGTGGATGAGAAAATAGACTGTATTTTGGTGCTGCCGTTTCTAAGCTCCGACCCCCTCCGAGTCGTTTTATAGAAGTTTTGGGAATTAATTGTTCTCGTAAAATAATGAAGCTCAACATGCCACTAACATACCAAAATATAGCGATTTTGGTGCCACGTATGTTATATTTGGCTTTACCACTTCCATTTTTTTCAGTTATTATAAAATGGATGCAATATTTGGAATAAGCATAACATTTTACTCCTATTGCATATTTTTGGTAATGCTAGCCCTATTTCTGCCAGTTTTGCCCTTAAAATAACTTAAGTAAATCATATAATTTATCATAAAAACCAGTTGTTGTCTGTTGACGGACAGGCTCCTGGAAAATATCCTTTTTTCGGGACAGGCTAGTTTTGCCAAATCGGGGCCGGTCAGAAAAATGTTCACGTTAGGGAACCTTAATGACACATCTTAGGGAACGAATGACCAATATTCAGTTTTTGTACAGGATAGTTTTTAGCCTGTCCGAAAATGGTGCCTATCATAGGTGAACGTTCAGGCCAATAGCAAAAAAAAAAGTTTCCTAACAAGTGAGCGTAGCAATTTTTGAAATTTGGCAGGTCTTCTTTGGGACAGGTTGAATGAGAGCAAACTTCCAGCAAGAAGAGAAGACGTTAGAGGAGAGACAGAGACGAAATAGTTTGCCTAGGCAGCGAGTCAGCACGGAAGCAGAGTTTTTTAGTACACCAGGAGAATACCGTCCGGACCGTACGCCTTCTTAACCCTCTCACGACCATATGACGCAGAGTTTGCCAGATTAGCAATAAGAAATAGAGTTCTCTCACTCTTATAATTACCTCTCCAAAATTAGTGTTCTGCCCACAGCTAACTCAAAGACAACTGCAGGGGTTAAAGTAACTAAACTAAAGGTTTCTAAATACCCCTGATGGTTAAAAAGGCTTTAAAGTATCCCTAATAGGCTCAAAATTGCATCAAGAACGTGAGAGGGTTAATATTAAGCCCAGAGAGGGTAGAAAGTACATCTTTAGAAGAGTTAGGATATTAGGCATAAGTGGAAGAGAGGGGGAGGGGGGAGAGCCTGGAATAGCACCGGAATCATCCAAGGTGGAGTTTCTAGCAAAAGTTTGAGCGAAGAGTTCAGCTTTGTCAGAGGAAGAAGTGATGGTTGTGCCATCAGAGTGGAAAAGGGAGGGAAAGACTTAGAATGAAAAATTGTTGGAGAGGGTTTTAGCTAGATGCCAGAATGCTTGGGAAGAGCTAGAGTTGGATAGTTCAGTGCATTTATTATTGATGAAAGAGTGCTTGGCAAGTCAAAGAACAGATTTGGCTTGATTCCGGGCAGAAACATAGGAAGAATGAGATTCTTGAGCTTTAAGGTGTCGGTACCGTTTGAATGTTTCCTCCTTGTTGCGGACAGCAGTAGAACAAGCGTGAGTAAACCAAGATTTGCTTGCATTACACTGAGAGAAAGAAAATGGAATGTACACTTCCATGCCCGAGAGGATTACCTCTGTAATGCGTTCAGCACTCTCCAAGGGTCCTCCTGCTATCACTTAATGTACTTAATTTACATTAATTGATAACCATTATGCTAACTAATTCTATTCCCATAACAGGTTCAGGTTCATGCTCACGCCCATCCCTCTCCACCCCAAGCGTGTCGAGTATGGTGATGGCATGCAGTTGCTTTCATAACCTTATGCGTGTACGGTACAGTTGTCCAAATAAGTGATGGCGCGGCACCAAGTATATTTCGATCAATAATTTGTATCAGCACTATCTAAGCATTAATTCATTGTTCCGAGTGAGATATACAAACATATTCCTATCTTTACACACCCTATTCAACATCTGACAGACATTAATACAGCACACAACGAGCAAAACGTAATGACAGCGAAGACACGACTTATTTGGCCAACCGTACCCCTCCCACCACACATCACAACCCAGACACCCACCTCGTTACCCTGGGAAACTAGAGAGATGGTGAGATAATGGCCAGCCTTGAACCCCTACACGGCAACGGCAACGTGGGAACGACGACGTATACAGATTAATTACAAACATAACAAAGCCACTCCAACAGCTTCCTCTCTCTCCAACACCCCTTCTCCCCTCTCTACACTGTTCAGAAAATAGGAATAGTAGAAAGTAGCTACGAGATGCCGTTATAAAGGCTTATCCCTCAATGCCTCCACCTGACCACCGAGGCCGAGCGACAACGTCTTAAGGGGACAGGGGTTATTTTGGGGGGTCTATTTAATTATATATGAATACCGGCCGAAGGCCAGTTCCTCCAGAAATACAGTCTCGTTATCGCTCGCCAGGAAAGAAATCGACACCTTAAGGGCACGTAAAATCCTAATATTGAGAAAGAAATTTGGCGAAAGGTCTTAAAATCGACAAACTAATGGGTAAACGTCTTAAAATCTCATAACTAATGGGGATAAGCATTAGTAAGAAAGGGTACCAGAATAACGGTCCATCTCCCCTTAACCTGGCGACGTATGGTAGCGCTAATAAGTCGTGTTTCAGGTGTCATTACGTTTGGCTCGCTTTATGCTGTATTAATGTTTGTCAGATGTTGAATAGGTTGGGGAAGTGTGGGAACATGTTTGCATATCTCGTCATAATTTCAATTCTATATATACATGGATTTACTTTAAGGGGACGTTATAGTTTATATAGTGTTATAATATTGTTATTATTGGTACTGTACAGTACAGGCTCTCATCCTAGACCCGAGAGGGAGTAGTTGAAATATATATATACAAAACAAATATATATATATATATACTGTATATATATATATATATATATATATATATATATATATATATACTGTATATAGACAAAGCCCGTCATCATCGGAAGTAATTACTATAAGTTTGTCGTATTCCTAGCCCGTCTATATGTTACGTCAGGTATTGTAATTATAATGAGAAGTATTGGAACACTATTACAGTACCATCATTGTAATTATAATATTTATAGTCGGTTTTAGTTCATCTGATGGTAAATTGAATCCCTTAGCAACTGCTTTGTCGATACTTTATGGACAATTTTGAATCAACGATATAAATGTATCGTATTAATGCCAAGTCTTCATGATAAATAACATACTTCGCTACAAAATCTACGTAATAGCTGCGTAACCAAAATACGTACATTGCAATTTACCATGAGCATGACAATAATAGACTTATATTAGTGTATTATAGTGACTGGTAGTCTATCCGCTGTAAGTAGGCGACAAATCATTAACTCTATCCTCTGTAACTAAAAAAGGGCTAGAGCAAATGGGCTGTACATTTCCACATATATTCCTTGACTGACTCTTTCCATATGGTAGAAATATTAGCTCGATTGCTCTAGCCTTTTTTGAGTTACAGAGCAGATATTAGACGTGATGATTTCTCGCCCACGGACAAAGCTGGGGTGTGTCTAGGAATACGGTCTGTAGTGGGAGGTAGTTGCTCTTTCTGGACCCCCACTTCTCCCTCATATTAAGCCTCATTAGTATTGAGATTTTAGGACGTTCGCCCCATTGGTTTGTCGATTTTCAGACCTTTCGTCACATTTGTTTATTAATATAATGAATGTTCGTGCCATTTAGGTTTTTTTTTTTCCTGGCAATCGAAAGCGAGCCTGTAATTTTGGAGAAGCCGGCCTTTGGCCGGTACATTTTTCTACCGAAAAATGTACAAAATCATCAGGAAGGGAGATCTTGAGGATAATGTATTAAGCTTGATTGAGGTCTATGGAGGAAACTAAAACAATACTCAATACATAGAATAATCTAACTAAATAAACTAATATATAAACCCTACCCCCTTAAGTCTGGTTCACTGTGAACCCCCAATCAGCATAAACGAACCTCTATAATACAAAATATTAGGTAAAGAAATATGGATTCAGTCTAAGGTAGCCTCGAATCAAAGCTTCAAAGATTCATGAAACTCAACCTGTTCAGTATTATTTCAAGCCGTTCTTCAGTTTATTTTGTCTAACATTAATGGTTTTGCTGAGTATAGGAAGGATCTGTGGGAGATAGGGAGTTAACTGAGAGTGCTTATATATACTATTCTATTCTGATACACTGTTCACTTCAGCCAGCTATTAGAGATAATATGAAAGAACCCTTGTGTTTGATCGACACAACGACGCGAAGCTGTAGTTTGGTAGTGGAAGTTAGGAGTCCTACTATAATGACTCGAAGCATTTACTGGAATGCTCACTTAGTGAAGCAATGAGACTGTAACAATGCACAACGAGACAACATTATTATGCTCTTATTCTCTCGCCTTCCTTTAATTCCTTGGAGTTTCTTTCCGTTTCTGTAATACAGTGTCTTACAATAGATATTAGTACCCAATATATCTGTCATATCACAAATTATTTCCGTTTCTGTAATGCAGTGTCTTATAATAGATATTAGTACCCAATATATCTGTCATATCACAAATTATTTCTGTTTCTGTAATACAGTGTCTTATAATAGATATTAGTACCCAATATATCTGTCATATCACAAATTCTTTTCCTCGGCGTATGCTTATGCTAATTGGTTTAACTCCTGAATCAGATTGCATCACCAGGAGTGCATTTGTAAACAAGGAACGGAACAAACCAAAGAGACTGGTCGCTCACAAACAGTAGTGATCGTAAACTTGGTCCGTCAAAGTTGGCGACCATAGCGTCCCACCCCCCGGACGGTGGGGCTCTTTGGTCTATGTGTTTGAAGGAGACAAAATGTAAAGCTGCCTGTAACAAGTGTAACCCCCCAAGGTTGAAAGAGTGGTAAAGAGCCAACATTACCACCATCTTGAAAGGGGGGTCACCTCCTTTGTTTCTCTCCTTTTCTCTCTTTCTCTGGCTTTTATTCATTCGGCGCCATTCAGCCTACTGTTTTAAGACGTTTACCCCATCCAGGTGTCAATTTTCCTGGCGAGCGGTAGCGAGCCAGCATAGTTGGTTAAATGTTGTTGACAGTAGGCTAAATTTGTACATGTTTCGATAGTAAAATGTCTCCGGCGAAGCCGGATTTCTCCATACAATGCTGGCTCGCTATCGCTCGCCAGGAAGAAATCGACACCTGGATGGGGATAAACGTCTTAAAATAGTAGGCTTAATGGGGCCGAATGGATACAACCCAGAGAGAGAGAGGGAAAGAGGGCGACAACAACAATGAGGTGGGCCCCCGTAATAATTATGATGTGGCTAGTGAATACCTTTTATGCAATGGATTAGAGTTCTCGAAAAGGGGCTCCAGTCCTGACGCTACTCTTGACTTACAGTGTGCTGGCATAATAATTCAGAAGGGTTGATAGCCTCTGATGTCCTATCTTAACTAAATAACCTATTAAGATGCACTGGTAAGGTTAGTAAGTGATCCAATAAAACCATCGTGGATATGCTTCAGCGTTTATATATATATATATATATATATATATATATATATATATATATATATATATATTGACCTACTGATTTCTGGACAATTAACAGGTTAATCCAATCTAAGACAGATTGGGCATGTTTTCTTTCATTATTCTTTCTTTCATTCAGTGTTTCCATGGTAACAAGGCAACTCTGTTTACAAGCCACTAACTAGGGTTTGAAATAGGCCGAATAATTTGGGCTCTTATTGGGGGTCACCTGCTTTTGTTATATCTTTCTCTCCTTTTCTCTCTTGCTCTGGCTTGTATCCATTCGGTTCCATTCAGCTAACTGTTTTAAGATGTTTATCCCCATCCAGGTGTTGATTTCATCCTGGCGAGCGATAGCGAGCCAGCATTGTATGGAGAAATCCGGCTTTACCGGAGAAATTTTTCTATCGACAAATGTACAAATGTAGCTTGCTGTCAACACAAAAATATATATGCTGGCTCGCTACCGCTCGCCAGGAAAATATTGCCACCTGTATGGGGGTAAGCGTCTTAAAACAGTAGGCTGAATGGGGCCGAATGGGTACAAGCCAACGAGAGAGGGAGAGAAAGAGACAAAAAGCGAGGTGGGCCTCAGATCACATCAGATCACACACTATACTGTATGTGTGTATGTGTGTATGTATATGTGTGTATAATTATCTGTATATATATATGTGTATATATGTATGTGTGTATGTGTATATATATATGTGTATGTGTGTATGTGTGTGTGTGTATGTGTATGTGTGTATGTGTATGTGTGTATGTGTATGTGTGTGTGTATGTGTATGTGTGTATATAGTGGTCAATTATGTGTGTATGTGTGTATGTGTGTGTGTATGTGTGTGTGTGTGTGTGTGTGTATGTGTGTATATAGTGGTCAATTATGTGTGTATGTGTATGTGTGTATGTGTATGTGTATGTGTGTGTGTATGTGTGTATATAGTGGTCAATTATCGTCAGCTGAAAATATACACACTATACTGTACTGTATGTGTGTATATAAGGCTTCGCTGGAGAAATTTTCCTATATTTTTTTTTACAAATTTAGCTTGCTGTCAAAACCAAAATATATATATGCTGGCTCGCTACCGCTCGCCGGGAAATATTGACACCTGGATGGCGTAAACGTCTTAAAACAGTAGGCTGAACGGGGCCTAATGGATACAAGCCAAGAGAGAGGGAGAGAAAGAAAAAAGAGCGAGGTGGGCTCCCTTAAAAGTGTAGAGAGGGGATAGAGAGGAAGCTGTTGGAGTGGCTTTGTTATGTGTGTTATTAGTCTGTATAGTTCTGGCAGTGGCACCTCATTCTCAACTACAGCCACTTGTTCTTGGCTTTCATCATCGTTGGTGGTCAGGTCAGGTCAGGTGAAGGTATTGAGGGATAAGCATTTACAACGGCACCTGAGGAAGCTGTTGAAGTGGCTTTGGATACGAAAACAAATTCTTATGAGATTATATCACCCTGTCCCTGACAATTTTGAGATGATCTTTTCATCAGTTCACTTGAGTAGGTGGTAGCCACAATTAAGGGAGCCCAGCTCGCTTTTTTTCTCTTGCTCTCCCTTTCTGTTTGGCCTGTATCCATTCGGCCCAATTCAGCCTACTGTTTGAAGACGTTTACCTCCATCCAGGTGTCAATATTTTCTTGGCGAGCGGTAGTGAGCCAGCACATATATATTTGTTTTGACAACAAGCTAAATTTGTAAATGTTTCGATAGAAAAATGTCTCCGGCCAAGCCGGATTTCTCCATACAATGCTGGCTAGCTATAGCTCGCCAGGAAGAAATCGACACCTGGATGGGGATAAACGTCCTAAAACAGTTGGCTGATTGGAGCCGAATAGATACAAGCCAGAAAAAGAGAGAAAAGAAGAGAAAGATAAAACAAGCAGGTCACCCCCCTTAATTATATGATATGGAAAAGATATTTAGCTCCGACTGCCTGACTAACAGATCTGTAAACAACACAAAGTCGTAGGTAAAGTGGCTAGCAATATTATCCAATATACCGGTAGTTAAGTCGTAGGTAAAGTGGCTAGCAATATTATCCAATATACCGGTAGTTAAGTCGTAGGTAAAGTGGCTAGCAATATTATCCAATATACCGGTAGTTAAGTCGTAGGTAAAGTGGCTAGCAATATTATCCAATATACCGGTAGTTAAGTCGTAGGTAAAGTGGCTAGCAATATTATCCAATATACCGGTAGTTAAGTCGTAGGTAAAGTGGCTAGCAATATTATCCAATATACCGGTAGTTAAGTCGTAGGTAAAGTGGCTAGCAATATTATCCAATATACCGGTAGTTAAGTCGTAGGTAAAGTGGCTAGCAATATTATCCAATATACCGGTAGTTAAGTCGTAGGTAAAGTGGCTAGCAATATTATCCAATATACCGGTAGTTAAGTCGTAGGTAAAGTGGCTAGCAATATTATCCAATATACCGGTAGTTAAGTCGTAGGTAAAGTGGCTAGCAATATTATCCAATATACCGGTAGTTAAGTCGTAGGTAAAGTGGCTAGCAATATTATCCAATATACCGGTAGTTAAGTCGTAGGTAAAGTGGCTAGCAATATTATCCAATATACCGGTAGTTAAGTCGTAGGTAAAGTGGCTAGCAATATTATCCAATATACCGGTAGTTAAGTCGTAGGTAAAGTGGCTAGCAATATTATCCAATATACCGGTAGTTAAGTCGTAGGTAAAGTGGCTAGCAATATTATCCAATATACCGGTAGTTAAGTCGTAGGTAAAGTGGCTAGCAATATTATCCAATATACCGGTAGTTAAGTCGTAGGTAAAGTGGCTAGCAATATTATCCAATATACCGGTAGTTAAGTCGTAGGTAAAGTGGCTAGCAATATTATCCAATATACCGGTAGTTAAGTCGTAGGTAAAGTGGCTAGCAATATTATCCAATATACCGGTAGTTAAGTCGTAGGTAAAGTGGCTAGCAATATTATCCAATATACCGGTAGTTAAGTCGTAGGTAAAGTGGCTAGCAATATTATCCAATATACCGGTAGTTAAGTCGTAGGTAAAGTGGCTAGCAATATTATCCAATATACCGGTAGTTAAGTCGTAGGTAAAGTGGCTAGCAATATTATCCAATATACCGGTAGTTAAGTCGTAGGTAAAGTGGCTAGCAATATTATCCAATATACCGGTAGTTAAGTCGTAGGTAAAGTGGCTAGCAATATTATCCAATATACCGGTAGTTAAGTCGTAGGTAAAGTGGCTAGCAATATTATCCAATATACCGGTAGTTAAGTCGTAGGTAAAGTGGCTAGCAATATTATCCAATATACCGGTAGTTAAGTCGTAGGTAAAGTGGCTAGCAATATTATCCAATATACCGGTAGTTAAGTCGTAGGTAAAGTGGCTAGCAATATTATCCAATATACCGGTAGTTAAGTCGTAGGTAAAGTGGCTAGCAATATTATCCAATATACCGGTAGTTAAGTCGTAGGTAAAGTGGCTAGCAATATTATCCAATATACCGGTAGTTAAGTCGTAGGTAAAGTGGCTAGCAATATTATCCAATATACCGGTAGTTAAGTCGTAGGTAAAGTGGCTAGCAATATTATCCAATATACCGGTAGTTAAGTCGTAGGTAAAGTGGCTAGCAATATTATCCAATATACCGGTAGTTAAGTCGTAGGTAAAGTGGCTAGCAATATTATCCAATATACCGGTAGTTAAGTCGTAGGTAAAGTGGCTAGCAATATTATCCAATATACCGGTAGTTAAGTCGTAGGTAAAGTGGCTAGCAATATTATCCAATATACCGGTAGTTAAGTCGTAGGTAAAGTGGCTAGCAATATTATCCAATATACCGGTAGTTAAGTCGTAGGTAAAGTGGCTAGCAATATTATCCAATATACCGGTAGTTAAGTCGTAGGTAAAGTGGCTAGCAATATTATCCAATATACCGGTAGTTAAGTCGTAGGTAAAGTGGCTAGCAATATTATCCAATATACCGGTAGTTAAGTCGTAGGTAAAGTGGCTAGCAATATTATCCAATATACCGGTAGTTAAGTCGTAGGTAAAGTGGCTAGCAATATTATCCAATATACCGGTAGTTAAGTCGTAGGTAAAGTGGCTAGCAATATTATCCAATATACCGGTAGTTAAGTCGTAGGTAAAGTGGCTAGCAATATTATCCAATATACCGGTAGTTAAGTCGTAGGTAAAGTGGCTAGCAATATTATCCAATATACCGGTAGTTAAGTCGTAGGTAAAGTGGCTAGCAATATTATCCAATATACCGGTAGTTAAGTCGTAGGTAAAGTGGCTAGCAATATTATCCAATATACCGGTAGTTAAGTCGTAGGTAAAGTGGCTAGCAATATTATCCAATATACCGGTAGTTAAGTCGTAGGTAAAGTGGCTAGCAATATTATCCAATATACCGGTAGTTAAGTCGTAGGTAAAGTGGCTAGCAATATTATCCAATATACCGGTAGTTAAGTCGTAGGTAAAGTGGCTAGCAATATTATCCAATATACCGGTAGTTAAGTCGTAGGTAAAGTGGCTAGCAATATTATCCAATATACCGGTAGTTAAGTCGTAGGTAAAGTGGCTAGCAATATTATCCAATATACCGGTAGTTAAGTCGTAGGTAAAGTGGCTAGCAATATTATCCAATATACCGGTAGTTAAGTCGTAGGTAAAGTGGCTAGCAATATTATCCAATATACCGGTAGTTAAGTCGTAGGTAAAGTGGCTAGCAATATTATCCAATATACCGGTAGTTAAGTCGTAGGTAAAGTGGCTAGCAATATTATCCAATATACCGGTAGTCATCTGTTATTAGTAGTATTAAGGGGAGACGGACCGGGTTTTTTTTTTTTGGGGGGGGGGTCTATTAATGAATGTATTCCTTTTTGTTCTTAGTTTTCTCACTAGACCTCCATCAAGCTTAGAAACACACCCCCTAGACCCCCCTTCAAGATAAATTTGTAAATTTTTCGGTAGAAAAATGTACCGGGAAGGCCGGTTCTTTTTAAAACTTCAGGCTTGATGTCGCTCGCCAGGAAATAATCGACACCTAAATAGCACGAAAGGTTTTAAAATTGACAACGAAATGGGGCGAAAGGTGTTAAAATCGCCAAACTAATGGGCCGAACGTCTTATAATTATTATGTTCCTTCCAACAACCAACTATACTCCTAAAATCGATTAATGAAATTTACAAACACATGTGGCAGTCCGTGGATTCGAATCCAGGATGCTCACACCGAAAATCAACACCTTATGCATCGCACCACGTAGACAGTTAAATGTAAAAAAAGAATGGTGGACACTGCCTACGATTTATTATGCAACTTCGAATCCTGCATATCAATCTAAGCATGTACACACATCCCAACTGCAACTCACAACAAATGGGACTTAACACGAGGGAGAAAGGGGGACCAGAAAAACGACCCATCTTCCCTTAACATCAACAGTACATCAGTTTCACCTTATTGCCCATAATAACGTATATACAGCATATGAATTTGTTCTCGATACATACAAATTAAACCGAAAACAACACACAACTGATTCCAGCCACAGTTCAGGCACTTCTTAAGGGGGGTCACCTGTTTTTTGTTATCTTTCTATCCTTTTCTCTCTTTCTCTGGCTTGTATCCATTCAGCCAACTGTTTTAAGAAGTTTATCCCCATCCATGTGTCGATTTCGTCCTGGCGAGCGATAGCGAGCCAGCATTGTATTAAGAAATCCGGCTTCACCGGAGACATTTTTCTATCGAAAAGTGTTCAAATTTAGCTTGCTGTAAACAAAAAAAATGTACTGTATATATGCTGGCTCGCTACCGCTTGCCAGGAAAATATTGACACCTGGATGGGGGTAAACGTCTTCAAACAGTAGGCTGAATGGGGCTGAATGGATACAAGACAAACAGATAGGGAGAGAAAGAGAAAACAGCGAGGTGGGCCCCCTTAACGTAAACATTCCGATTCTCGGAACATCTGAACATGCAGAATAATATAATATTAATAGATCAGATATTATTAGACTAAATAAATCAATGTTATATATCATATTATGTTGTAAATCTATAATAAGCCTGATAAAAACAATACAATCTTGCATTAATATTTGCAATAAACATATCGGTTCAAACTTCAAAGAAAACCAAGATTGGTGAAAATATAGGGGAAACTAATATTACTATTACTATTATGATTTGAGCCATAGGTTTATGTAAATTGTGAATACATATTCACATTATAAATAAAGATATCGTATTTAACCTACTGTATGTGGATAAACTAGTAAAACAAATGATTGGGGGTGGGTAGGGGTGAATGCAGGGGCTGGTGATGCAATACCTATTTGTTTAATTACTCTTGGGGTATGCAAATTTGGGGTGGCTGAGTCGTATCCCCCCCTCCCCCCTTGGTGACGCCTCTGCTTACACCTTCCTCATATCATCACCGTAGTCTTTCTTAAGGGGAGGTTTTAACTTAGTTTTTGTTTCGGACCCCCTTCTCCTTCGTGCTCAGCTTCATTGGTTTTGAGATTTTAAGAGATGCCTCCCATTAGTTTGGCGATGTTAAGACCTTTGACCATTGTTGTCCATTATAAGACTTTTCGTTATATGTAGGTGTCGATTTTTTCCTGGCGAGTGAGAGCGAGCCTGTAATTTATGAAGAACCGGCCTTTGGCGGGGAATTTTTTCAACCAAAAAATGTACACATATATCTTGAAGTAGAGGTCTTTGGGGGCATTGTGTTAAGCTTGATCGGGGTCTAGATAAGCAACTAAAAATCTCCTCTTAAGCCTTCCTCAAATCATCACCACTGTCTCTTGCATCTTTATCATATCAACACCAAGGTCTCTTACACTTTCTTCTTATCACCATCATGGTCCCCTTCATCCTAACCCTGCTGGGGGTCATCGTCTGCGCAGCCCACCACTATCACCTCGGTCGCTTCAACTAGAAATAAACAGATTGTTGTGATTGTTGATTTATGTAAGAACATCTATATTATTTCTGTCTATTTATTC